>MU158828.1:174661-251559 GCA_015888305.1 Antheraea pernyi | reverse complement strand
AGCATTCCATGGATTCACCGTGCGGGTGCCGGGTCCATCGTGTGGCCGAGGGAGAAACCCAGAGCAGTTCCCAGGACTTGCGACCCAGGTGTAGGTTTAAGGAGGCCCCCTTTGAGATGCGCATTAACGCTCACCTTCACTGCTCGAGTTTCTCGCCCTGCCTAGCCAAATTTGGTAGGAACCTGTTAGTGCAGCCTTTGATACTCGTTCTAAAATAGAACTTACTGCAGTTCGCGACAGGCCAAGGTTCTTCAGAAGGTTATGGAGAGATTTTGCTGGTATACCTCTCGCTCCTACTTCTATCGCGTATAAATTAACCACATAGCCATCTTTATTTAGTTCGTTGGTTAGATCGTAATATTTATTAAATTTGATTGTGTGGTGTTTAGGAATGATGGTTTCCCACGGTACCGTAGATTAATAAAGATTAATAAATAAATTAATAAGATTAATAAACAACTATGAGCCACCTCCGAATGACTCACAACTATAGCGATGGCTTGGTGAAATCGAAGTTGAATTTGAAGAATTTTCAGGTTTTCTTGCAATAAAAGACTTGTTGCTAGTAGAGCAGCGAAGGATGTGCTCGCGTTGCCGACTCGTTCAGTTGTGAGTCATTCGGAGGTGGCTCATAGTTGTTTATTAATCTTATTAATTTATTTATTAATCTTTATTAATCTACGGTACCGTGGGAAACCATCATTCCTAAACACCACACAATCAAATTTAATAAATATTACGATCTAACCAACGAACTAAATAAAGATGGCTATGTGGTTAATTTATACGCGATAGAAGTAGGAGCGAGAGGTATACCAGCAAAATCTCTCCATAACCTTCTGAAGAACCTTGGCCTGTCGCGAACTGCAGTAAGTTCTATTTTAGAACGAGTATCAAAGGCTGCACTAACAGGTTCCTACCAAATTTGGCTAGGCAGGGCGAGAAACTCGAGCAGTGAAGGTGAGCGTTAATGCGCATCTCAAAGGGGGCCTCCTTAAACCTACACCTGGGTCGCAAGTCCTGGGAACTGCTCTGGGTTTCTCCCTCGGCCACACGATGGACCCGGCCACCGCACGGTCAATCCATGGAATACTAAGAAGTTCGTCTCCCTCTCTGTTTAGATTATTACATATAATATATTTTGCATTCAAATTGTAAAGTTGTTTATTAATCTTATGGTTATTCAGGGAACCTTTAATGTTTTGTAAATTTATAAAATAATAAATAAATTACAATTAAATGTGTATTGTTCGCCCGGAAATTATTTGTCAAACGGCTAAATTGGGGATTTTTATGATATATAAGCTACATATAACCAAGTTTTTCCATAACGATTAAAGAATACACCGTAAAGCATGACTTGACGATTGTTTTGTTTTTTTTTTTCGATTCCTCCATCAGCCTAGGCGTCACGATTAATGTTGTAATATTTTTCTGAATTCATGGTATTTTATGTTCTTTCTTGTACTCCTGAAAATGTAGGCGGTAGAGCCACGTTGAAGATATTACTGATTTCAGGATGACTGTGTCGGCTCGTCCGAGGTACCCGACCCACAGAGACACCCACGTGAAGTAACAGTGCTTGCATTGTTGCGTTTCGTTCGGGCAGTGAAAGCGTCAAAGGACGACCACCATGCCTTCTTCCTCCCCCCCCCCAAAACACAGGCTGGCAACGCACTTGTGACTCGCCAGTGTTGCTAGTTTTTTTAAATATACTACGGCGATAACAAACAAGCAAGCGGGCCGCCTGATGTAAAGCGGTCACCGCAGCGCCTTTTTGATAATTGTCACATGCTCGTTGCCGACCCTTAAAAAACCTATTTATTATCCCCTTGAAGCATTTCATACTGTAGTCCCTAGGAAAAACTTCAGTAGTAAACTCATTCCACAACCGGATCGTTCGTGGAAGGAAACCCCTCTGGAACCGGACCGTCCGAGACCATTTCGGTTCAAATGTGTGGGGACGAATTCACTATCAATGACGAGCGGTGCGATGGTGGAAAGCAGCTACAGGCATAATCTAAAACAATTCCTCGGAATACAACCCATTATAGAAACAGTACAAATGCTAGTGGTTTATAGACGGAGGTGATCACTTAATATCAGGTGACCAACCTGTTCGTTTGCCCCCTATAGTATAAAAAAATACGCAAAATTTCACGATAATCGGTTTCTTAGTTATGACGTGAAAGCATAACAAAGTAACTCACTTTCGTATTTCTAATATCAATTAGAATTATAAACCAAGCTACAGTAGTCATTTAAGATCAGATGGTGGCATGGTGGCAAGTAGCATCGCTGTTTGTTTAATTCATATAACTAGTGGGCGCCCAGTGGTCGACATTGGACCATAGTTCATTGATTTTTTTAAGTTTGAATTTTATTAGGGTTAATATCATTGTTGAATGTAGAATGAAAAAGGGTAATTGAAACGTAAGAGTAAAATAATACATACAGTTGAGCATAGCAACCTCATTCGCAACTTTTTTTGAAGTCCTTTATTGACAGATGTCAAAATGTCTTTTTTATTTACATGTGTGTATATGTTGTGTAAAATTGAAGCAGTAGTGTGAGTAATGCATATTTTAATTAATTTAATGTACTTCTAATGCATTTTGTAGAAAATAAATAACTTTCTGCACTTCTCCTCCATATGAACTTTAACTATGCCAAATTTCACGTTCATCCGTTCGCCCAATCCGTTAAAAAGGGGTACGAAATTTAAGCTTCACGTATTAATATATAAATAATACTGCTGTTACCTGGTAGTAAATAAAGTTCAATTTCTTTTGAAAATACAAGATATTAATCTGTTCAGTTCTGCTTAGTCCAGATAACTATTTAAATTAAATAACTCTCGACGTGTATGTTTTTTTTTAAGTAAGAAGGAGTTCAACGTCTTTAGATGCGTTGAATGATATAAAAACGCGACTGAAGTAAAACTTATTTTCGTACTTTTCCATATTTTATTTACTGTATAACAAAGAGTTTGTAATAATATTTCCTGTGTTATTTAAGTTCCGAATTACAGATAGATAGATACTGATATATGGCATTACAGATAATGAAGCTTTGGTTTAATTTGTTACTTACATTGAAACCAGATGGCACCACGGTCGCGCGCCCTTATATATATAACTAGCTGACCCGTGTAACTTCGTCTGCATAGAATCGGTTACGTAATTATTTACGACATCTCATTAGAAACCTCAAAAATAACAGTATTTGGATGTTATTATACCTTCCTTGTCAATCACTCTATCTATTAAAAAAACCGCATCATAATCCGTTGCATAGTTTTAAAGATTTAAGCATACATAGTGATATAGGGACAGAGAAAGCGACTTTGTTTTATACTATGTAGTGATTAATTCTTTTGTATTCGATTTTTATTATTATTCATTTTTTTTTTCAAAATTTAGTTGTAGAAAATCTTATGGCTTCGCGTCACCGATTACCTCGACAGGCTCGTGACGTATTACACTTGCACCAGACTAGACTTCAAAGTAGCAACGTGTAGTACAGTGGCCTGTGTACATCCAATATTGGTATTTTGTATTGACGTCTAACTAACATGAGAGACCCAAGCCAACCTCACCTGCACCCTGCTGAATAACAAACAAGGCAATGGCGAAAGCAGAGTGGTAGGGTTTTACAGCCTGACTGGGTCGCAACCACCATGTATATGGCGAAAAGCCCGTCATAATGATTCGCTTCTGCGGGTTGCGTTTCGGGATCAGCCTGTGCATATCCTTTTTGCAGGCCGACAAGACAGCGGCGACCGGCAATGGATAGTGTGTCACTCGGTGGTCGCCATTGTTTTTGGATTGTACTGTGCTTATCATCAGGCATAGTGCAGTCATTTTGCCGTGTCTACTATAAAAAAATCAAATATTGCAATATTTTCGTTGTCAGGGGTACAGAAAAGAAAATAAACTGTTTCTCAGTAAAAAAGTTCTGTTCCCGAGAGTTTGGTCAAATCTATCAAAGCTCAAAATCAAAGCCGCTAGCAAAGGCTTGTATCTACATTTATAAAAACTTTCTTTATCAAAGAAATACTTAGGTGTGCGAAATTCCCTTGTGATTCGCCAAACGGTATTGCAGTACATACCAACACCCGTTTTTATAGTTTGAATATATATGTATATAGTTTTTTTTTTTGTTTTTCGAACTGACTACGCTATTGACCAAGCAAGGTCTTAATAGCTTCACCGGACTACTAAAGCGAGCGCTTAAGGCACTCAGCCGATTTTATTTTGAGAACTAGCTCAAGGGTGCAACGCTAGGCTTGAGCCGTTGCCGAGGGGGGCCTAGTCTGGTGTGCGGGAGCGAAATTTACCCCCAGACCACGGCGGCGTGATCTGTGGTTACACGGGCGTGGGCGTGAGCACGCTCTGTTTGGAGAGACAGGCTGGTACTGATCGTTCACTGCCGTTATTTCATCGGGAGGGTCGGTAAAAATATGTCGCGGACGTCTTTTACAACGTGCAGCGTTTGGTACGGGTTTGTATTTTACGGCGGATACCACTTACGGACTGGGATATATAATTAAATAAGTAGATTTTTCAATAAGGTAATAAAACAACTAGAAAAAAAAAATACAGAACTCGTTGAAAATGTTTATTATATTCGCCTGAAAATTATGATAAACGATTATCTATATGTAAAAACAAAACACTGTCGCATGCAATATTTTTTGTAAAATTTCCAATGTTTTTTTTAAACAACGATAACTCTCATTCATTATTTACTGAAGCAAGTGTATGAGGAAGTTGACTCGTTAATATGACGTCACAGTTTAGGAAACTTTTTTTTTTAGTAAAATACAATTGATACGAAATAAACATTTAATTGATCCAATTAATCGCTTCAACTTCCTCGTAACTTTAATAATACAATTAATTATTGAAGAAAATCACTGGCACACGAAACTAAAACTATTTTATACAGTCATTGACTTATAAAAACCCATGGTGCACAGTCTCGAATAAAAGTAGCACTCAAAGCGGCCGCAAAAACTCCCCAATATGCATACGTGGTTATAGTTATGCGATAAACTTATGATTTTGCAAGTTCAACCTTACGTGATTGCTTTAAAATTGTTTCTACAAGGACGCAAGCGACGCGAGCCTATTTGAAATGACTGCATAACCCAAAATTATGCACTTATTTTTGTATGCCGTCTGTGAGACGTTAAGTGTGCATCTTGGGTTTTTATATATCAATATATACAGTTCTATATTTAATTATATTGCTATAGAAATTATTTCGTAACAGTTTTTTTATTGCAAATATGAACGTACATTTTATTTTCATATATAAAATTATCACAGAATTAATATAATGCTCAGTGATGTAACTTTACCGTGGTTTTATAAGATGAGATCCTCCGTCAATGTAAAAAAAAAGTGTTGCCACATTATCACTAGCCAGCGAGGCTCTGACACTTTGCCCATTCAGCCACGTTATTATTACGTCACTGAGAATGTTTTTTTAAATCGAAAAATTATACTTTCTGTTTCGCTCTCACGATAAAGCAAGCCGTTTTATTTTCAACATTTATTTTATTATAAAATATTTATTTTCTCTCAGTCAGTATACTTTCGTATCGCTAAACACTTATATACTATACGCAAGTAATGGAATTGTGTATATCAAATACGTAATGTATATTCGTTGAGCGGCTTGAAACCCTGGACAAACTTTCATTTAATTAATAAAAAAACCCCTTTCCAAATCATAAGTTGTTATACGTCAGGATTTCATGCATAGAATATAGACAGGAAGAGGAAAAATATTATTTACAATGAACGTTACAAATAATTTCAGTAAATTTCGTGAATATTAATTAATAAAAATAATTCAGTTATTGTAATTAACTTTATCTTTAATCGTTTGAATATTCAAAAGCCGTTTACTCAAAAATAATATCAATGTCAAAGTACAAACAGAAAAGTCCCAAAAACATATTCCGTATTTAACAAACAAAGTTAAATACGTATTAAATTCTTGCTTTAAAAAGGCTTCGTAATAAATGCACCGCGCTCGCCCGAGGCAAGTTCGCGTTATCCTTTTTCACAAGTCTAACCTAACGTAACCAAAGCGAGACAAAAGAGCAAGATGGCGAACATTCAGCGACCGCAGTGCATTTAATTCGTAACCTTTTTAAAGCCAGGGTTCCATACGTATTTAACTTTTTTATAATAACACCGATTATGTTTAAATTAGAAAAGAATTTAATTCATGCAATTACAATATCAATTATATACTATTTAATCGTCTATTAAAGTAGATATTACAAAAGACGTTATTATTATGCTATAAGTCCTATTTACAATTTCAGTCGAACTCTTTAACGTACATTCAGGAACATAATTTACATTGGGGCGTTGTCATAAATCTTATTACTTAAATACATTAACATATAAAAACCCAAGACACACAGTCTCAAATAAAGGCAGCGCTTAAAACCGGCTACAAAAACTCCCCAATATACACACGTGTATATAATTATGCGATAAACTTATGATTTTGCAAATTCAACCTTATCCGAATGGTTTAAAGTTGTTTTTAAAAGGACACAAGCGACGCGAGACTATTTGAAATGACTGCAGAATCCAAAATTATGCACTCATTTTTGTGTGCCGTCTGTGAGACGTTAGTGTGCATCTTGGGTTTTTGTATATCAACGCTTAGTTACTTGTACTTAGTTACCTTCCTACAACTATGCGTTTCAAATGAGAAGATAATCGCGTTCATGTTAACTTCACCCTTTATAGATTTAACAAGATTATAGTGTCAGCAACAAAAACATAAAAAATGACTCATTCTAATTACTATAATAAAAATAATTAAAGTTATATTTAGAGATTTATGCACGAGATAATAATGATATATTTAATTATAACCATTTTGAATTAATTATACTTTAATGTAATATCTGAGCGTCTAATATATTTATAATAAAAATATAGGCCGTTTTACTGTATTAATTTATGTTACAATATACAATAATTTACACATGTTATTGTTCTTGTAATCGTATATATTTTACTGAACTCGCTGCGAAATGTGAAAGTAAGATGGCGGTTGACAGTTATCTTCTTATTTGAAAAGTTTAGTGTTCGCGCTTCTATTGATAACAAGAATTAACCGTATATCAATAGTGGTATGAATAACAGTTCACTTTGCCTAAGTAATAATAAACGAACCATTTAAAGAACATATACAAAATGTAATTAAACAGTCTGCTTTAATTAAAATTATATAGAAAAGAGATTAATAATTTTCATGTTTACATATTTAAGAGAAACGAAACATTGATTTAATATTTCCAGAACCTTCGATCAACAATAACTAGATAAAGGGTCGGCGCGAAAAACACGTCTCGGTAAATAAGAGCTCACTTGAAATCTGTGCCCTTATTTTGTTTAGTTTGTTTGAAACACAGCCAATGTAAGCCCGTTTCACATGCCGCAGTGTATTCAAAAGATGCAAAAATAATACCCGAAAAAGCAATTTAACGGCCGGAGTATCTTACTTTCGCTAAATACATGTCGAATAAGTTATATTTTAAGCTTTAAACTAACAAATAATATCAAATTTTGAACAAAATTACCGATTTTAAACCTGTGTTACAAATGTTTGGCCTCGTCACGCACAAACACGCACAATAACTGGAAAACTTACTTTATTCATTACGTGTTAAGGTTGAATTCACACTGAATGTTGTTTATGTTGTCTTTTCATTTGTGAAGGGAGTAATTTATTACTTTGCTCGTTTTATCGTAAGTATTAGATAATATTTTGAACATTTGTGACTTTATTACTAGGTGTTATGGTTGTAATTAGGTTGAACTTAAAACTGTTTTAAAACTTTTTTTCTCCCTTTCTTAGTAAAGAAATAGCTACACATAAGTATATATTTACGCGGACAGATTTTAGCTTCAATTTTGTACGTGACCCTTTATCTAGTTATTGTTGATCGAAGTATAGAACACAAACAACTAAGCAATTTTTCAATTAGTGTATATTTTTACCCACTTTCTTCGTCCTTAGAGACTCGTATACTGCAGAAATATTGCTAACGTTTAGTCACACAAAATTTTAATTACACATTGTATATACCTTTTGTTCTGTAATATAAAATGATTTAGTGTTCTTTTTACAAGCCTTACGTTATCACTAGACGTGGGTGGCTTGCGACGGCTGACTGCCATTACCTGTGAAAAATTACCGCAATTAGTTTAAGTGATATTATGAAAAAAACATGCCTTCTAGTTAAAAAAGGTCTTTAGATTTATGAGAAAGATATTTTAATTTTTTTTTAATATTACGTAATTAATGAATGTCGTTCATTGAACCTAATATGATAACGTTATTATAATTTATTACAATTATTTATTTATTTAAATAAAAATACGTTTAATTATATTTCAAAATGGAGTTTGTAGAGTTAGTTAGATAAATAATAGACTTTCTTTTTTACGTATAAATGCTTAACCTAAGTCACACAAACAATTTCATTGTACTGCAAATAATACAATCTGCCTTTTGAGGTTTTTTCAAGGATTTTTTTTTATTGTAGCTTGGAAAAATGACTGCACAATGCCTGATGGTAAGCACAGTACAATCCAAAAACAATGTCGACCACCGAGACACACGCTATCCATCACTGGTTGCCGCTGTCATGGCGGCCTGCGTAAGTGTCTCTTCACGTTGCGCTTGAAGGAACCCATATCATAGGAACCGGGACACTGGCCGGGAGATTGTTCCACAGCTTCATGGTGCGGCAAAGATAAGAAGTTTGCGTTCTTTTTATTTCTGTTTCCTAGACTCATTATTTGTTACCTATAGCATGAACTCCACATATTTTATAGTGTAGTATATTGTTGAAGATGGTAAAGCTACGCCGAAGCTATTACTGGTTTCAGCATGGATGGGTCGGTTCGCCCGGGGTAGTACCACTCTCTCGTAGAAACACCCACGTAACAGTGCTTGCATTGTTGCGTTTCGTTCGGTCAGTGAGAGCGCCGGATACCTCACTCCCCCCTCTTCCAAACACAGGCTGGCAACGCACTTCCGACTACTCTGGTGTTGTAAGTGTCTATAGACGGTGTTTATCACTTAACATCAGATGACCCACCTGTTCGTTTATCTCTTATGATATAAAAAAATCTTATGTCCAATCACAAGTCATGATGACACGATTGGTCTTCAACGCGATTTAGATAGTATTCAAAGCTATTGCAATAAGAATAAACTGGATCTTAATGTGTTAAAATGCTCTGTTTGTTCTTTTACTCGCAAACCTGATCCAATTAAACAAAATTACATACTTAAGAATACTATACTATCACGAGTTAATACAGTAAGAGACTTAGGAGTCATTTTCGATTCAAAGCTCATATTTGACTCACACATTGATAATATAGTAAATAAAGCTTCCAAAGCCCTAGGTTTCGTCTTAAGATTATCGTCGGAATTTAAATGCATTAAGACTCTGAAGATATTGTATTGCGCCTTTGTTCGTAGTCACTTAGAATATGCTTCTCAAGTTTGGAACCCTAACTATAATATATACATCACACGTATTGAACGAATTCAAAAACGCTTCCTTCGATATTTGCAATTTAGAACTTCTTATTACTTTACCGATTATATAGAACGATGTAAACATTTCCACTTTTTGCCACTCTACGAGCGACGTAAAATAGCCGATTTAATTTATTTAAGTAATATAGCCAATGGAATTATAGACTGTCCAGAATTATTATCTAGAGTTCAGTTATGTGTCCCTACAAATACATTAAGAAAACCGAAGCTATTACATGTGCCACTTGTCAGAACGACATATCGCCAAAATGCCTTTCTGATCCGAGCATGTAAATATTT
Organism: Antheraea pernyi; assembly: GCA_015888305.1. Taxonomy (NCBI): domain Eukaryota; kingdom Metazoa; phylum Arthropoda; class Insecta; order Lepidoptera; family Saturniidae; genus Antheraea; species Antheraea pernyi. Next base: position 241,665 of record MU158828.1, on the reverse strand, counting down.
TAATTCATTAGATAATAGCCTAGATTTATTCGCAGATAGTGTATCATGCCTTAGAAAATGTTTCTCTAGAGATTTTTTTACATAATATCAACTTTGTGCGTGTAATCATGTTATTATTTGTACATCTATATTGGTAGCTGTCTTTTCTTTCTTTATTTATAGTTTTTATAAGTGGAAATTTGTAATTAGCCTTAGTATGTTATTTATTTGTTATTTTATTAGTGTTAGCTGTAAGTTTCCCTAAATAAATAAAAAAAAAAAAAAAAATTATAGTAAAATGAGACATAAGAATATAGTAATTTATAACTATAGAAATGGATTTAAAAGTGTTTATTATACAACAAAGCACTTGTATTAATTACCTTCAAAGTTTAGTTAAATGTTCGCAAAGTTTCGAGACTTTGACTTTTTTTAACTCTTTTAGGAACGTGTCCTTCTCATGAAAGTGACATTATTTCGTACTAAAATTTACAGGTCATTTGAAAGAAAACACCTTTCAACTCACCTTTGTTAAAATAAAATGAACAATATATTATTTTACTCTATTTAATTACTAGTTGATACCTATGACTTCGTCTGTATATCTTTACGATATATTTATATATAAAGTAGAGAAACCATAAGCACCACACCGTTCGCCCCAATTCTCCGCGATAAGAAAACAGATATCACTGAACGCGTTTACGATAAATTTATCTATAGTGGAGAAACCATAAGCACTACACCGTTCGCCTCAATTCTCCACGGTAAGAAAACAGATATCACTGAACGCGTTTACGATAAATTTATCTATAGTGGAGAAACCATAAGCACTACACCGTTCGCCTCAATTCTCCACGGTAAGAAAACAGATATCACTGAACGCGTTTACGATAAATTTATCTATAGTGAAGAAACCATAAGCACCACACCGTTCGCCCTAATTATCTACGGTAAGAAAACAGATATCACTGAACGCGTTTACGATAAATTTATCTATAGTGGAGAAACCATAAGCACTACACCGTTCGCCCCAATTCTCCGCGATAAGAAAACAGATATCACTGAACGCGTTTACGATAAATTTATCTATAGTGGAGAAACCATAAGCACTAAGCCGTTCGCCCTAATTCTCTATGGTAAGAAAACAGATATCACTGAACGCGTTTACGATAAATTTATCTATAGTGAAGAAACCATAAGCACCACACCGTTCGCCCTAATTATCTACGGTAAGAAAACAGATATCACTGAACGCGTTTACGATAAATTTATCTATAGTGGAGAAACCATAAGCACCATGCCGTTCGCCCTAATTATCTACGGTAAGAAAACACATATCGCTGAACGCGTTTACGATAAATTTATCTATAGTGAAGAAACCATAAGCACCACACCGTTCGCCCTAATTATCTACGGTAAGAAAACACATATCGCTGAACGCGTAGTACTTATAAGATTCGTAGTTTCTTCAAATTTATATACCTTTATAGTAAATGAAGCTATCGTGGTATTTTTTTTATAAGTGCCAAGTGGCTAAGAAATAATATAAGTTAAACTATGTTTAGTAGTTTTTTGAGTGACGCGAGCAAAATGGCATACATCCACTATCTTATCTATATGGAAGACTAGTTGTGCCCGCGACTTCCTTCACGTGGAACCTTATGTAAAATACAGTGATTAATAAAGTCCTTTGAATGTATTAAGTCTATTTACTTATCTACTCCTCTCTCGTACTTACGATGCGTCGTCGTTAAAATTACAATAACTTTTAATAGAGTGAACCGATTTTAATGAAATCAACGCTAAGTTATTCTCGATGATATGCTTTATGATAATCTTGTTATTGAACCCAGTACTTTAGCAGCGATACGTGTTCATGCAAACAGACAGACAAACCTTTCTAAAAATAGCTAAATTGTATATTATTTCTTCCTAGAAACTTACAGTATTTTTTTTCACGAATATCGAAAAACTACAGACATTTTTATTTTTTATATTGTTTATTCTTCTATAAAGTAATGCTACTTTAGCGAACTTACATAACTTATCTGGACTAAATTATAATAAAGCGGTAAATTTAAAACCTTTGATTTTATATTTTTTATTCTTTATCTATATACTAACCCTGATCTATACTAATATTATAAAGAGGTAAAGTTTATGAGTTTGTGACGTTGTAGGGGGTAATATCTTGATCTACAAATTGATAATTATTTTACCAATAGAAAGCCACGTTACTTGTGAGTGTCATAGGCTATATATTAAGCGGAAAAATGTAAAGACTTTTTTGTGAAAGTCGGATTTGCAAAGTAAGTCGGAGAACGATGCCTTAACGATGAGAGATAAAAGGTTGAGTTCCAAAGAAAACTTGTAGAGCCTGATAATGCCTACAAAAAGTCACAGACAGCATATGTGTAACTTTTATATTTAAGTCACAAAAAGTAGTTTTTTTATAAATGTTTACCGCCCAACGAAGTGGGCACGGGTCAACTAGTACTGAATATTTTCATTCAGCGATATTTATTTTCTGTTAGTTATTTAGGATTACTTATTATTATTAGTGTGCTCCAGTGGTCGACATTCGACCATAGTTCATTGATTTCTTAAAGGGATACGTATTAAAATAATAGTTGTATGTTATAACATCATTGTTGAATGTAGAATGAAAAAGGGTAAACGTAACAGTAAAATAATACATACAGTCGAGCATAGCAACCTCCTTCACAACCTTTTTTGAAGTCCTTTATTGACAGATGTCAAAATGTCTTTTTTATTTACCAGTGTGTATATGTTGTGTAAAATTGAAGCATTAGTGTGAGTAATGCATATTTTAATTAATTTAATGTACTTCTAATGCATTTTATATAAAATAAATAGCTTTCTGCACTTCTCCTCCGTATAAACTTTAACTATGCCAAATTTCATGTTTATCCGTTCGCACAATTCCGTTAAAAAGGGATACAAAGATTAGGCTTCACGTATTAATATATAGATAGTATGTTACATTGTTCATATACCAGGTAAATGTTTACAGGGTCACTACGTTTAATCTTGGGATAGTTCATGGTCACATTTAATATATAAAATAATAAAATCAAAACATATACTAATAAACAACAACACGAACCTTACTTAAAGTTTGTTCTAAGACTTTCAAAACAATGGGAACTCTACTTTTAAACGTAAAAAAAATCAGATCTAGGTTCAATGAACAACATTAAAGGGGCGCTTTCAAGGTTAATCGTTACGTAACTGCTTATCGCGGGAAAGCTGCACGGTCGAACAATAGGAAGCGGGGTGCGGGTCGAGGCGGGGACGCGGGCGGGCGGTACTACGCGACACGGTGTGATTCAATGTTTTCTTTATTACATTACACCAGTCCGCTTTTGCGCAAATTAGCTGATGTTGAGTGTATATCAGTTTTGCGTTTCTCGAGATAATTAGGTCAAATATTAAGCATCTATTTATTTAATTGATTTAGAATGAAAATCGACTAATGATTATCCTGTAAAAATATTGCTAGCGACTAACCAGTCGCGCTGTATATCGTTAATTCATGTTTGGTGTATTGACCACTAGCTGTCCTATAATAGATAAATTAAAACCTGTAATTTTTGCTAATAATACAACGTCAATAGCACTGAACCATATTGATTATAGAAACGTGGTTAGATTTACTTTAGATTTATGTGAGTTTTAAAGTGGTTTCGTATCGATTCAAGTTGAAAGTAACTTAAAGTTTCCTTGAAGTAGCTAAGTTGGTTGAACTTTGCTTTTCCAATATAACATAAAGTTCAAAATGATTTAACCGAAAATACGCTTCATAAATAAAATCTTTGTAATAAATATGATTTAAGCCCGAGATTTAAACTTTGAGGATTCGAAAGACTTCTTAAAACTTTAGGCTTTGCAAATTATACGTTACCTTAGACACGCTAAGCCTAGAGCTTCTAGTATAGCTGACATAACACACTTATAGCTGTTTAGCGACAGATTTTCAACTGGAATATTGAATGTTGAAGAGCGTTAGAAAAAGCTGTACCACAATGCTATAGATTCATTATGATATTTTCCTCTACCGAAAACTTCATGCACAGTCACATTCGTAAGGAATTTAAGCACGGCCGTAGTTAGGGGAGAAGCATTGTGGGGCATGCCTTACTTTGAAATCACAATGCCCTACCTTAAAAATACCAAAATCGAAGATAAGTTATTGTAATTAAATTGTTTGTTCATAGTTTGAGATTTAAGAAAAATGTAGCGACAGCTATTTAAAATTTTCCGAACATACCGCAGTTTGTGACATTCGAGGGCAGATCAATTATGTTTTTTTTTACTTCCGCCCTACCTGTAACCAATGCTGCCCTACCTCAAATTCGACTCTAGCTACAGCCCTGATTTGAATCCAGTTGGACCGATGTGGTATTGGAGTACGCTAACCTAAGCGTATATTAACACGAGCGAAGCCACGGGCAAGAACTAGTGCATATTATAAAACAACCATATTATTTCATAGAAACTTTGTCATAACGATAACAAACACAATAAAAAAAGAATTGGTTAAACATATGCAGCCGTTCTCAAGTGATGCCCGTATATACATTCGGAAATTGATTTTTATTTATATAGATTTAGAATTAATAATTTATTTAGATTTTGATATTTTTCACGGGATCTTAGTGTGTCATGTAGTGAATTTAACATTTTATTCATAATCTTGTATAATTTGACTGTATATTATGTAATATATATTTTTTAATGTTCAGAAGGTACGCGCTTGGCCACAATCTCACCTAATGGTAAGGGACGTTGAGGCCGACGGTGCATCGTTCTTACCCACTAGATGCCTGTTCGCTCTACTCTTGAAGACTCCCAAGTTATAAGATGAAAGAAAGACAGACGCCGGGAGTGAATTCCACTCCTTAACTGTACGTATAATAAATGTGGAAGCAAATCGCTTCATACCAATTACGCGAATATCAACCACGTTAGTGTGGAAACCCTCGCGGCGGCTAGTAGTCCTCTGATGGAATGGGGACGGTGGAATTATATTATGTTATTCCTCTGCACACACTGGTGGTGTTTACGCAATAGTCTTGTTATTGTGTACAAGTACTACTCAAAAATGGCAGTAATCATTCGGAAAATTGATTTGCAAAAAAAAATATTTTGTTAAATATAAAAATTATTTATTTATTGAAGTGAAACTTCTTTAGGCGCATGAGGGTAATATTTTTACAGATGTAACGTCACGGAGGTATGCAACGGAAGTGACGTCATTTGTAGTAAACGCAAATTTTACATCTATTTTTCAAGTCTCGGAAATCTAAAGTTTTAGATTTGTATAAATATAAACAAGACTTATAAATTAGTTCTTTTTTTTTATTATCGTAGCACGGCAAAGTGACTTTACTGTGCCTGATGGTGAGCACTGTATAATCTAAAAACAATGGCGACCACCGAGAGACACACTATCCCTCACCGGTCGCCGCTGTCATGCCGGCTTGCATAAATGTCTCTTCACGTTACGCTTGAAGGACCCCATATTATAGGAAGGAGGGAACACACTGGCCGGGAGATTGTTCCACAGCTTCACGGTACGGCAGAGATAAGAAGTTGCGAAGTTTGCCAAAGAAGTTTCACTTCATACATGTGTACTTTGTACGCACGCACTTTTTTTTCCATATACATTACTAAACCTTTTAATCGTTTTTTTTTTATATAGGGAGGGCACTCCCTTGAATAATTTAGTGCAAGCGCTGAATGATAGATGGCGCACGAGTAATTTCACTTTCAATAGCACATAGACGTATTCGCAGGCGCGAATTAATCAATAATTGTAGACTTCAGTCATTGAGTCATTACTCAATTTCACTCCTGAGTTAAGGTAACAACAGCAAGTGTAAATAGTATGTATATTAAATTATGATTTACCTGTTGGCATAACGACAGAACTTCTTATCGCCGAGTAGGGAGGTGGCGCGGGTGTCGCCGCGGGCTTAGCTGTGTGCACTTGACCCGTAGCATAACCTGTTAAACAAACACTACAATAATAAAATAACTCGAATAATGTAAACCGTTACAGTTAATTGAATTGTTCCTATATCCAAATGGACTTTCGAATAGTAATATTATATCGTAATATCGAATAAATCGTATATTATAATATACTAGTGGTCGCCTAGTGGTTGAAATTCGACCATAATTCATTTTTACATTCAATAAGACCAAAGAGAATAATTATTTCAGTGCTTTCATAAATTTAGTAAAGAATAATTATTTATCAATTAAATATATTAATGTATATTATGAATTAACATATTATATAATTAACCTACAATTTGACTAGTTAATTTCAAAGGGCATGGTATGGAACGTAAATCGTGTTAAAAATATTGAATGTATGATGAAAAAAGGTAATTGGAACGTAAACGTCTTTTTCATTGGCATGTGTGTATATTTTGTGTCTCATTCAAGCAGTAGCGTGTATTTATTATAATTAATTAATTATATTCCTAATGCACTTTATATAAAACAAATAGTTTTATACACTTCTTCCCGATATAAACTATGCCGAATTTCACCTTCATTCGTTCGCGCAATTCGCTTAAAAAGGGGTACAAAGTTTTCGCTTCACGTATTAATATATTACCTATAAATAATACCTGTATAAATAAGTTGGAATGTAAGTGAATCACTTCAAAATCGCTACAACGTTTGACTATTTCTTTTTATGATGTGTTTGTAGTCACCAGGACAAAGAAATTACGAAATTAATTGTTCCATAAATAAAAAAATTTAGTTAGAAAATCTCCATAGAAAAAGTTAGTGAGTGATTAAGACAAAATATCTTCAAATAATGTTACAATAATCACAGAACTGATGTCTATTAGTTCAGTTGGTATTTTATTTCATTACATGGTCATTCTGTAAAGGAAAGATTTGGTCTCATTTAGTTCATTAGTACATCCGTGCGAAGCCGGAGCGAGCTGCTTGTCTAAGATATAAAAGTCGGAATAAACGATGAATTACATGTATGATTAACTACTATGTAGTAGATTATTGAAAAGTCCCAGTAATACATAATTGAACACTTCTTAATGTATACTGTCAAACGTTTTACACGTGTTGTCTTCTTGTTAATTTTATTTTTGGCAATCTCTTTGGCCTTTCAATCAAAATCTTTAGCCTCTAGATTATTACTGCCATTCTTGATACGTGATAATATTACAAGTGTTTTGGGATAATTGCAATGTTCTGACAAGATGGTGGCCTCCTTGTTCGAACTTAGTAATAAATAATCCTTAATAATAAATGAAGGTGGTAGAGCCACGTTGAAGCTATTACTAGTTTCAGCATGGATGGGTCGGTTCGTCCACGGTAGTACCACCCTCTCACAGAAAACTGACGTGAAGTAACAGTGCTTGCATTGTTACGTTTTGTTCAGTCAGTGAGAGTGCTGGAGGCCCACTTCCTCTCCCCCTCTCTCCTCCTCTCCTCCCTTCCCCCCCCGCTCTCCCTAAACACAAGCTGGTAACGCATTTGCGACTCCCCTGGTGTCGCTGGTGTCTATGGATGGCGGTGATTACTTAACATCGGGTGACCCGCCTATTCGTTTGCCTCCTATGATATAAATAAATAAAATATAATAAATAATATATATAAGAATTAACAAAAGTGCACAAACCTAAAGAACTATTCCTTAAATAAGGATTGCCGTAGGTGGCAGCGTATCTCACGTCCACACCGGGTTGTGTCTTCGCAGTTGGCTGAGCATAGATTGGTGTGGGTGGACCTATAGAACAAATGTTTATTAATTTATTTCTAACCCTTCTTAACATCTTACTGCTTTTTTAAAGCCAAAGAGCAGCAAACTGGCAGACGGCCAATCTATGTTAAGTGGTCGCCGTCGCCCACGGACAATTGCAGCACCAGAGGCATCACTGTTGTATTTTCAACCTTGAAGGGTGTGTTTTAATCCCTTTTTAAAGAGTCCCATGTCATAACTCTGATGGAATACCGTATCAGGTAAACCATTCCACAACGCTAGCGTACGCTTTTTGTACAGCGATGAGGGCATATCGAATTCATCTTTCTTTCTCCTTCTTCAGAACGCTCCCCGTTATACATGCGGTAAAGCACACATAAAGACCCAATGTCTCTACGAAATTCTAATGGTTCTAGGTCGCATGTCAATTCGAGATCGTCAACATTGCAAGTAGCTCGTTTTGTCGTGGCGTTCTATTCTACTTAAGTATGGGAAAATATGGTTCCCTTTTGCACTTTCCTCTATCAACTGTCAACTCAGTAACATCGTCTTTTACACGCATTTTATTCTTCACATAATATATGTTTACCTTCTTCGGTTTTCCTTAACTACTGTATCCGTCTACCTCCATATTTACAGTCCTCGCCAAATTTTTTAATCGCTGTTTTTAAAGTGAAATCTTCTTTAGGTCTGTTGAGCGGTATTTATGGCAGGAGATAAATTTATAATTTCATATTAACGAACAGTGCAAGCTAACATATGAACGAACAGTACAAACTATTGAAACTAGGGCCGTGAAGATTTGCACGCATATTCATTCCTTTTACACCGTAAGTGAAGCACTAAGGAAGGATTTTTGGTAATTCGATCTATAAAGTGGTGAAAAAGGGATGAAACATTGTATGAAAGTCCGTCGTTTTTGCGTAAGTCAGTTTGTTTACAACTATAAAGATAAGATAAAGAGTCGAACATAATTATTGCATAGAAAACGCGTGCGAAGACGCGGGACATTGCTATTCTATATATCAATAGGTGCAGATAAAAAAAATCAGTGTCATATTCTACTATGTCAACGGATTTTCATTTTTTTTTATTTAATAGCTATAAACGAGCTTTAGTTTTCAGTCAATTTTTGTCCACAAAATCGACAAATTGAAGATACAATATTTGAACACTCTTTGATAAATTTAACCTCTATGGAGATAATAGTGGCTTAAACTGGTAGGTAGTGTGATCAAATCGCTTGTTTCTTCACCTCCATTGATCGCGGTTTTAATATAAGGAGAGATGTGGACTGTATTTTTAGCGGTCTGCGAGGGCAAGGGTATTACGGATACATGCTCAATCGTAGGATTCCAAGGTATATAATCGATTGAGCTGGGAAATAGAAACATACACACTTACTTGGTAGAAGTGCTGCCGACCGTTGCTTTAGTGCTTGCGATGGAGAAACTCTTTATTCATAGCGCCTGACAATAGGTACGGTATTGCATCCGTATCTAGCGACTAGGCGGTCACAACATGCATTCTCACTCGCGACACAGAACGATCATTATAGTGCGCGGCGCAAACAATAATGGCGGCACGAATCTTACGCGTCCCTCTAGCGGTATGTTTAGGAAAAGGATTCTACGCGTGGGGAGAAACAGGAGTTGCCCTCGCGGATTGCAACAAAACTAACTACCTATAAAATAACTACCACTCTATAATACCGATACTTAAAAAATAATGAATTTATTGTCAAATTTGTACGACTAATATAACGAATTTACGAAATAAATACCTTCGTTGTTAACAGGCAGACCCAAGTTATTGATAGCGTCAGTTTCGTCAGGCGGCTTGGTCGTTCGTTGTAATGAATTGTTCTGAGATTCATTGCCTGCAGACAATGGTAGCGTTGACGCCGTGTCGATGCTGCGCGTCAATGAACCTTGTAGAGATCTATTAATACAAATTGAGAAATGAACTCTAAGATATTTAGCCAGGGTTTACTAGCAGTACCGTGAAAGTATGGACATCTTTAGAATGGAACTTGGCCTTTTTGCGAACTGACGACGATATTGACCTAGAGAAGTCTTAACAGCTTCACCAAACTACTAAGGCGAGCGCTTAACGCAGAAATGGAACTTGAAAATCATCACATTATACTCTTAAGTTATAGATTATATCCACGCCTCTCTACATGGATGCTATTATTATTATTTATTAGCAAAAAAATCTTCGCTTATATTTAGAACGGGATAAAATTGCAGAACCTTTATGTCATTATTTTAAAAGTATGATAAACTAACTTTTGCTCAAGGATTTGCACATATAATTATATATTTTGAAAATAAAATACAGTATACCGATGACAGATTTTTTTTAATCGCTTAAAAATTTTTGGAGTTTATCCATTATAAATTTTTTTTTTATCTATACATATAATAAAAATGTAAATCTAACGTGATAAAATCGGCTGAGTGCCTTAAGCGCTCGCCTTAGTAGTCCGGTGAAGCTGTTAAGACCTTGCTAGGTCAATAGCGTAGTCAGTTCGTGAAAAAAAATGTTTGCAGGTGTCTAGGAATAAATAATAGAATACATTTCAATCATTTTTAGAAATGTCTATCTGTCTGTCTGTTTGTATGAACAGGCATCACTGCTAAAGTACTGGGTTCACAATAAAACCACATAAAATCATAAAAAATATCTTCGAGGATAACTTAGTGTTCATTTCATTATAATCGGTCCACTCTATCAAAAGTTATTGTAATTTTAATTACGACGCGCCGTAAGTACGTGACAAAAGTAGACTTAATACATTCAGGTCACTGTGTTTTACATAAAGTTCCACGCCGACAAAGTCGCGGGCTCAGCTAGTTTATGTTAAATGTATACAGAATCTTTTAGGTGTATTAAAAGCCAAGTGGAAAGGATTAATTGCAGAGCATTTACCTGTTCGAAGGTGGTACTTCCAACGTGGGAGACTGCACCCGGAGATGCGGTGGTGGCGCGTACCCGTGTGGGTAGTCGTATACAAACCCAGAGGGTGCCTGTTTGGAAACAAAACGTGTTCTAATTATTTCTTGCCATTGTAATCCAAATGTTTATCACCAAACTGTATAATAATTTTTACATGTTTATTTTTTAATTGTAGCACGGCAAAATAACTGCACTGGGCCTGATGGTAAGCACAGTACAATCTAAAATCAATGGCGACCACCGAGTGACACACTATCAATCGCATAATGAAGCGACTAATTATTAAGCTCTGATAACGAGTAAGAGAGACTTATTCTGATGGATTTTGTAAACTACATTTAATATTAAATGCATTTACACAAAAAACTTTGAACTCGACATTCGACCTTGATCATTCATAAGGAAATGAGAAAAAAAGGCTTAAATTCATCGATGGTATGAAAAAGACCGAAGTATTATAATATCTACTTAACAAAAAAAAACAAAGGAAATAGGTTGACAAACAGAGAAGAAAAAGGTAACTAATTCTTTGTATCTCCTGGTTTATATTTTTTTACATAAGTTTTAGCGTATGATCATAACCTTATCTAGTCTAGGATGGTTGAAATGCTAAGCCAGAGGCAACTGGATCCGAAATACAGCTTCCGGAACAAATGCTTGGCAACAAATTTTCAACATGAGGGTGGAAGCTGGCCAGGCGGACTTGGAAAAAGCCCTATCTTTCATCGCGATGTTTCCCTTCACCGAACGCTACCTTCACCAAAAGCTCCTCAACACCAAAACTCAGTTGCTAAGATTCGTCCCTGCGTCCATCGACGCGAATTGAATAACACGCTAACAAATAAGCCATCGTCGCATTTGTGGTATTGTAAATTTGTGGTAACGTCTCACCCTTCTAGTCATTAAGGACGTGGCACTCCCACACACATTTAAGAAGACACAACCCATCATTTTGGAGTTCTGTACCAGTATACCCAGTATATAGTATAGTATATAACCAGTTAACAATGAGCTAGCATGCATATATTAATATGTCTATCTTTATGTGAATTATCGTCATCATCAGCCTGTAAGATGCCCACTGCAGGGCCATAGGCCTCCTCCTAAAGGAAGTCGTTGGCATAATAACCACGCCAGCCCACGAATTATTGACAATTTTAAACTTCGAGAAACCCAGAGTTCTATATTTTTCCCGAATACAGTTGGACTAAAAGAACATTTCTCTTACACGAATTCCGAAAAATTCGTTGACATCAAAGAAACCTACCAGACCATTACGACTTGTATATACTTTTTTTTATTATTATTGTAGCATAGCTAAGTGATTACACTATGCCTGATGGTGAACACAGTCTAATCCAAAAACAATGGTGACTACCAAGAGATGTGTTATCCCTCGCCGGCCGCCGCTGTCATACCGGCCTGCGTAAATGTCAAATATATATACTTACATATACTTTACGTGAATACTTACCTTATAATAAATATCGTTATACGCAGGATCCGAATAGTCATTGTTGTAACTAAACTCTTCGAGCCGTATGTTCGGTAAAGGGACCGGTCCTGCCAACGGCAACCCTGCCGCGACTTTCGAATCCGATCGTTCGAAATTTGTGTATTCCTATTATCACAAAATACGTTCAAATGAAACAACATCTGAGTTATTTTCCAATATAAATGGAAGTACATTCCTAAACAAATTACAGCGCGAACACATATTATACAAACGAGCCCTTTATACATTTCTTTGTAAGTGTTTAAATAGTTTAGGAAGAATTAAAAAACAAACCTAAAATAAATATTACTTTTAATTCAACTAGAAACAATTGTGTGTTACCTATATGTACTGCTGATCATATATATATATATATATTAATAGTATAAAACAAAGTCCCCTACCGCGTCTGTCTGTCTGTCTGTTCGCGATAAACTCAAAAACTACCCAACGGATTTTCATGCGGTTTTCACCAGTGGATAGGGTGATTCACGAGGAAGGTTTAATATATAATTTGTCAAGGATTGTTTCATAATCAGAGCGGGACAACGTCTGCCGGGCCCGCTAGTATATATTAATACGTGAAGCCTAAACTTTGTATCCCTTTTTAACGGAATTGGGCGAACGGATGAACGTGAAATTTGGTATAGTTAAAGTTTATATGGAGGAATAGTGCAGAAAGCTATTTATTCTATATAAAATGCATTAGAAGTACATTAAATTAATTAAAATATGCATTACTCACACTACTGCTTCAATTTTACACAACATATACACACATATAAATAAAAAAGACATTTTGACATCTGTCAATAAAGGACTTCAAAAAATGTTGTGAAGGAGGTTGCTATCCTCGATTGTATGTATTATTTTATTCTTACGTTCTAATTACCTTTTTTCATTCTACATTCAACGATGATATTAACCCTAATAAAATTCAAACTTAAAAAAATCAATGAACTATGATCGAATGTCGACCACTGGGCGCCCACTAGTTAAGGTAAAAAGAGCTCTGATATGAATTTCGATTCTTGTTAAAAACGATCAAACGATTCGTCTTCTGCATCGTAAATTGCGGAAACTTTACTACCAATAAAGCTGGTAAATAAAATATTTAAAATAATACCAAAAAGGTTATAATACTTAAATAAATATTTGAAAAGTCACAAAACTGACATAACTGGTCGCTAAAACCAATTAAGTTATAATTCTTATTTCTGTTGCAATTCAATTGCTGGTAAAGGTTTTGGTAAATTAGTATCTTATATACATTGCATCTACATGTATAAAAAAATAATTTTTAAAATTGGGATACCCAAATCCAAGTAAATGAAAAATAAATCCGTTGACTTACAAAGCTAATTTTAAGAAGAAGAATTTTAAGAAGCTATGCAAATGGCCGATACTCGATTAATTCTCCCGACTCATAACAAAATGGTCACTCCATATTTCAGGCTTACTAAGTTCAATAACAGTTTTTTAGGTAATAATGTTATATTTTATAACAAAGTCCCAAAACACATTACCGATTTGCCGGATAGTAGGTTCATGTGTTAAGGCAAGCGGGTCTTAATACATAAAGGTTATTACAGGGTGGATCAGTATGTGAACGATAGCGACGTCTGGAAATGACGCCTCTCTCTGTGCATCCACCAAAAACGAATATAACTTTATGTGTCTATTATGTTGTAATTATCAAAAAATATGTTATTTATTATGAAAAGATAAACCAGCCCGAGTATCTTGCCGGTTCTTCTCGATTACTGGGTTGTTTTCCAAACCAGTGGTAGATTTGACGTTCATAAGTACTTTCTCAGGGCCTAAATTGAATAAGGAGTATTTTGATTTTGAATTTTTCTATAAATGCCTATTATCACTCAAATCGGTTTTTTTAACTGTTTCAGCAAAATGACTGCACTGTACCTGATGGAAAGTAAAGTACAGTCTATAAATAACGGCGACTGTCAGTGTTAAATAGCAATGGCAGTCATCGCTATCATGCCGATTTGCAAAAGTGCTTCTTCACGCCTCGTTTGAAAGACCCCATGTCATAAGAGGAAGGGAACACACTGGCTGGGAGGCTATTCCACATCTTCACAGTACGACAAAGATAAGAGCTTTCGAACTTCTTCGTTCTTGCCGGAACGGTTGCTACTGTGAAACTGTGGAGACGCGTACCCGTCCATGTAGTTCTATAGTGGAAAGGATTTTAAGGTATTCTTTTGTGGAAATATAGTTATTGATTTTAAGAAAATATCAGAAAACTCACCAACTCATAACTCCCATCACTGTGCGGTAACTGTAACTTCAAGTCACTGATGTTTGAACTCCTATCACTCTCTTTATACATATCTCCTGTCGTGACCGTCACGTCAGGCTTCTCATTCATCTGCTGGCTCTTCTTCCTTCGTCTTCTGTGGCAGACGACCAGGAGAATAATGAAGCCCGAGAAGATAATTATGCCGGATGTCACTCCTATCAAGATTATGAATAGTGGTAGGGTTTCTGTGAATTTAAGGCGTGGATTATATTCTTCCATTTTGTAAAAAAAAAATATTTTGCAAAGAAAACTTTTGCGTTTTTAAATCGAAGAAGTGAAACTTACTGGTTGGTTTCAACATAATTCCAGCATTAGCATTGCCATATTCATTCGTTACGCTGCAATTGTACAGCCCATAATGTTTCGATTGACTCGCTCGGATCACTAAATTAGATTTTACAATGCCATCAGGTAATGATTCTTCTAGCGTTGCGTAATCCTGTAAATTTATCATTTCTGTTATGTTACTATTTTTGATTTCATTATCACTAAGTATTCTATACCAAATATAGCAGTATCTATATGTAATTTCAAAACATAACTAAATACATGGTAAATAAAAAACGTTGTGCCTTAAAAATTCTTGACAATTTTAAATCAATAGGTTTTATAATCACCTTATGTAATTTTAGCAATAAATATCACAAAGCCGTTTCGAAAGAATTAAATTTCTTAATAATAATGAACCCTTTATTGCACACCTTAAAATACACAAAATTAAACAGCCATTTACAGTATACGTGTACAGTTAGGCGGCCTTATCGTTTAGAGAGATCTCTTACAGGCAAACCTTAGGAGACATTTAATTTTCAAAATACTTGGTGGCATTATTTCATTCATACAATATACAAAAAGTACAGATAAAAATAAATATATAAATAACGAAGTAAAACAGCTAGCATCAGGTTAACGAGAAGAAATATCGATGGACATATTTTTTAAATATTATAACAGATCTTGCTTGCCTAACATCAGATGGAAGTGAGCTCCAAAGCCGTACAGCTTGGACTGCGAATGATTTGTTATAAAACTGTTTTCTTCTTAGTTAATTAATTGAATCACTTTTAATTCTGTAATTCAATGCTATCATACTCACCGGATCATGTATAGCGCTAATCTCTTTACCCTCGAAGAACCATCTAATATCATCCGGCTTCGGTACAGAGAGCGAAGCGCACTCTATACTCACACTCTCTCCTTCAGATCCAAATTGGGTTCTATTCGAAAGGATTTTAGGTGCACCTGAAAGATTTAGAATTTTATTTATTGTTTTAAAACCCAGACTAGGTACATATTTACTAGAATAAAGGGCAATCGTGTCTAATATGTTCATAGTCACATGCATGCCGTTGTTGTCTGTAAAAACCTCTAATATATCTAGCAAAAATGTTGAACTGTACATTTTATTCTAATAGCAATTTATTGATGTTGACTTATATTACGGTAAATAAACTTATATTATGGTAAGGTAAGTAAACAATGGATATGCCATAAGCGACAGATCTCTGACAATCAGACGGACAATTGACAATTTTTTTTTAATCATATGAGGCAAACGAACATGTCACCTGACGTTAAGTGATCACCACCGTCCACAGACACTAGCAACACCAAGAGAGTCGCAAATTCATTGCCAGCCTGTGTTTGGGGGGAGGGGTGTGGAGAGGAGAGGAGCGGAGGTGGGCCTCCGGCGCTCTCACTGACCGAACGAAACGCAACAATGCAAGCACTGTTACTTCACGTCGGTTTTTCTGTGCGTCCGGTGGTGCTACCCCGGGTGAGCCGACCTTTTTTTTTCGAACTGACTATGCTATTGACCAAGCAAGGGCTTAACAGCTTCACCGGACTACTAAGGTGAGCACTTATGGCACTCAGCCGATTTTATTTTGACAACTAGCTCAAGGGTGCACGGCACACCTTGGCTTTGGCTATTGCCTGATACATGCAATTCGCGACCTATCTTTTTTTTTTTTACTGTGTGCCGACAGACCATTTTGTGGGGGCGGCAAGGGATCGAACAAGCTAATCGGAAGGTGACCGCCGGGCTCCTACCTATAGAGGAGCAGACCGGGCGCACACCGGCTGCCCCCCTTCGTCCGCCGGACCTGTGAATTCGCGACCTATCTGAGCTAACCGAAGCTAAGCTAACTATTCATACATATATTAGTTGTTGAAACATATATGTATACCAAGCATACATACCTCAACAACTCTTATATATATTTCGTATCGGATAATATTCTATACTATTTCAGTTTGATAAGGGAAAAACATAAAACCCTTCCACTTGCATGTGTAAGTGTGCATGCGTGCACGTGTGTGGAGGTGATATGTGTAATGTTGTCGCAGTGATGTAAGATTTTGTGTCACTGTATCGCGTGAGGAGCGTAATCAAGGGTTCCACGCCGAGGGAACGGACCTAGGCTTGAGCCGTTGCCGAGGGGGACCTAGTCTGGTGTGCGGGAGCGAAATTTACCCCCAGATCACGGCGGTGTGATCTGTGATTCCGCGAGCGTGGGCGGGCGAGCCGACCCATTCATGCTGAAACCAGTAATAGCTTCAGCGGGGCTCTACCACCTTGATTCTCGCCTTTCTTAATTATTCCCTCATATATAAATAAGTACAAAAAATGATGTTCCCAAAATGTTAACAATGATATACTTAATATAGCAACAAATTAACCAATACAGCACGTCATTGTAGTTACAGAAGAAAGATAAATATAAAAACGGAATCAAGAAAATTCGAACTATTACAATTACCTTTGATGAAAACGGTCGCCTCAGCTTCGATCTCTGGATAGCCATTTACAGTTGCTTTACAAATGTAACGTCCAACCGTTTCTCCATTAACAAGTAACCTCAAGTTGGGAGTTTTTCCTTTGACCTGCTGGAAGATATTACACGATCACACAAAATCGTCTTTATTATTTATTAACCCCATTCTTTCGTGCTTCTTATGGACATATTTGGTGTATTTTACCACGCAAACCTTCCGCATTTGTCTGGGGTTTGAAAACAAATTAAACCTTAACTCTGGATGAGAATTTAATTTGTATAAAATTATTGGTAATTAAATCCGAAACTCCCGGGGCAATATTCGAACATAATTTCCACTATGTTACAAGGACTGCTAATTATTATGAACAAACAAACTCAAATCTTAGATATACCAGGTGTAATGATTTCTATATATATATAATTAATTGTAATGATTTAGTATGGCCTTTATAATATCTTTATAAACTAAAATGATATTCAAATTATTTAATCATCTATTTCCGCTACAACATGTCCGAGACACGACAGAAACATTAACACTAGCGCCACCCTATTAGAGAGTTCGGCCTATAAAAGGAAAGACGTCGTTAATCGGAAATTCATTTCTACGTCGAAGTTATTGTAGGGCGAAGCTCTGCTCGGATAAATAGGCACAGTGCTCACAGAGCGTTAATTGGTTTTTCGACCATACGTTTATTTATTACACAGGTGAATGTTTAGACACTCGCAATATTCTAGGATATAACACTTCATGGTCACATTTAATATATAAAATAATAATATTAAACCAAATACTAATAAACAACCGAGAAAACCTAAGTTAAAGTTTGTTCTAAGACTTTCAAAAGTATAAACACAATCTAGGGGCAATGACCAGTGTCGACAATTACAATGGTCGACCCTGAGTTAATAACTTTCGATAATAAAACTGATAATAAACTCTTTTCTTTTGTTCCTGACGTTCCCTTTCAAGTGAAAGTTTAGAACGAGTATCGAGTATATAATAACCTCGATAAAAATTACTACTATTTAAACATTCAGCCTATATATGCAATTGCCAGGCTTTTCAGAAAACCAACACCCTACTGAAAATAAAATAATGACTCTGGCAATTGTCTTTAAGATTTTTAATTCTATTTCATTTTTGGCAACCAATTTTCTGGATTACTACTGCCACGTAGTTACTACTACTTATATTTCATTTTAAATTTAAATGATTGCCTCTATAATTATTTTTAAAAATTCAAAAGAGAACACAGTTTAAATTCTGTCGTTTTGAGTTTTCACTTCTATCGGCAGTCTTCATGCCTCGGCCTTTTTTTTATTAGTATAAAATTAAGTGCCCAACATGGTAGCCACTTACCCCGATACGTCCGGGCTCAGTCAGCAACCAACGGATCTCTGGTTGTGGCTGTCCATCCACGTCACAGCTCAAAGTTACACTGGACCCGAGCTTTGCTTCAGCATTCTGTGGTCTAGTCCTGAACGATGGTGGATCTGTGTAATAAAATATAATCATTATATAACCTAGAATTTGTCAAATATTACATATACCTTTAACGTTTTTTTTTCAAAATTAATAGATTTTTGTTAACAAAGTCTCCATTAAAATAAAAGATAAAAGAAATAAAAATCTACTAATTATTGCTTGATACAAAAAACATGATTCATTGTCACGTTCCTCCTGAGCCGAGCGTGCAAGCGAGAGCGCGAAACAAGCGCTAGAGAGACGCGATCGGCCTAAGCGTTCGGCTTGTGACGCGTCTATCTCTTTCCCACTCCAACGGCCGATGCGTCCGAGTCGTTATCACATAAACCAACTTTACAGACAACCAATTTTTTTATAATATAATACATTGCACAATTTTTTTATTCTATTCTAAAAATATAACGAACATCTGCTTTGTGCGTAGTTTTCGGAAGCCCTGCGTTTGTTGTTCAACGATTCACAAATATTTTATAATACAAAAGTTATTTCGAAGAAATATGAGAATAAAACAGAATTGGTGTAAGCGTAATGTGATGTTATAGCCGAGCGATGATCTAATAACATAACTAATAAATTATATACAATGATGGTATCTCACAATTCACTGAACTTTGTTTATAATATTTTAGATACAATTATTCAAGATGTATTGTTTAATTTAATCTCCAAATTCTTGGAGTTTTCTCGTCTGTTTGATCTCATAGTTGTAGAGATGATTTCATGGTGATAAAAAAACGATTCTTTAAGCTTAGGAATATTTGAAAAGTGTTATGGAAACAAAATATTTATCTGATCCTAAGCATCATATGAACTATGTTTTAAGTACACCAAGCCAAGATATAATGCCCGATGACGATTACGAACAATTATGTGGTCTACATATTTTGTTTCTTAGAGAAATTGTGATATATCTTGGAATTCTAAAGTAACTTGGAGGTATAAGTATTTACCCAGTATTAGGTTATTATAAGAATGTATTCTTCATATTGTTTCCCAACGGATTTGTGATTTCCCTCATGTCGCAGTATCTATGAGCGGCGGTGATTACTTACCATCATGTGACCTGCATGTTCGTTTCTCACTAATAGGATAAGCAACGATCGATTCTTAACTAGACGTTATCATTACATAGTATAAGCCTGCCCTACATAGTTATACCCCTACCGCGTCTGTCTGTCTGTCTGTTCGCGATAAACTCAAAAACCACTGAACGGATTTTCATGCGGTTTTCACCAATAGATAAAGTGATTCATGGGGAAAGTTTTGGTATATAATTTGATAAGTTTTTTTTTATTATCAGGGCGGGACAACGTCCGCCGGGCCCGCTAGTTAATATATAAAATTCTTACTCTTTTGTTTTTTTTATTCAATGACTATTTTAACAACAAGAGTTTTAGGCGGGATCTCAGCCTTCCATACAGTATATTATATTGTATGTATATTTTGTAACATTGTTGGTATTTTTAACCGACTTCAAAAAAAGGAAGAGGTTATCAATTCGACTGTATTTTTTTTTTGTTACCTCATAACTTTGGACTGGGTGAACCGATTTTGATTATTCTTTTTTTATTTGAAAGCTGGTGCTTCCCATGTGGTCCCATTTCAATTTGGTCCAGTTCCGACAACGGCATCCAGTGCAAAACCGTATAAGTTTTAAATTTGCATTAAGTATGTACACGACAAATAGACGAATAACTCAATATCACACTAACCGATTTCGATGATTCATTTTTTATTGGAAAGGATGTACTTCAAGGGTAGTTTGATGAGAGTTTGGTTAGGTTCTGAATATGGGATCCGTGACAAAGTAAGTAAACTTTCAAGAAACGAGCCTACTCCTTTCTTAAGGGCCGGCAACGCATCTGTGTTTCCTCTCGTGTCGCAATTGTCCATGGGCGGCCGTGATCACTTACCATCAGGTGACCCGTATGTTCGTTTGCCACCAATATTATAAAAAAAACTCTTCAATTCTTAGGAGCCTATTGTGCTTATGTTCGTTGCTGTGTTGCAACATGACGCAAGCATTGTAATTACATTACTTAAGGTGTATAATGTGTGAAGCGATGGTAGCCGAGTTGGTGGTAGAAACTATCGCGGATTACTGAAAAGGTTGCGTTCGTACCAAACGTTACTTATTGTACAACCAATTGAAACCATATCGCATACCATACCGATAGATACCATACCGCAAAAATGCGCATATTTTAATATACTTAAGGCGGAACGGAGTTCGCGGGCACTGCTAGTAAAATATATTTATGTACACTAAAAATGGAAAAATAAAGTAAATTTTCAAAAAAAAGTATTAACCGACTTCAATATCAATCAAAAACCCATAAGGCACTAAAAAGCGGAAAATAAATAGTTTATCAAATTAACCAAATGAAATATAAAATATGAATATGTGTGCTACCTAGAGATGTATTGGAAGTCGGTGCCAACCAAACCGAAAATCATATCATCTACATAAGTACAAAGTTTAAGTCCAATCTCGCGTCTCAGTAATACAAAAATTTTGGTTGGTACCGACTTCCAATACATCTCTAGGTAGCACACATATTCATATGTTTTATTTAATTTGATAAACTATTTATTTTCCGCTTTTTAGTGCCTTATGGGTTTTTGATTGATATTGGAGCCGGTTAATACTTTTTTTTTGAAAATTTACTTTTACGTAATATAGTTCGGTTATTTTGCACGAGTGAAGTGGATAGGGAAATAATAGCACGGAACAAGAATTATTAGATGCCAGAAAAACTCCATGGAAAATTTTAACAATGGGCCACCATCTTGTTAGAACATTGAAATTATCACAATGTTATTTACCTACTTAACAATGGCAGTAGTAATCTAGAAAATTGGTTGCCAAAAATGAAATATAATTAAAAATCTTAAAGATAATTGCCAGAGTAATTATTTTATTTTTAGTATGATCTCAGTTTTCTGCAAAGCCTGGCAATTGCATATACAGGCTGAATGGTTAGAGAGTAGCAATATTTATGGAGGTTACACTACACTCGATTCTCGTTCTAAATCAATTAAAAAATTGGTGCTTAATATTTGACTTAATTATCTAGAAAAATACAAAAATTATACACAGTCCTCTAGGTGTCTATGTTAAAGCACTTAATACGTAACGTCAGGAACAAAACAAAAGAGTTTATTATCCGTTTTATTATCGAAAGTTATTAACTCAGGGTCGCCTATTGTAGCTTGACACCGGTCATTGCACTTAGATTGTGTTTATACTTTTGAAAGTCTTAGAACAAACTTTTACTTTGGTTTTCTTGGTTGTTTATTAGTATTTGTTTTGATATTATTACTTTATATGTTAGATGTGACCATGAAGTGTAATATCCCAGAATACTGCGAGCGTTCAAACTTTCACCTGGTATATCTTCAATGTGGTCATCTTATAATAGAGTTGTTACTACGGATGTTTTTTACAATGATGTACTTATTTATTTTAAAACAAGTTTTATAGGTTTATTTATATATGTTTCTGGTAACGTATGTAAACTTTGAGAGCAATTGAGATTACATTTACGCATTGACGTCACAACCTGTGGGCGCCTGACACTGTTATGGGGTTTTTATTTGTACAGGCGTCAATTATATCGCTGATGACACATCACCTAAATGTTATCTTTATTTAATACTAGCTGAACCGTGCCCACTTCGTTGGGCGGTAAACAAATATAAAAAACAACTTTTTGTGACTTAAATATAAAAGTTAAATATATGCTGTCGATGACTATTTTGTAGACATTATCAAGTTCTACAACTTTTGTATAGAACTCAATCATATATCTCTCATCGTTAAGGCAGCGTACGTAAGAAACGCTTTCGTTCGACCGTTTTTTCCGTCTTACTTTACAAATCCTACTACCACAAAAAAATCTTTTTATTTTTCGGATTTGTACATAGCCTATGACACTCACAAATAACGTGGCTTTCTATTGGTAGAAGAATTTTCAAAATCGATTAAGTAGTTCCTGAGATTATCCCATACAACCTCACAAATCCACAAACACACACTTTACCTCTTTATAATATTAGTAGAAACCAATCTCAACTGTTTTTATTCCTTATAAATAAGACCAGTGCAATTTTCTCTGAATTAACATAGGAACCACCTGTCAACTAATCTTTAACTAAAACAGATCAGTAATAAATATGAACTACCTTAGTAGATACTAACGCTCAAGTCTTCCACAGTTTTAGCTAGTTTTTAATGTTTCTGATCCATTCATTCTATTTTGAAGTGACTAGATATATTAGAATTTATTTTATACTTACATGTAACGGCTAAAATAATACTCCCTATGCTTGTGCCAACAGTATTAGTCACTTCACACTTTACTTCCGCTTTACTGAGTTGTCTTGTTACGTTGAAGATTATCTGAAAGTATCGAAATTGGTGAAGATCTATTGGAAAGCGTATTTTGTATATGAGATGAGTAATGTGAAGGTAGAAATCCAGATCGCATTGAAATATTATGAATTAGTATTTAGACTTTACCAAAGCTTTCCCTGATAACATTTACATGGGGAAATCCCTACGGATTCCCACCCTAGCCGGGCAGCTGAGGGCGGGGTATGTCCGACTTGCACGGACTAAAACCCCATGGTGCCTTCAATCACCTGTAGGCTGGGGATCAGGAGCTGCCGAACTGGCTATTCGTCTACTCCCCAGCAGGTGTCGGCCCCTCATCAGGGGCCTCGTCGCGGTCGTGGGGTCAAAATCGTAGACCCCTCAGAGGAGGGCGAGAATTGCCCTCCCCGACGATTCTGCATCGGTACAATGCACCTCAGACACATGGGCCTGTGTCCTCTAGCATCCTAAATAGCAAATAAATCTAAGCCATCAATGAATATGTAAAAAACATAGTCTAGCAAAATATAATACTTATGTAAATTCGAAGCGAACTTTCATGAATTAATGTGGATTTAAAAAACAAGTGGAAGAAAGACATAAAAAAAGCGAAACGTCCTCCAAAAGTGGTTTCTCAAAACAAGATCAAATTTATAATTGCATGTAAATTCTGAAAATCAGTTATATTAACATGAAAATGTTATTGTCAAAAACACAATTTGCAACTAAAACGTATTTCACGAAATAACGAGCGTTCCATTAGAGGTGGACATAACGTTATATTAATTAACATTAATAATCCTTTTAATTTAGCAAAAGCACAAAATGATGTAGCAATTCCAGCTCTCCACATACCGAGGTTCACTCATGCATAACATATAAAGTGCGCTCTGATGAAAAATTCAGCTTGTAGCCTAGCAGTAGCCATAAGGTACGATTAACTTCGGTTGTTTGAGTTTATTACAATTTTATTAACATTTTCCATATTTAATATTAATTCCAGTTTGTTTGCTTTTCATTCTGTTAAATTTAAAATAAATATCATAGGATTTCATCTCGTTATGTTTATTACTCGCAACCATTGTTAAAGGGTTTTTTTATTCACAGGCACAGGTAAACTTTAGGTAAAGATGTGAACAAAATTTGTAGACGTTACACCTAAAACGGGTAATTGGTGACATGGGACAGCATGAATGGGTCGGCTCGATCGGGGTAGTACCACTCGACCCATAGAAGCACCGAAGTAACAGTACTTGCATTGTTGCGTTTCGTTCGGTTAGTGAGAGCGCCGAAGGCCCACCTTCCCTCTCCTCCTCCTCCCCCAAACACAGGTTGGCAACGCACTTGCAATTCCCCTTTAACTGTATCTGCCTGAACAAGTCTATAGACGCTAGACCTCATTATAAAGATTAAATCTACGTCCATATGTCCATTTCAAGTCGTGTTTTGGCACAGTGCCTCTGAGCTATTATCGCAACACATCCCTACTCGCAATAGATGTTTGGGTCAGGATAGAACGTAGCCAATACTTACATGAATACTGCATACCCTTCACTGTTGTTAGACGCTTTGAAATATGGCATTTCATTATTTATTAAGAATCAAGAGCATTACAAGTAAAGAGACAGGAAAAGGTTTAACTAAAAAAGTTACAAGTTGCAATTTTTTTACAAAAACGCATCTCTATTTATACGTACCATTTCATCAGTATAGTCTCCGATAACAGGATTACCGTTTAGAAACCATCTGTAAGCTTGAGGTAAGGGGTTGGAATCCACGTCACATCGTATCCTAGCTTCGGCCCCTTCAGGAATGTTCCCGTTCATTAATCCAGATTTTATACTCACATTTACTTTCGGCATATATTTCACCTGGTAAGGTATTGAATAATTATTTAATATCGCAAATGGAACCACGTAGCCAGTTCCTAATTGATTTGGATAAACGTGTGGATTTACAATTCTTTCTCGATATGCTCATAAAACAATTAACTTTTTTAAATAAAAATAAACAAAATTTTAGAAAAATGGTATTCGGTATACATTCCTCAGCACGGCCGTAGCTGGGGAGGGGGTATTATGGGGTAATGTCCTACCTTGAGATCACAATGATCTACCTTAAAAATACAAAAAACTAAGATATAATTAAATTGTTTATTAATAATCTGAGACAAAAAAAAATTGTAGCGATAGGTGTCTAAATTTTTCCGAACATGTGGAATGTTTGTGTCATTCGAGGGCAGATCAATTATGATATTTTTTTTACTTCCGCCCTACCTGTAACCAATGCTGACCTACCTCAAATTCGACTCTAGCTACAGTCCTGTTCCTCGGTCACCAAAATGGAAAGTTACGCATAAAAATAAAAACTTATTT
This sequence comes from Antheraea pernyi, assembly GCA_015888305.1. Lineage (NCBI taxonomy): Eukaryota > Metazoa > Arthropoda > Insecta > Lepidoptera > Saturniidae > Antheraea > Antheraea pernyi. The sequence goes on along the minus strand of MU158828.1, from coordinate 216,120 downwards.
GACATTAAATCATCTTAGCTCTTCAAACTACAATTGACATCTTTTAAACTTATGAATGAATTCATATTTACTGTAGAAATTAGTTCAAGTTCAATCAGAGTTAAAGATTTCGAAAAATATAATTCTATATCATGAGCTGATGTAACAATTGTTATAAAATTGGTCAAATAATCGAATTTAAAGATTTGTAAAAGGTTTATAGAGCTTAACTAAATAATATTCATTCCATTTCATTGGTACAGGGTGCTGAATGATAGCGATTGTGTTGGAGAAATGGTATTTCATAATCCGCAACATCTATCTTCCATGATTAGGTCAAGTTATTTATTACCATTGTGGTTTCCGCATACCGTGAACCACAATACGACGTGACCCCAGATATAACTGACCTCGATGTGAACAGTAGCCATGCGGTGTGCCCTGTCTGCGGTGTTCTGCGCTTGACACGTTATTGTCTGATTGTGGTATGATTTGTCTGGACTCAGCCGCAACACTGACCTGTACATTAAACACAGTACGTTACAATGCATGACATGGCTACTATTGCGGTTGAATTTATAGAAGATATTTTTAACAACCTAACCAATTATTCATATCTGCTAAGTAAAAGGAAATATAGTTTTAAACATTCATATGAACAAATTTTTATAGTTTATAAGGTTTAGTGTTTGACCAGATTCTTATCTTTTGTTAAATGATGGTGCAATCTAAGATGGTAAAGCTAAACCTAGAGAAGACTGGCTCTTAAGTGAAGCTTTTAGAACACACCATGTGCTTGGCGATAAATTTTCAACTCGAAGTTTGTAGCTAGCCAGGTGGACTTACAATATACTTCGTTATAGTTATTTTAAACAATAATTATGATTTTTCGGATAGCCAATGAAACATTTATCACGGTTTTAAACTCTATTGAAACGATCATCCTTATAAACATTACAAGTAAGTGCCTGTGATTTATTTTAGGCCATCACAATGATTCATGGTTATCGAAAGTTTCAAGTAGTTGTTTGACTTAAAACATAAAAGCATTTCGAAATTCTTTATATATTTAGCTCCAAAACATCTTTATTAATAACTGTGAAATAATTTATATCCACAAATAATCCATAAACAAACTTTTCTGGTTTTGTAAAATATCAAAACACTAAACTGTAAGTGGGGTGTAAGGGGTGTCAAATAACATCTAATACTTGAGACATCCAGGCCGACCTCACCTGCACGTGGTGCAACCTGCTGAATAGCGAACGAGGCAATGGCGAAAGCGGGGTGGTAGGGTTTTACAGCGTGACTGGGTCGCAACCACCATATATATGGTGAAAAAGCCCGTCATAGTGATTCGCTTTTACGGGTCGTGTTTCGGGATCAGCCTGTGCATATCCAGCTCTTCGAAAGGCCAGCATGGCAGCGGCGACCCGCGATGGATAGTGTGTCACTCGGTTTTTCTTTTATATATTATAGGAGGCAAACGAACAGACGGGTCAGCTGATGGTAAGTGATCACTGCCGTCCATAGACACTAGCAACACCAGGGGAGTTGCAAGTGCGTAGCCAGACTGTGTTTGGGGGGAGGGAGGAGTGGAGGAAAGGGGATGGGGGAAGAGGAGATGGGCCTCCGGCGCTCTCACTGACCAAACTAAACGTTACAATGCATGTACTGTTACTTCACGTCGGTTTTCTGTATCCGGTACTACCCCGGTCGAGCCGACCCATTCATGCTGAAACCAGTAGTAGCTTCAGCGTGGCTCTACCACTTCTACCACTTTTGTGGTCGCCATTGGTTTTGGATTGTACTGTGCTTACCATTAGGCACAGTGCAGTCATTTTGCCGTGCTACTATAAAGAAAGTGATTTCTCGTAAATTTATCAAACATAGCTATTAATTCAGTATCAAATTTCTGTCTGAAACGAATACGATACTAAAGATAAAAGTAACGGTGATGCTATTTGACTAGCGAGATGATAAAAATTCCGTGAAAGATATTTAGCACAGAGAATATTTTCGCTATAATTATAGTAGACTGGCGACCGCTCTGAATATACGGCGACATAACGACATAAGATTTGAGGCGATAAGGTAAATAAAAATACAATGCACAGTGAAAACTATTTTCTTTTAGTCTCTAGTAACTATTCTCTATTCAACGGGCTTCTGATAGATGTGGGTAAATATGTACCGTAAAATAAAATTAAATCAATATAAAAATATACATATATACTTAGGTTAATCATTTTCTTAATTCTTTTTAAGAAAATAGCGTTAATTCATACAAAAACATACAGTTATCAATTGAGGTAGCTTTTCTATAAATTATATTTACACCATAGTTAGAAACAAAAATTAGATCTAATTATTAGTTTTTTTTAGTTAGCTACAACGGTAGATGAGTGATTATTTAGTTGATTTCACATCACATGACATTTGATAAAAACACTGTGACAGTGTGATACGTTATAAGCTTAAAAATTACGCATCTTTAGTTACACGTGATAACTGATCAATATTGTTTCAAACAAAACAATATTTTGGAATTGTAATAAATTAAACAGACTATCTAAATACGCGATATGGTTGCTCATTGAACCTTTTATCTATGAATACTAATTGATAAAATTGTACTGCAACGTTCTATAATTTCATAACATAGTTACAATTGTGTTCGTTTTATTTGACATAATATTACAATGTCTGTAGTTATGTTAAAAATAACTTTATATAATCAGCTATATTTTATAATTATTAACCGTCAATTTTCGATTTGACCACCTTCCCTCCCCTTTTCTCCTCTCCCTCTCCCACCCCTAACCTTTCCCCCAAAGTGGTGTTGTTAATGTCCATGGACGGTGGTTATCACTTACCTACCTGTTCGTTTGCCACTTAAGACATAGTATCGCAATATAGAAAAATTTAGTTCCAACAGTGAAAAACTAGAAAACAATTTTCTACTGACCTGGTCTTAAACCTTTGCCCGTCAGGCAATAATTCCACTTCGTTCTTCACTTTCTCCTTTATCACTGCTTGATTTCCATCCAACCATGTAATCTGAAACAAAGAGTATGTAAGGCTCGTATTATAACTTATAATTGCTTTCTTATATCTATACTAATATATAAAGCTGAAGAGTTTGTTTGTTTGTTTGTTTGTTTGTTTGTTTGTTTGGTTGAACGCTAGGATCTCAGGAACTACCATTCCGATTTGAGAAAATCCTTCGGTTTTAAATAGCTCATTTATCGAGGAAGGCTATAGGCTATATATCATCACGCTAAGACCAATAGAAACAGAGCACTAATGAAGAATGTTTCAAAATCGGGCACTTTTTTTGCTTTTGAGCGATTACGTTATTATTATATACGTTGCTATGGTAACGTGGCAAGTAGTAGTAATAATATTCGTCCAATAGGACGGGCGAAGGAATTAATCCATTCTGCCAATTCTGAAGTTATGTGGTAAGTATCAAAGCTAACATTTTCTAAGTTTATTTTGTTTTCCTATTCAAATAGTTCATACTACTTTTATTTCCAATTTTTTATTTGTTCTCAATTACGTATTATAAAAATAAAGTTTGTGTATGTACTATTAAAATAACAACTTTTTCATGAATGGATATGGCTACAAATAACCAAAAAAAAACTTTTTTTTATACTTTGTCTATATTTTTATATTATTATATTTTGTCTGTTTGTTTGTTTGTTCTGGGTAATCTCCAAAACGACTGGACCTATTTTAATGGGAATTTTACTTTTTACTGCCAGATAACCGAAATTATAACGGTTGACTTTTCTATTTTATTTGTCCGCGGCTTCGTCCGCATTATTTTGGGCCGATTTTCACGGGGTATTCACTGGTAGATAACAGACCTCATAAAAAATAATTTAGGTTTTTTATTCGCCTTCGGACGCAGTGGAATATCCGTAATGCTTGAACTGATTTTCACGGGATTTTCACTGGAAGATAACTCACCTTATAAGAAGTAAATTAGACTATTTTATTTTGATTCTCAAGACTTCGTCCGCAATATCCTACTATCTCCTAATTGATTGGACCGACTTTCACGGGGCTTTTACGGGCAGATAACTAGCGGGCTCGGAAGGCGTTATGATGATAAATCCCATCCCATTCGATATATTATTAGTATTCATATATCTAATGTACACGTAACATGTTACAGTAGATGGCGTTCGTGTCGAAGTTACAATTGTTTTTGAAAAAGCGTTTCGGTAATGTACACACCCTCCGACAATTTTACATTTCTTTAATACATTTTAAAAAAGAGCGTGCGGAGCCGCGGGTAACAGCTAGTTGTAAAATATAGCTCCGAGTGCTTGGCTACAAATTTTGAACATAAATAATAGGTATTTACCTTTCAAATTGTCGTTCTGCAGTACTGGCCATTTCAAATCAAAATAATTTTTGTTTGGCCAAGAATTCTAATTTCAAATTAATTTTATTTAAAAAACATGGAATTCTTTTTCCAAAAGTAGTCATTTCTTTATTGATTAATGTTACATTTTCATCTACCATGATGCAACTAGGGATATCTCTTTTAATAACAGCACTTATATATAATTTTTAATTTAATGTAATTAATATAGTTTTTTTTATTTTATGCATGCAATAAAATTTTAATTTAATAAAAAAAACATATGTGACGCGCTAGACATAATTCCTTTAGACGTTCAAAAAATCATAAAACATTCATATAAACGATACAAGTGAACAAAACATCACGCTGGTTATGGCGCCTTTTACCAAGGCTTCATAATATTCTGGCGCGCACTAACACGTATACAGCACTCGTACCAAAACAAATATTAGATAGTACAATATACCACGGGGAAACCGGGAATATAAGAAACACTGTATAATGTATCCTATCTCATTCACTCGCACGTTAAATCCTGTAAACGTGTTATGTTTGTCTCTTTATCGTTTTATAAAGTTTTAAATCCCAAGGACGATAAAGAACTTTTCACTTCGAAAAAAACTTCCTATCTCCTTATTGATGTAATAAAAAAGAGGCGTCTCTGAGATTCTTACCTCAGCTGCTGGCTTCCCACCAACCGACTCGCATTCTATATCTATTGGTTGTTTTTCTGTAGCATCAATGAAGGCACCTTGAATTATTCTGGGAGGTTCTGGAGCTAGTAACACAGTGAGCTGAGCATACCGCGACCTGATCGCTGGTTCACCTAAGAAATATGTAAATTGTTAGTTACAAAGCACCAGTTATTAGAATTTCAAAGTCCAATGCACAATGTACAGTGATTGAACCATCTAACTAGCCAAATATTCATTCAAGATCCGTAGGTCTGATAAGTTTTTAGAATTCGTTTATATTTACTAATATTACCGGTAATACCATCAGAAAGTGGTGTTAGAAAAAGCTGTCGCGGTAAGCGATCAAGCTGGGGAAATCAACGTTCTTATATTACCTTCACATACCACACAATTTTGAGACAACATTGATCGAAGTCTATTATCTCGAGATCAGAGTCTTGCAATATTTTTCATCAAACCAAAAAGCTGATTACCTCCGTTCTTTCGTCTCGTAATATATTTATAAAGCGTTGTGACGTTCTGTCTTTCTTACTTGTAATACCACTTACTTACTCTTACGATATAAGACTAGAAACATTGCCGACAAGGCACCTAAAATACACGTATCTAGCGGCCAAATATGTAAACCCACGCGCTACCCCTAGAACTGTCACTTTCCACCCGAAACGTATAGGGACGTTAGCGTAAGACGCTATACTTAGCGTACAAATATTTATATCTCAGTGTATTGATATCTGTACTATATTACATTTGAATTAAAGGGACTGTCATATCGCACCTTCAGTATTTTATTTCACTCCACCGGTAATAACCAACACGAACCCTTGAGGCTACAAAACGCCAAAGCGTCTTGGTCAACAGCTTATAGATTCACTTTCCACTCCACTCCCCCTTTTTAGAACATTAACCTAAAATTACGTAGCCTGTAATCCTCGTAAATTAACAGGCTATATAGTAAAATTTTCATTTTAATTCAAATAATGTAATTCTTCTCTTAAACGTGTAAAACAATTTTCATAAATGGTGCTTCTGTACTTATGGAATCAAGTGGACAATTTTTACATATAGTTGGATTTGATAAATACACTGTTATCGAGGTCTAGAATTTATTTTAATATATTTTTTTGGATTTCTCATATAACTATAATCCAAAATTTTTGGCTTCTAAGGACCTTTTCTTTAATTGAATTTTGTTTCATATTCACGACTCATTAAAGTCGCCGACAGAACAACGTCTAACTACCAGCTCTTCTTGCAATATTATAATGCTCAAAGGTATTATTTTATTTTTCTTATTTAAACATGCGAATCTCTGGAACTATTTGACAAATCGGATTTGTATTCTGTAGTCTATTTCAAAGCTGCTAACTCAGCTCTATGCCCGCTGGTCACGATTTTCAAACGGCCTGCGCGAGCAAGTCAGCCTTGTTATCTTATTGCTCAGTTCGTATAAATAAATAAATAGTCACCGTCAGTAGCCCACACAAAGAGGTCTGAATCTTTTATTTGGCTCAATTTATAAAAAAGTTAAGCAGCTCTGGTCTATTTACTGAGGAAGGTAATAAATAACATATCGCTGCAGTCCTTAATGGAGGAGCAATAACCATAGTAATTACATACAGAAAATATATTAAGTGAAAAGAAATTAACAGAGCCAGCGGACAGTGTGCTGGTATCGGGGGTTGAGGTAAAAAAAAAACGCGAAATTCAGTAGGTTATATAATAAATGACAATAGAGTGACAGCTAAAACTAATTTCCGCCATACTCTCATCACTGGATTGATATTGGAATACTAATATTGGAATTGCTTACCGTTCAGACCGGAACTGACTTGACACTGGTATTTGCCGTCATCTTCCAAACTGACATTTCTTATATCGAGTGAGTAATCTCCTGAAACAAAAATATATCTTAAAAACTGTTCATATCTGTTATCGCGAATATCTAAAGGAACTCGGGAAAGTCTTGTTTAACCCTCAATCCGGTATTTCCATACCCCCATACAAGGCAAACCTGGCTGTTGTAGCTCGTTCTTATATTGTAGCGTCATATACACGTACACACAATTATTACGAAAATGTTTATTGTTCAATTGAAAGGTCAAAATCACACACATAAGAAAATAATCCGGCAGCGATCAGTCCAGTTACAAGTTAATACGAAAACTGACCGTTGTAAAGAGGTCAGAGCCCAGTGTCACGATATACCTATATATGAAATTTATAGATGGTAGAGCCACGCTGAAGCTATTACTGGTTTCAGCATGAATGAGTTGGCTCTCCCGAGGTACTACCACCCTCTCATAGAAAACTGACGTGAAGTAACAGTGCTTGCATTGATGCGTTTCGCTCGGTCAGTGACAGCGCCAGAAGCTCACATCCCCTCTTGTCTCCTCTCCCCTCTCACTCCCTTTCCCCCAAACACTTCCACTTCGTATACACTTTCCCCATCACTTAACATCAGGTGACCAACCTGTTCGTTTGCCTGTTATGACATAAAAAAAACATAATTATTATTCCGAGTGCCAATAGATATGAAAACCATACAAATGTTAATAATTTCAATAAACAAATTTTTTTAAATAAATTTTTTTGAGATCACACCATAATTAATTAAAAACGGAGTTATTTCATTGTTTTGACTTTTCTATCGGCAGTCTTTTGCCTCGGCTTTTTTTTCTTCACAGTGAGCTAAACCTTCTCATTGAATAAATAAAAAAATCGATCCGCATTGCACCACTGTGTTTGGCAGAAAAACGCTCTGGGATATACATGCACCGGGTACGTGGAATATTCAAAACTGCCATGTTTTAAAATCTATCGACGAAGCCACTGACAAATAGTTGGACAGGTCATCGATATATTCACTAGAAATCACCCTCAGGGTGTGTACATTTTTCAAAATCAATCTCGGTATAATGGAGAGTACATATGCCGTATACAGTATATGTACAATACGCGAGATATCCATTAGAGCTACCCACTTTAATTAAAGTGATTATTTATTGATGCATTTTTGGGTCAATATTTCTTGCGATTTTACACCTACTATATATATTGAATATAACATTATTGTAATTAAGGAGGTCGAGGTGGTAGAGCCACGCTGAAACGACTACTGGTTTCAGCATGAATGGGTCGGCTCGCCCGGAGTAGTACCACTCTCTCACAGAAACACCGACGTGAAGTAACAATGTTTGCATTGTTGCGCTTCGTTCAGTCAATGAAAATACTAGATGCCTACCTCCTCTCTTCTCTTCCCTTCGCCCCTAACGCAGGCTGGCAACGCATTTTTGTGACTTCCCTGGTGTTGCTATTGTCTATGGACGGTGGTGATTACTTAACATCAGGTGACACACCAGTTCGTTAGCCTCCTATGATATAAAAAATAATAATTAAGGAATATTTACTATGAAATTAATTACAGCGGGTAACATATAATTTATCATCATGATCATTTCTTAGGTATTGTTTTAAATAGCCTCTCTTATCATATGCAAGTAATTTCATCTTTTTTAATGCTTTATAGCGTGTTTATTTTATGTTATAGGAGACAAACGAACAGGCGGGTCATCTGATGTTAAGTGATCACCGCCATCTATAAACACTAGCAACACCAGAGGAGTCGCAAGTGTGTTGCTAGCCTGTGCTTGGGGAAGGGCGGAGAGGGGGAGGGAGGGGGGGAGGGGAGGTGGGTATCCGCCGCTCTCACTGACCGAACGACACGCAACAATGCAAGCACTGTTACTTCACGTCGGTGTTTCTGTAAGAGAGTGGTACTACTCCGAGCGAGCCGACCTAATGTTAAATGATAATGTGGTCTAAGTATGGTAAGTAGGTAGGTGTTTTTCGTGGTACTATCCCCGAGTGACCCATTCATGTTGGAACCAGTAATAGCTTCAACGTGGCTCTACCACCTACAAAACCGAAAAACACCTACCTACTTACCATACTTAGACCACATTATCATTTAACATTAGGTCGGCTCGCTCGGAGTAGTACCACTCTCTTACAGAAACACCGACGTGAAGTAACAGTGCTTGCATTGTTGCGTGTCGTTCGGTCAGTGAGAGCGGCGGATACCCACCTCCCCTCCCCTCCTCCCACCCCCTCTCCGCCCTTCCCCAAGCACAGGCTAGCAACACACTTGCGACTCCTCTGGTGTTGCTAGTGTTTATAGATGGCGGTGATCACTTAACATCAGATGACCCGCCTGTTCGTTTGTCTCCTATAACATAAAATAAACACGCTATAAAGCATTAAAAAAGATGAAATTACTTGCATATGATAAGAGAGGCTATTTAAAACAATACCTAAGAAATGATCATGATGATAAATTATATGTTACCCGCTGTAATTAATTTCATAGTAAATATTCCTTAATTATTATTTTTTATATCATAGGAGGCTAACGAACTGGTGTGTCACCTGATGTTAAGTAATCACCACCGTCCATAGACAATAGCAACACCAGGGAAGTCACAAAAATGCGTTGCCAGCCTGCGTTAGGGGCGAAGGGAAGAGAAGAGAGGAGGTAGGCATCTAGTATTTTCATTGACTGAACGAAGCGCAACAATGCAAACATTGTTACTTCACGTCGGTGTTTCTGTGAGAGAGTGGTACTACTCCGGGCGAGCCGACCCATTCATGCTGAAACCAGTAGTCGTTTCAGCGTGGCTCTACCACCTCGACCTCCTTAATTACAATAATGTTATATTCAATATATATAGTAGGTGTAAAATCGCAAGAAATATTGACCCAAAAATGCATCAATAAATAATCACTTTAATTAAAGTGGGTAGCTCTAATGGATATCTCGCGTATTGTACATATACTGTATACGGCATATGTACTCTCCATTATACCGAGATTGATTTTGAAAAATGTACACACCCTGAGGGTGATTTCTAGTGAATATATCGATGACCTGTCCAACTATTTGTCAGTGGCTTCGTCGATAGATTTTAAAACATGGCAGTTTTGAATATTCCACGTACCCGGTGCATGTATATCCCAGAGCGTTTTTCTGCCAAACACAGTGGTGCAATGCGGATCGATTTTTTTATTTATTCAATGAGAAGGTTTAGCTCACTGTGAAGAAAAAAAAGCCGAGGCAAAAGACTGCCGATAGAAAAGTCAAAACAATGAAATAACTCCGTTTTTAATTAATTATGGTGTGATCTCAAAAAAATTTATTTAAAAAAATTTGTTTATTGAAATTATTAACATTTGTATGGTTTTCATATCTATTGGCACTCGGAATAATAATTATGTTTTTTTTATGTCATAACAGGCAAACGAACAGGTTGGTCACCTGATGTTAAGTGATGGGGAAAGTGTATACGAAGTGGAAGTGTTTGGGGGAAAGGGAGTGAGAGGGGAGAGGAGACAAGAGGGGATGTGAGCTTCTGGCGCTGTCACTGACCGAGCGAAACGCATCAATGCAAGCACTGTTACTTCACGTCAGTTTTCTATGAGAGGGTGGTAGTACCTCGGGAGAGCCAACTCATTCATGCTGAAACCAGTAATAGCTTCAGCGTGGCTCTACCATCTATAAATTTCATATATAGGTATATCGTGACACTGGGCTCTGACCTCTTTACAACGGTCAGTTTTCGTATTAACTTGTAACTGGACTGATCGCTGCCGGATTATTTTCTTATGTGTGTGATTTTGACCTTTCAATTGAACAATAAACATTTTCGTAATAATTGTGTGTACGTGTATATGACGCTACAATATAAGAACGAGCTACAACAGCCAGGTTTGCCTTGTATGGGGGTATGGAAATACCGGATTGAGGGTTAAACAAGACTTTCCCGAGTTCCTTTAGATATTCGCGATAACAGATATGAACAGTTTTTAAGATATATTTTTGTTTCAGGAGATTACTCACTCGATATAAGAAATGTCAGTTTGGAAGATGACGGCAAATACCAGTGTCAAGTCAGTTCCGGTCTGAACGGTAAGCAATTCCAATATTAGTATTCCAATATCAATCCAGTGATGAGAGTATGGCGGAAATTAGTTTTAGCTGTCACTCTATTGTCATTTATTATATAACCTACTGAATTTCGCGTTTTTTTTTTACCTCAACCCCCGATACCAGCACACTGTCCGCTGGCTCTGTTAATTTCTTTTCACTTAATATATTTTCTGTATGTAATTACTATGGTTATTGCTCCTCCATTAAGGACTGCAGCGATATGTTATTTATTACCTTCCTCAGTAAATAGACCAGAGCTGCTTAACTTTTTTATAAATTGAGCCAAATAAAAGATTCAGACCTCTTTGTGTGGGCTACTGACGGTGACTATTTATTTATTTATACGAACTGAGCAATAAGATAACAAGGCTGACTTGCTCGCGCAGGCCGTTTGAAAATCGTGACCAGCGGGCATAGAGCTGAGTTAGCAGCTTTGAAATAGACTACAGAATACAAATCCGATTTGTCAAATAGTTCCAGAGATTCGCATGTTTAAATAAGAAAAATAAAATAATACCTTTGAGCATTATAATATTGCAAGAAGAGCTGGTAGTTAGACGTTGTTCTGTCGGCGACTTTAATGAGTCGTGAATATGAAACAAAATTCAATTAAAGAAAAGGTCCTTAGAAGCCAAAAATTTTGGATTATAGTTATATGAGAAATCCAAAAAAATATATTAAAATAAATTCTAGACCTCGATAACAGTGTATTTATCAAATCCAACTATATGTAAAAATTGTCCACTTGATTCCATAAGTACAGAAGCACCATTTATGAAAATTGTTTTACACGTTTAAGAGAAGAATTACATTATTTGAATTAAAATGAAAATTTTACTATATAGCCTGTTAATTTACGAGGATTACAGGCTACGTAATTTTAGGTTAATGTTCTAAAAAGGGGGAGTGGAGTGGAAAGTGAATCTATAAGCTGTTGACCAAGACGCTTTGGCGTTTTGTAGCCTCAAGGGTTCGTGTTGGTTATTACCGGTGGAGTGAAATAAAATACTGAAGGTGCGATATGACAGTCCCTTTAATTCAAATGTAATATAGTACAGATATCAATACACTGAGATATAAATATTTGTACGCTAAGTATAGCGTCTTACGCTAACGTCCCTATACGTTTCGGGTGGAAAGTGACAGTTCTAGGGGTAGCGCGTGGGTTTACATATTTGGCCGCTAGATACGTGTATTTTAGGTGCCTTGTCGGCAATGTTTCTAGTCTTATATCGTAAGAGTAAGTAAGTGGTATTACAAGTAAGAAAGACAGAACGTCACAACGCTTTATAAATATATTACGAGACGAAAGAACGGAGGTAATCAGCTTTTTGGTTTGATGAAAAATATTGCAAGACTCTGATCTCGAGATAATAGACTTCGATCAATGTTGTCTCAAAATTGTGTGGTATGTGAAGGTAATATAAGAACGTTGATTTCCCCAGCTTGATCGCTTACCGCGACAGCTTTTTCTAACACCACTTTCTGATGGTATTACCGGTAATATTAGTAAATATAAACGAATTCTAAAAACTTATCAGACCTACGGATCTTGAATGAATATTTGGCTAGTTAGATGGTTCAATCACTGTACATTGTGCATTGGACTTTGAAATTCTAATAACTGGTGCTTTGTAACTAACAATTTACATATTTCTTAGGTGAACCAGCGATCAGGTCGCGGTATGCTCAGCTCACTGTGTTACTAGCTCCAGAACCTCCCAGAATAATTCAAGGTGCCTTCATTGATGCTACAGAAAAACAACCAATAGATATAGAATGCGAGTCGGTTGGTGGGAAGCCAGCAGCTGAGGTAAGAATCTCAGAGACGCCTCTTTTTTATTACATCAATAAGGAGATAGGAAGTTTTTTTCGAAGTGAAAAGTTCTTTATCGTCCTTGGGATTTAAAACTTTATAAAACGATAAAGAGACAAACATAACACGTTTACAGGATTTAACGTGCGAGTGAATGAGATAGGATACATTATACAGTGTTTCTTATATTCCCGGTTTCCCCGTGGTATATTGTACTATCTAATATTTGTTTTGGTACGAGTGCTGTATACGTGTTAGTGCGCGCCAGAATATTATGAAGCCTTGGTAAAAGGCGCCATAACCAGCGTGATGTTTTGTTCACTTGTATCGTTTATATGAATGTTTTATGATTTTTTGAACGTCTAAAGGAATTATGTCTAGCGCGTCACATATGTTTTTTTTATTAAATTAAAATTTTATTGCATGCATAAAATAAAAAAAACTATATTAATTACATTAAATTAAAAATTATATATAAGTGCTGTTATTAAAAGAGATGCGGGCCCCGTCTTGTTGGGAGACAGCCGTGTACACACCGGCCATCTCCTCCGTCCGCCGGACCTGTGCAATGGGAAGATGGGCCCCCCGACCCATCTTCCCTGGTCCGGTTACAGTGGGAGGAGGCGGTCAAACTGACGCCTCCTCCTGCCCGTCTTCCGTTGGCGGAGACGGCCACTTTGAGGGTCTTGCTCACGGCCCCTCTCCGCCGCCTCCTTCTGCGAGACGACTTCCTCACAGGAAGATGGGTCGGGGGGCCAATCTTCCCATTGCACAGGTCCGGCGGACGGAGGAGATGCCCGGTGTGTACACGGCTGTCTCCCAACAAGACGGGGCCCGACGGCAGCGCTTTTGCTGCTGGGCCAACCGCTGGGGCGGCACGATGAAGCCTATAGAGATCTCGTGCCGCCCCAACTATAGCGGACGACGTACACCGTGGGGTTTTAGTCCGTGCGAGTCGGACATAACCCACCCTCCCCCCCGAGAGGGTGTTGTATCCAGAAGGGATTTCCCCACGATAAAAAAAAAAAAAGTGAGAGCACCGGATATCCACCTCCCCTCCTCTTGGCCCTCCTCCTCCTCCCCCAAACAAAGGCTGGCAACACACTTGCGACCCTCCTGGTGTTGCTGATATAAAAGAATACACGCTAAGCCTAAAGGAAGACTGGCTCACGAATGCAGCTACTGGAGCGCAGCTACAGATACTTGGAGACAAATTTTCAACTTGAGGATGGTAGCTAACCAGGCTGACTTAGAAAAAGCCCTACAACCATAATTACATAATATAAATCTAAGTCAAAAACTACTGAATGGATTTTCATGCCATTTTTACCAATAGACGGAGTGATAGACGAGAAGGATTTAGGTATATAATCTGTCTACGTTTTTTTTTATCAGGGCCATTGACATAAAAACCCAAGACGCACAGTCTCGAATAAAAGTAGTGCTCAAAACCGGCCGCAAAAACTCCCCAATATATATACGTGGTTATAGTTATTTATTATATTAGCAAATTCAACCTTATCTGAATGCTTTAAAGTTGTGATTTACGTGAACGCAAGCGACGCGAGACTATTTGAAATGACCGCATAATCCAAAACTATGCACTCATTTTTGTGCGTCGTATGTGAGACGTTAAGCGTGCACCTTGAGTTTTTGTATAGAAATGGTCATGGTGTATAAATAAACTAAGCCACATAATTTAAAAAGTTACAGAAAATATGCTATTTATCGTGTTTATACGTTCTGTTATTTTGCATTTGCCAAATAAATTGTAAAAGGGCCTTGAAATGGCACGTCACGCATCAGTGCACAAAATGTACAGTGTGACATCTAGATAATAAGCGATTCGTGGTATATTGTAGGTTGGTAGAGCCACGCCGAAGCTATTACTGGTTTCAGCATGAATGTGTCGGCTCGCCCGGGGTAGTACCACTCCCTCATAGAAAACCGACGTGAAGTAACAGTGCTTGTATTGTTGCGTTTCGTTCGGTCAGTGAGAGTGTCGGAGGCCTACCTTTCCTCTCCTCACCCCTCTCCCTCCCCTTCCCTCAAACACAGGCGGCAACGAACTTTCGACTCCCTTGGTATTGCTAGTACCTATGGACGGTGGTGATTACTTACCATCAGGTGACCCACCTGTTCGTTTGCCCCGTATTATATATATATACTGTATGTGAATCGTGGATTACTACTATATACTTCTTTGTACTTAAAAAACATCACCAGAATGTGCAGAGGAACAAATACAAACACGTTAGGTACATTTTTCAAACTGCGTGATTTTGTTTTGATGGAAATTTCATAGTATACCGAATTTTGAAGTAATTTATTGAAGTAAATCTTCTTTAGACGCAACTAAGAGATAACTGGCGTTACAATATGGCGTCACGTTTCTGTACCATCCGGTTTATAAATATTTTTGATTTTGTCAATAAATAGTTAATAAACAAATAAATAAAAAATGTTTGAAAAAAGAAAATTAATAAAAAATATAAAATTGAATAATAATAAAAATCAAACAATAGAATTAATTATATATATGAGCGAGCGACCGTGCTGCCATTTTTTTTTATTGTAGCACGGCAAAATGACTGTACTATGCCTCATGGTGAGCACAGTACAATCCAAAAATAATGGCGACCACCAACTGACACATTATTCATCGCCGGTCGCCACTATCATGCCGGCCTGCAAAAAGCTGGATATGCATAGGCTGATCCCGAAACGGGACCCGCAGAAGCAAATCACTATTACGGGATTTTTCGCCATATACATGGTGGTTGCGACCCAGTCAGGCTGTGAAACCCTACCACCCCGCTATTGCCATTGCCTCGTTCGTTATTCAGCAGGGTGCAGCACCACGTGTAGGTGAGGATGACTTGGATGTCTCAAGCCTTAGATGTTATTTGACACCCCTTACACCCCAAAATGTATGATAATGATAGATAGTACACGCAAATCTACGCCACAAGTTTTATTATAAGCAAATGGGACGAAAGTATCTGTGAGCAGATTCCAAACATATTTTAATGTAGGTCATAAATCAAATTTCTCTTTGTCTACGAAATTGGATAAACAGCTTGAATTTGCTTTATTTTTGCAAGAAATAATTTTCTACTTCTGAGACCTACTTAGGCTGATCTCTCAACGCGTTCCGAAAACGTAATAACAACATTTTTCATTCGGTTTTAAAGGCCATCGCGTTAAAAGCTTTTATACTCTATTTATAGCCGACGCTTCGATTGTTTTTTATCTGCCAAATAAATTCTAGATATGGCCTTGAAATGTTATACCACGTACAAAGTTTTAAATGTAACAAAAACAGTCTGACTAAGATAATAATTTATAACCTCAACTAATACAAACAAACAATTATTAGTTACGTTGCTTTAATATAAGTGAGCCAAGGTAATAGATATTTTCATCGTCACAATTAATATTAAAACTTTTTTTTAAATTGTAGCACGGCAAAATTACTGCACTATGGCTGATGGTAAGCACAGTACAATCCAAAAACAATGGCTTCCACCGAGTGACACACTATCCATCGCCGGTCGCCACTATCATGCCGGCCTGCAAAAGCCTGGATGTACACAGGCTTATCTCAAAACGCTACCCGCAGAAACGAATCTCTATTACGGGCTTTTCCGCCATATATATGGTGGTTGCGACCCAGTCAGGCTGTGAAACCCTACCTCCCCGCTTTCGCCATTGCCTCGTTCGTTACTCAGCAGGGTGTACCACGTGCAGGTGAGGTTGGCTTGGGTGTCTCAAGTCTTATGATGTTATTCGACACCCCTTACATCCCGAACATTATACATATTATTATTTTTTTCGAACTTACTTCGCTATTGACCAAGCAAGGTCTTAACAGCTTCACCGGACTACTATTATACATATTCACATCAAATATAAAAATATTCTTAATTAAACTAGTTAAACTGTAAACAGTTAGACATGCACTTAGTAATCAACTGACCCAGCTATGCGTTGCTGTGGCTCAGTTACTATATCATTACATATTGATAATAATTCATAACTGGATAATATGACCAATAAACATCACTTAACGAACAAACAAAAAAGCTCCCAAAACGAAAAAAAAACGATTTTGAAACATTCTTCATTGCTGATCCGCTTCTATTAGTCTTAACCTGATGATATAGTCTATAGTCTTCCTCGATAAATGAGCTCTCTAACACTGAAAGAATTGTTCAAATCTGACCAGTAGTTCCTGAGATTTCCCCCTACAACCTCACAAAGTCACAAATTTTTCTCTTCTCACAAATCTTTATAATATTAGTATAAATGGCCAGTATGTTCACAGTGTAATAAAAATGTGCCTGTTCTCCACGATAGGGATGAACTTTTCAAATATTAAAAAGGCGGAAAAACTTTTGTAGGTGGTAGAGCCACACTAAAGCTATTACTGGTTTCGACATGAATGTGTCGGTTTGCCCGGGGTACTACCTCCCGACACACAGAAACACCGACGTGAAGTAACAGTGTTTGCATTGTTGCGTTTCGTTTGGTCAGTGAGAGCGCTGGAGGCCCACCTCCCTCGTCTCTCCCTTCCCCCTTCCCTTCCTTCCCCTAAAACATAGGCTGGCAACGCACTAGAGACTCCCCTGGTGTTGCAAGTGTTTATGAACGATGGTGATCACCTAACATCAGGTGACCCACCTGTTCGTTTGCGTTCTGTGATATAAAAAAAAAACATATTATTATTAATAAGGTTATAAGGTTAATTAAAACAGTTAAGTATCATTTTCTCCGATGTTTTTAAACATTTTTTTTTGTTAATAGCTTTATTTCTATCCAAAAAAAAATTATTAGACACCATTCTATTCTCATTATGAGATTTAAAAAAACCACGGTTAAACTTCGACTATCAAACGATCACTAATTATTATAATTGTTCGTCTATGTTACTAGTAGTTGCACTTGACATACTGTTCCTCTCATTGCAATGGCAAAAGTTCAACAATCATTGGGAGATGAGGCCAACTTTCCTCAGGTCGTTGGCTTATTGCGTTAAAATCTAATAATACAGCAATGACGTAACGAATCATAAGAAGAAATGAAACGTGATGTATTTACTCATATCAAATTTTGTTCGTAGATAAATATCATTTTTAACATCCAAGTATGACGAATGTGTCAATATTTGTCTACGCGAACGGTTCACTCTTCAACGTCGGAAAATTAAAGTAATGTATTTATCTAAAATTAAAATATTTCTATTTATGCTTCTATTATTCTTCTTCTATTCTATTTATTTATTTATATTTCTTATGTCTGCCGTACAGTGAAGCTGTGGAACAATCTCCCGGCCAGTGTGTTCCCTCCTTCCTATAATATGGGGTCCTTCAAGCGTAACGTGAAGGGACATTTATGCAGGCCGGCATGACAGCTGCGACCGGTGATGGATAGTATGTCTCTCGGTAGTCGCCGTTGTTTTTAGATTATACTGTGTTCACCATCAGGCACAGAAAAGTCTCTTTGCCATGCTTCGATAAAAAAAAAAAATAATACAAAAATATATCATGGTTGACAATTTTATATTGGAAAATAAATCCACAAAATTCAAGAACCAAAGACGGATAGAGCAGTAAAATAATGCGAAATTATATAGAATAGAGGTCGTCTAGGCAAAAAAACATAATCGAGGCAGTCTTAAGAACTGCTGGTAGAAGTGAGAACTCAAATGCAATAACTGTGTTCTGTTTATATTGAAATTAATTACATTCTGAATTATTTAATTTTCATAACTTTTAAATTGCTATTACTAACATCAATATGTTTTCTTCCATCTAAATTCCGAGCATTAATTCTATACATTTTTTTTTATAATAGCACGGCAAAATGACTGCACTATGCCAAATGGTAAGCACAGTACAATCCAAAAACAATGGCGACCACCGAGTGACACACTATCCATCGCCGGTCGCCGCTGTCATGCCAGCCTGCGGTAAGCTGGATATGCACAAGCTGATCCCGAAACGAAACCCGCAGAAGCGTATCACTGTGACGGGTTTTTTCGCCATATACATGGTGTTTGCGACCCAGTCAGGCTGTATAACGCATACACGCTTACACATGCAAGTGGAAGGGTTTTATTTTTTTCCCTTATCAAACTAAAATAGTTTAGAATATTATCCGATACGAAATATATATAAGGGTTGTAGAGGTATGTATGCTTGGTACATATATGTTTCAACAACTCATATATGTATGAATAGTTAGCTTAGCTTTAAAGGTTAGCTCACATAGGTCGCGAATTGCATGTATCAGGCAACAGCCAAAGCCGAGTTGTGCCGCGCACCCTTGAGCTAGTTGTCAAAATAATATCGGCTGAGTGCCTTAAGCGCTCGCCTTAGTAGTCCGGTGAAGCTGTTAAGACCTTGCTTGGTCAATAGCGTTGTGAGTTCGAAAAAAAAAAAAATCTCCTGCCAAAAGAAATTCCGCTCAACGCGCCTAAATAGTTCAAAAATCATTATATATTAACGGCCTGAGATCCGGTATCGTAAACCAAGCGATTATGAAAAAACAGAGCTACACAAGAAAGTTAAGTTTAAATTCGTCTCAAATTGATGGGAAAAACATTAACACCTCAGACATTATGCAACCAGAAGAAACATATGCGGATATACACAAATTGACTTCGTTACTACGGGCCATTTCTACCCAAATAGTTTTAACGAATTTCACAAGTTAGAACAGACATTATACCGACCCTGTACTAATTTCTTTCTTATACGTGAACCGATGACGGCTACGCGTAACAGGTGCCCGAACTGTGTCTACGGAAAATCTTCGTACAGTCGTCTCCGTGAATTGTACTAATTTTCATTTATTTATTTTCCGAGATCATATACTGGCTAAAAACTTTAAATAAAATTGATATTGACATGTAATTTTATTTGAATTTATTTTTCTATTATAGTTTTCATATTTTATATTTTTATAATGGTTTATTATATCTAATATTATATTACTGAGAAAACTCTGAAACCACGAATCCTGAAAAAAAAAAACCAGAAAATGCGGTCCTCGGCAATAGTCTAAAGTTAGCTAGTTTTCTGTTACATGAAAATGGCAATATAACAAGCAAACCATAATCTTGAAGAACTTCGTTTTTAACCAGAACGACAAATTGTAAGGCTAAAAGAGCCCATCACACTTCGTAATTATATAATAATAATCATAAATACAGTGGTACAACAAAATAATCTCAAGGAGGGTTGATGTAAGGCAGGCGGCCGATCGTAAAAATTAAGCCAAATCATATACCACAACATGACAAACATGTTGTACTGACCGTACTTATGTGGAATAAGGGTAAGAAGAAGAAGAAGATATACTGGCTAAAAAGGAACAGGCATTTAAAAAGCTTAGAGATATACTAGGTAGACAATCGTCAAATCTGGAAATTAAGGCATTTATGTACAAATTTATACTAATTCTAGCGGTCTTGGCGGACGTTGTCCTGCCTTGATAATAAAAATAAAAATCTAAAATTCAACCGCAACGCCACCAACATGTTCCAATTGTAAATCTAAACCATTCTCGTAACCACTCGAACACGCACACAAAATTTCTTCAAAATCGGTCCAACCGTTCAGGAGGAGTTCAGTAACATACACACATACAGAAGAAACGTATATATATATACATTATAAAGCTGAAGAGTTTGTTTGTTTGGTTGAACGCGCTAATCTCAGGTACTACTGGTACGATTTGAAAAATTATTTCATTGCTCGATAGCTCATTTATCGAGGAGGGTTATATGTTTAGTCTCTCGTCTCCATCTCACCTTACGTAAAATGACAATGATTTCTAAGATATTTAGAAACACGGTAAACCAAGCTATCTCTCAAATACAGATGCCGGAAGACACCCATAGGTGTTTGGAGACAGATTTCCAATTTGAGGGTTGGTGGGCATAGAAACAGGCATACCACCATATTATGGCTTTATCACGGTGTTTTCCTTCACTTAATGCCCGTATAATTAATTAAATAACTGCCGTCAAGCATCTGTAGGTCCCATAGGTGTGTCAACAGCTCCAATTGAGAGCCAGTTCTCATTTACTATCTTAAACTACCGCGTCACTTAATATCGAATGAGACTATGGTCAAACAATGTAAAAGAGAAATACATGGAGAGCTATATAGATAAATAAATACATATATACGCAGGCATGACTGTACACACCACAAATAAAATATACATACGCCGAGCAATGCGTAATTTACCTAAATATTTCTATGTTGTGTTATTTTCCTCTACGCCCGTTTTGTGCCAAATAATCAACCTTTTTTTTAAACATAAAATCGTTTGGCTTCTCCATATACCATGCAGTATATTTACAGCTTTAATATAGATACAAATAAAGTACATAATTGTTTGAATGTTTTCAATCATATAGCCGGTATGCACGTACGAGCAAAATTTTCAGCGTGAGAGTCATGGCCGAATGCGTAACAACGTGTACCCTGTTTTTTATTTAACAAGATAAATTTATTTACTGTCAATCATTTATGAAAGGCTTGCTGACGCTATGATAGTAAATATTACTAATGAGCCTTAAATATCCTAATGCGATCCTGCAAACGACTAAATTTTACGTAAAGAGCGTAATTGTCAATTCTACGTCTGATTATCAGAGATCTATCTATAAGCTTATGGCATATCCATTGTTTACTTACCATAATATAAGGCTATGCTTAGGCAGAGATGCGAATGTTAAGGTGAATGTGTGGTGTAACTAGAATGGATAAGATTAGGAATGAATATATCAGAGGAAGTTTGAAAATAGCACCAGTAACAGAGAAGTTCAGGAGTAATAGGTTAGCATGGTATGGGCATGTTATGAGGATAGATGAAGTCCATGTAACTAGAAAAGCTTTGAGTATGACGTTCGATGGATATAAGAGTAGAGGAAGACCAAAAAAGGTATGGATGGATTGTGTGTAAAAGGTGTGAATACTGAGATGACATCTGATAGGTGAGCGTGGAAAAGGAAAACATGTTGTGCCGACACTACTTAGGTGGGATAAGGGTAAGAAAATGATGAACATAAGGCTATGCTTAATTTGGAATTACCGAGAGTGAAATTATTTATGTATTTAGGTTACCAACAGTGTCAAAATCAATAAATTGTTATTAGAATAAAATGTACAGATCAACATTTTTGCTAGATTTGACCATTGTGACAGGCAACAACGGCACGCATGTCAAAAATTATCAATTTATAATATAACTAGCACCTGCCCACGACTTCGTCCGCGTAGTAATAGTCACTACTCTGGGCTAACGCTGACACGCAGCAGAAGCTTTAAAAAAAAACACCTCGATTTTGAAACATTTTTCATCTGTGCTCCGCTCCTATTAGTCTTAGCGTGATGATATATATGATGATAGATTACCCCCTACAACGCCACAATGTCACAAACTTTACCTCTTTATAATATTATATGTATAATATTAGTATAGATTTAAATAATTAAGTAGTTTATAAATTCAAATATGAAATAATATGATTACAAACGAACATTAAATTTATCTTATCTAACGGTGGAATAATTTATTGATGCAGGGAAGCAGATTTGAAACCCCAACGTAATAACAATTTTTTCTGAATTCACAAACGTTTAGTAATAACACTACCGGCTGATGGTGAAGAAACACATCGTAAGGAAATTTTAACCTGAGAAATATTCTTGTAGTACCAGTATGTAGGAAAAATATAGAACTCTAAATTTCTGGTAGTTGAAAATCGCTTATACATTTCAAGCCGAAGTGTACACGCGTACCACGTGTCATACCCGTACCGTCCCTAAAGAAGAAGCATTTAATCTAGCAGTGGCACTTTAAATGCTGGTATTATTATATATACTAGTGGGCGCCCAGAGGTCGACATTCGACCATAGTTCATTGATTTTTTAAAGTTTAAATTTTATTAGGGTTCTTTTGTCAAAGGGTTATTATGTTATAATATCATTGTAGAATGTAGAATGAAAAAGGGTAATTGGAACGTAAGAGTAAAATAATACAGTCGAGCATAGCAACCTCTTTCACAACCTTTTTTGAAGTCCTTTATTGACAGATGTCAAGATGTCTTTTTTATTTACATGTGTGTATATGTTGTGTAAAATTGAAGCAATAGTGTGAGTAATGCATATGTTAATTAATTTAATGTACTTCTAATGCATTTTATATAAAATAAATAGCTTTCTGCACTTCTCCTCCATATAAACTTTAACTATGCCAAATTTCACGCTCATCCGTTCGCCCAATTCCGTTAAATAGCAATACAAAGTTTAGGATTCACGTTTTAATATATGATGATAAATAATAAAAATACAGTTCTTTAAGACTCTTTTGGTTTCGATTGGCCCTATGCCATTTTTATGCCCAACGAGGAGAGGAGGAACGGTTATTAGATATTGATAAAGGAAAACAAAAAAAAAACCATAGTGTACTAGTTAAGACATTTTATAATTAGCTCCTAATCTTTATTTGGAAATCTGCTGCCAAACACATGTATATTCCAGCAGCTATTCTGAAGAACCAGTTCTCCTTTAGGCTAAGCTTGCTACCATCACTGCCTAATTTTTGTTTACTTCTTCTTTGAGATCATTCTCAGTCTGTAAGACACCCATAGCTGGATCATAGGCTTTTTTCCGAAGGGTATGGGTATAATCACCATGCCAGCCCATGGCGTACTCGCTATTTCAAACTCTGAGAAATCCACAGTTCCATGTTTTCCTACGTATAGTAGTACTACAGAAACATTTCTCAGGCTTTTCTTCACCTTCAGCCGATAGTGTTACCACTAAATTAGTAAATATACGCAAACTCAGAAATATTCGTTGGTACATGCAGGAGTACTAACCAACAGATATCGAAATGGTATATTACCAGTCAGATCACCACGATTTCCACGACAGTTCTTTAAGAGCTTCCAAATAATTAAATTTCGGGGTGTAAGGGGTGTCGAATAACACCATAAGACTTGAGACACCCAAGCCAACCTCACCTGCACGTGGTGCACCCTGCTGAATAACGAACAAGGCAATAGCCCAAGCGGGGTGGTAGGGTTTTACAACCTGACTGAATCGCAACCACCATGTATATAACGAAAAAGCCCGTTATAGTGATTCGCTTCTGCGTGTCGCGTTTTGGGATTAGCCTGTGCATATCCAGCCTTTCGCAGGCCGGCATGACAGCGGCGACCGACGATGGATACTGTGTCACTCTGTGGTCGCCGTTGTTTTTGGCTTGTACTATATCTACTACTATATATATCTAACGGAATTATATCAAAAGTAATAAGAGACAACAATCTACCTTCCTCGTCGCTCCCGACCATGGAGTACCGCTCGTAACCGCTCAAGTTCCGATGGGTTCCCAAGCCGAAGTCGTCTTTTGTCCACTGTAGTGCACCTATTTTGTTCTCGACCCGGCATGGTAGCGTCACCCTCGAGCCAACAATGGCACTCTGTTAAACACAAAATGAGTTAAATTTTAAACAGCGTCTACATCTAACTGCTTTGTTGCGTTAAATGAGAGAGCGTTTATGGGATTTTTAAACAAACCAAATGATGTATTACTCATTAATCACTAGCTAATGCCTGTGACTTTGCCCGACTTAATGTAGATTTAACATATATCCTGCAGGAACAATATTTTTTTCTGAATAAAGAATATCCTATTCTTTGCTGTGCCCCTGAAGACAAGTGGTGCAAAATTCATGTTGAACGGTTAAGTAATTACAGTGCGAAAATTTCGTATTCGGACACCACATCGATAGGCATGGGTTCGAACTCTAGCAACTGAGTCGCAGCTCTCACAAAAACACCGACTGAAGTAACAGTGCTTGCATTTTTGCGTTTCGTTCGGGTCAGTGAGAACGGTGGATATCCACCTCTCCTCTCCTTACACCCTCCTCCCCCAAACACAGGCTGAGAACGCACTTGCGACTCTCATGGTCTTGCAAGTGTCTATGGCCTGTGGTGATCACTTAACATCGGGTAACCCATCTGTTCATTTGCCTCCTATGATATAAAAAAATAATATTAATAAGGAATAATCGGGCAACATTACACATACCTACAAATATATACGTAATTATTATATTATCATAAGAAATATAATGATCGCTTAAAAATATCACGGGAATACATATCACAATGTATCCTTTCCAAACCTGTTCATATTTATTTACAATGATCACCCATAAAAATCTCCCAAAAAAAGTAAATTTCATACCCATTTAAAGATACATATAATTACTCGAATATATACCCGACTTCTGATTGTGGAGATAAAGCGAAATGGCGCTTTACAATCTAACAAAATGCCTATGCAAATGGGTTCAACAATTATACATTCAAATTTATACCGAGTCATTGTAACGTCCAAGTTATGAGAGCTTCGGGAATTAAAATGGAGTAGAAATAAAACGTTAATAATTATATTGTCGGTATTTTGTTTCATAATTTCGACGTCATTATCATTACATAGTATAAAACAAAGTCTCCTAGCGCGTCTGTCTGTCTGTTCGCGATAAACTCAAAAGTACTGGACAGATCTCCATGCGGTTTTCACAAGTGGATACAGTGATTCATGGGGAACGTTTTAGTATATAATTTGTTATGGATTTTTTTTTTATAAACAGGTCGGAACAACGTCTGTCGGGCCCGCTAGTTATTAAATAAACATATCAAATCAAGAAAACTAAGCTCTCACAAGGTATTTATGAATGGTTAAACACTATCACCGATCTAAAACAAATCTCCATTCATCAAGAAGAAACGACAAAAAATTCGTTCCGAACAACATTATCTTTTTTCGACATTTTTTAAACTATATTATCACTAGCTTTCGCACATCGATCCGCTTGTGGTATTGTAGATTTGACCTATACTTAGTCTGGCCACAAATACTGTTACAATTAAAAACAACAATATATTACATTTGAATTTGGAATCTGTCATTTTTATATGATTATTCATTAAGTTTTCTCATTTTGGCGCCAATACATTGTACAATATTTTGCGATATTAAAATGGAGTGGGGTGATAAAGAGAACCGAATCGCTGTGATTGCATTACATAAAGTAGGTAAGAAGCAAGATGCAATATTTAAAACTCTCCATACGCTTGGTATTAGTAAAATGTTTGTGCACCGGGCTATTAATAGGTACAAAGAGACCTCCTCTGTTTGTGACAGAAAAAAAGGTGGTCAAAGCATTAAGGGAGAGAATTCGAAGTAATCCTGTCCGATAGCAAAAGATTTTATCTTGGAAGATGAAGAGAGCACCTAGAATCATGTCGCGTATTTTAAAAGACGACTTAGAACTTGCAGACAGGACTTATAGGCATAAGAGACGTACTGGTTATTTCTTAACTGATAATTTAAAAAAGAATAGGGTGGTAAAATCAAAACAAGTACTGAAGCGGTACGCAAACGGAGGTCACAGAAATCTTCTTTGTTTCAGTATTTATGGAAAGACTAGGTATATACAATAGTATCTTTTTTCTGAACGTGAGATATTCTATGCCCTATTCCGTACCCTGATAACTTGTGTGCAAAATTTCACGAGGATCCGTTGAGTAGTGGAAAAGTGAAAGGGTAACAAACAAACAAACGAATAAACTAACATTTTCCTTTATAATATGAATGAGGAATATTTAGAGACGTACATTAGGAAACATTTTTCCAAAAATCACTATCATTCGTATAATGATATGACCCAATGACAACCATTCGACTATAAAACTTACTTACATGATCCCATTGACATATAAAAACCCAAGGCGCAGAGTCTCGAATAAAAGTAGCGTTCAAGACAGGCCGAAAAAACTCCCCAATATACATACGTGGTTATAGTTACGCGATAACCTCATGATTTTACAAATTCAACCTCACCTGAATGATTTAAAGTTGTTTTAACAAGGACGTAAGCGACGCGAGACTATTTGAAATGACTCCATAATCCAAAATTATGCACTCATTTTTGTGTGCCGGCTGTGAGACGTTAAGAGTGCATCTTGGGTTTTTGTATATCAATGCATGATCCTTAACCATATTGTTAGGTAAATCAGTAATGTTTTACGAAACTTACTGTAGCACCTAACACTATTACCTAAAATACAGTACTTGTCAAACTTTTTGACCGTTTTCAATAGTTTAAAAGTTTCGAAGTTTGAGTTTGCGAGTATAATTGTAGTCGAGAGTTTAATATTTTAAAAAAGTGTGTGGAGTCCCTCCGTGCGGACGAAGTGAAACTTCGTAATGTAGAAATGAAAATCAGAAGGGGTAGAAATTGATTTTTAATGAAATTATATTGTTTCTTTAAGACAAACTTTATTAACATTGCTTACAATTCACAGTTGATCGCATCTTTTTATTATCATTTTCGAGTGGAGAAATATCCAAATCTATAACATTTACAATGGGATTATGATAACTAAAATAAGATATGAAATGTTTGATTATTTTTCTCGCTCCATCTCTTTATATTCCTCCTCCCCAGGAGCGTTGACCGTTTAACGCAACGATGCTTTCATACCCCGTACATGGTAGCGTTAAACATTTAACGCAACCTTGTTGGAAGTCGCATTAGAAGTTTCACTTCAAAACAACGTAAACCTATTATATTAAAAATCGAAAACTTATATTTATTTATCGTTAAATTGTTTTAATAACATACATAAAATTTAATGTATATTTCTACTTTACTTGTTTCGACTCAATGAAAGGTGGGATCAAAAATTTTTTTACTTGAAATAATTTGTGAAAAGTCTATATTACTTTATGTGACTTATGTGTAAATCAATAACAAAAAGCAAGGTATTTTACCAACATACTTCTGAGTTAACTTCATCTTTATTATCTATCGTTTTTTTTTTCTCTCTCAAACTGACTACGCTATTGATCCGGCAGGGTCTTCACAGCTTCACCGGACTACTAAGGTTGGCGCTTAAGGCACACAACCGATTTGGGTTTTAGGTAACATACACAAGGGTGCACGCACACCTCGGCTTGGGCTGTTACCTGGAAAAAGACGCGTCTGTCCTAGCTAACTATTCTAAGCTATTCATACATATATACATTTGTGAACCATACAATCGAAATTGCATGATTCACAAATGAACACGTGTATATCGGATTGAAACGAACTAAAACTATTCGATTCAGTTCGATGAGGGAAAAAAAACAAAACCCTTCCACCATGTGTATATATGTGCACGTGTGTGAGAGAGATGATCTCATATGTGTGTTCAAGTGATGTAGGTGAGTCACTGTATCGCGATAATAATATCACGAGGGCTCTGCGCGGGGACGACCTAGGCTCGAGATATTACTGAGAACCGCGATGTGTGCGGGAATTAAAAAGGATCGATTACAAAAGCGCGGGCGCAACACGCATTGAATAAGATCGAATTTAATTTATTATCTATCGTGATACGTACAAAATATTCGTTTATCTTTATTAAATATTAGCTGTGCCCGTGACTCCGTCCGCGTGTAACCTTATGTAATAACAGTGGTTAATAAAGTCACCTGAATGTATTAATTCCATTTATTTATCTACTTTTCACTCGTACGTACGGAGTGTCGTTATTAAAATTTCAATAATACTAATAATAATTACATTACAATAACTTTTGATAGAGTGCATCGATTTTAATGAAACAAAGACTAAGATATTCTCGAGGATAAGCTTTATGATTTTATCGTGAATCCAATATTTTAGCAGTGATGCGTGTTCATACAAACATACAGACAGATAGACATTTCTAAAAATGATTGAAATTTATTCTATTACTTATACCTAGACACCTGGAACAATTTTTTTCTCGAAAAAGTTCAGACACTTTAAATTTACATTCTTATTATATATATAGAAGATAATCGTTGATGCGTCTGTAAGTGATCATGCAACTTCTGTACGATTTGTGTGATTCAGGCCTTCGTCACTTCTGTTCTGTAGAAATTTCACTTTACAGTTATGCAAAATAAAATTGAATATATGGCGCTGTATTCATTATTAACAAATTCCATATTAATATACTAAAATGGTTCGTACCCGATACATTTGATTGTTTATTGCCAAAAAATAAAATATGATAGTGTAGATTCGATAGGCGTGCTACATCTACTGGAAAGGTAATTTTTTTTATTGTAGCACGGCAAAACGACTGCATTGTGCCTGATGGGTAAGCACAGTACAATCCAAAAATAATGGCGACCACCGAGTGACACACTATCCCTCACCGGTCGCCGCTGTCATGCCGGTC
This sequence comes from Antheraea pernyi, assembly GCA_015888305.1. Taxonomy (NCBI): domain Eukaryota; kingdom Metazoa; phylum Arthropoda; class Insecta; order Lepidoptera; family Saturniidae; genus Antheraea; species Antheraea pernyi. The sequence goes on along the minus strand of MU158828.1, from coordinate 186,950 downwards.
TGCGAAATGCTGGATATGCACCGGCTGATCCCGAAACGCGACCCGCAGAAGCGAATCACTATGACGGGCTTTTTCGCCATATACATGGTGGTTGCGACCCAGTCAGGCTGTAAGACCTTATCACCCCGCTTTCGTTCGTTATTCAGCAGGGTGCACCACGTGCAGGTGAGGTTGGCTTGGATATCTCAAGTTTTATGGTATTATTCGACACCCTTTACACCCCAAATAAAGTCTGCCAGACAAGTTGTAATATAAAAAAGTTTGGTATTAAATAAAATATATCCCAATCGTTTATACCACACGCAGAAACATGAGGACACCAAACAGGCGACCGAAATTATTGAAATCTTTATGTTTACAATAAATCCATTATACATAAATCTATAAATACATGCTAATCTACAGCATGCATATTCATAGGTCATTAATACCGGTTAGAACGGTCGGATATATATTAGTCAACTATTAACTTGATATGATCTACGATCATTCAAAATTTATGTGATACACGAAATGGGACGCTATGAATATTCTCTTAAAATTTAAATTATTTCAAATTGCCTGTGAAACTAACTTACGAAAACATCTCGGATGAATTATAAATAAAAATTTATTGGAAATATTTTAATATTTTGGAAGCTCACTGCTGCCAGGTGATGCGTTTCAACGCGGAATCACGAAGGGGATAAGCTGGCTTATAATAAACCACCCTCAGTTCTGCTAGATTAAGCGCCAATGACAGATTTGAAAATACGCGTCGTCATATGGCTTCACCTATTTAACTATTAATCGCCTCTCAACGTAATAGATGAAATGTAAAATTAAAATAGCTACAAGTATGAGTCTATATGACTCTATAACTATGAATTACTTTGGGTTTGAAATTGGCAATCCGATCAAAATATCCTTAATTCAATTTAGGTCCTGAAAAGGCGCTTATGAACGTCAAAGCTTCCACCGGTTCGAAAAACAACCCAGTCATCGAGAAAAACCGGCAAGAAACTCGATCTGGTTTATCACTCTATGTTATATATTTTTACAAAACATAAATAGTTATATTCGTTATTAGTCATACAGAGAGGGTCGTCATTTCCAGACATCACAATCGTACACATATTGGTCTAACCCATAGAATTATGAAACCGCTTACACTTACAATAGAAGTCGCATAAGCGTCGTGCCTGCCTTACCACTCATACATGAATCTTTCATGTATGTCCTTCCCGACTCCCGTAAGCACGATCAGGCTGTTCGCGTAGCTCTGACAGTGAACGTCTTCGCTAAAATATTATTATACGCAGTAAATATGTCTAATTGTGTGTTGAAAAAATGTAAAAATCATTACAGAAAGAAAAACCTAAAATCTAGTGTATCTCTTTTCATGTGTATTGATTGAATTAAGTTTTTTTGTGAAATAAAATATTAAACTAAACCAAACTGTCATGGCAGCGCGCCATATGTCTAAGACGCTGTAGTGTTGTGCCTATTCGGATTGTATCGAATATCTATAAATTGTTTTTTTATTTTATAAGCAATATTAATTCTATTATTAACCGATACTTTTGATAACTGTTGTGATATTTTTTATTTGTCATTTAAATTGTATAATATTTATTTATATATTTTTAGAGATATGTTCAGTGACAAATTTCGTAATGTTACAGCTTCCCTAAGGATCAGAAGATGAAACAAAAATGGATTAATGTAGTTCGTAAAGATGGTCGGTTTCCTGGCCCTCGGACTACAATATGTTCAGAAAATTTTGAGGAAACTTGTTTTCATTTGAACAAGAAAAGGCGATACTTATCTTCAAATGCAGTTCCATCTTTAAAGCTTGACGTAAGGCATTATTATTTATTATTTGTCCATTTTAATTGTTTGTTTATGGTTTAACGTAAGATAGAACTATTCTAAATAAAATAAATTATGCGTTCTGTGTTTTAGATTGACCAACATGTACAAGAATCATCGATTGACGTAGAAGATACAGCTAGTTTTGTACCAGATAAAACAATTGATACCCCTCGTAAAAAAAAAACTCAGGTCACGTATAGAATGCTTGGAACGTATTTTGCATCAACGTCTATTAAACATGCTTACAATGCAAACAAAGGCATCTGAAGCGCAAATTATTTCGAATGGAAGATTTATGCTAACCTATTACTCCTTAACTTCTCTGTGACTGGTGCTAGTTTTAAAATTCCTCTTTTATATTTATTTTTAATATTATCCATTCCGATTACAACACACACCCATCTTAACATTTGCATCTTTACCACATGTAATCTTCTCTCATTCTGTCTCTTTCGTAATCCAGCACTCGGATCACTTAAGTCGAGTCATTTATCCTTTTCTATTCGATTATTATGTGCATATTGTTCTAGAATAATTTTATAGAAATATATAGATTCCTTGATAAATGTTATTAAAATCAACATAATATTTTCAGTGACATTAAAATTATATATATTCAATAGTATAATCTATACTTAGTATTAATTTGACTTGACCTTATTCGAAGCTTACTTAGGAGATAGGCACTTCCGTTTCCCGCCGGCATGCCCACTTTGTAGTAAAGATAAAGTAAATTCGAAGAGTCGAGTTTATAATAATCTTATTTTATTTAAGGGTTACAAAATTTTGTATTATAATATTTAATTAAATATATTTTTATTGTATTTTAGTGATTAAGATGCTATTGTTACAATAAATAAATTGAATACATTTTTATCGAACTTATTTTTATCATAATTAACATATCGATACAGTGTCCGTACAAGTTTGTAATACGCATCACTATAGAAACATTAGAGGTTACCCCGCGTTACCCCGGGCCCCTTCTTACACCCGCGACAACGGATCGCGCTGTTCCCATACTAAAAACCGATTATGCAGTCTCTATTAACTACGCGCGGGTTTGTTACTCTATGGGTCTACCCTATAATAGCCTTTAGATATTAAAACCCGCTTGACATGGTTCTTGAACTCACTATCCAGCAAATCGGTGATGTGTTTTGGGACTTTGTTATAAAACCTAACACTATTACCTAAAAAACTGTTTTTGGACTTAGTGACCCTGAAGCATGGAATGACTAATTTGTTGCTGTTTCTAGTATTTGAATTATGTTGGTCTTTTACTAGATCCAGCATATGTAATACACCTTATGCTAGAGTGATAATTATGTGTTCAAACTATCCTTAGAGAAGAAATCTTTAATGTTTAACCCAGCGGGCTTTTTCGCCAAATACATGGTGGCTGCGACCCAGTCAGGCTGTAAACCCCTACCACCTCGCTTTCACCATTGCCTCGTTCGTTATTCAGCAGGGTGCTCCACGTGCAGGTGACGTTGGCTTGGATGTCTCAAGTCTTAGATGTTATTCGACACCCCTTAGACCCCTGAATTATCTATCACCATTATTATCAGGATAGGCCTCTTCCCGAAGGAAGGTATGGTCATAATCACCACGTCAGCCCACGACGTATTAGCGATTTCAGACCCAGAGAAATCCACAGTTCTATATTCTCCCACTCACAGTGGTCCTACAAGAACATTTCATACATGGAGAGGGTGGGGAGAGGAGAGGGTAGGGGAGGGGAGGTGGTCCTCCAGCGCTCTCACTGACCGAACGAAACGCAACAATGCAAGCACTGTTACTTCACGTCGGTTTTCTGTGAGGTGGTACTACGTACCACAGCCGATCCGTGCTGAAACCAGTAATAGCTTCAGCGTGGGTCTAGCACCTACATATTACTTAATTTGGCAGAACTGTAGAATTTTCCACAGGGGCCATAGACCAAGGAAAGAAATGCATGGACGTACTATAATAGCGTAAAGGAAATATTTGGTCTGATTTTTGTTTTTAGTATACTCATGTAAAGGCAAGCACCTAATTATAAATAAACACAATAATTTTTATTTTTCATCAGATTTTCATTATTCATCATTATAAACAGGTTTATATACGATAGCAGTAACCTTAAATCTCCAAAGTATGATACAGATTTTAAAACACTATAACAATTGACAAATATAATACGTTCGTATATAAATAACGCCTTTAGCAACAGCAAGGTGAACAACATGTTATTTTTTTAATTACAAAAAAAAATGAAAAGGCAAAGTTCACTCAACCGTAGTCATAAAAGCATATTGATAAATGTAAAAAAAAAATGTCGTTAAATAGATCGTAAAAGTTAACTTAATATCGTTGACGCGGTGCTTATATTAACTGCTAATTAAATTAACTTTTATATACATTGTGAAATAACTTTATAGTTCCATTCGTATTGCTCATAGTACCGGATACATCTTACGTAAAGCTTTTGTTTTCTGATAACAAAATAAAGAAATTATTATCATTATATAATTTACAAATTGTAACTTAGCTTTAATTGAAACTTAGTGTATTTTTTAAAGATTTTCAACACAATCTAACCTCATCTATCTATACTAATATATAAAGCTGAAGAGTTTGTTTGTTTCATTGTATGGTTGAACGTGCTTATCTCAGAAACTACCGGTCTGACTTGAAAAATTATCTCAGTGTTAGATAGCTCATTTATCGAGAAAAGCTATAAGCTATATATCGTCACGCTAAGACCAATAGGAGAGGAGCACCAATGAAGAATGTTTCAAAATCGGGATCTTTTTTCCTTTTGATAGCTTCCGCTGCGTGTAAGCGTTAGTGTTATATACGATGCCATGGTAACGTGGTAAGTTTCTATAGCAAACATTTTCAAAGTTTATTTTGTCTTGTACAATATTTGATTTGTAATCTATTACGTATTATAAAAATAAAGTGTGTGTATGTAATATTAAAATAACAACTTTTTGGTGAATGGATATGGCAACAAATAACAAAAATTTTTTTTTTAATTTTGTCGGTATTTCTGTCTGTTTATTCAGGATAAACGGGTAAACGGCTGGACCTATTTCTACAAGAATTTTACTGGCGGATAGCTGAAATGATAGTGGGTGACATTGATATATAAAAACCTAAGATACACAGTATCGAAGAAAAGTAAAGCTCAAAACCGTTCCCAGAAACTCACCGATATACCTAAGTAGTTATAGTTATACTATAAGTATAATGTATAATGTATTCACGTAGTTTTATTGTAAGACCTGTTTATTGGTGTGTATTTTTTATTTTTTTAAATCTTTTTCCGTATACATTTACATTTGTTATATTTAATCCTAAATTTGTGGTTACAGCATTTATTTCTCTTTAGTATGACCAACTTTGACGTGTTACGTGTGTCTGTGTTATTTGTTTGTTCGTCTCAAATTTTGTACTAACTTTAACGTCCGTTTATCATCATATATTAGGCTCCCATCGAAAATCAGCGCTGCAGTACTACTTACAGTATTGCAGATTTTTGCTGAATGGGTTCGCCAATTGTTGGACACCTATTTTTTCATTTTTAAAATGTTTTTTTTTTCTGTCATAATTATTTGTGTAATTTAATTTAATTGTATGGTTGTTCCAACAATAAAGTATTTCTTTCTTTCTTTCTTTCTTATAAGCTTATGTGTTGCAAATTTTAATTGTTCTCAGGCATTATTCAATTAATTTATTTCTCTTAGAATCAGACCATCCGAAAAATTTAAGAAGTATTAATAATTTCTTATGGAAGGTCTTTGAAATTCTGATTGGCAACCTTTTTGTGTGACGAAAAATAGTGGGAGTAAACACTGTATCGGGTAGTGTGTTGAAAAGACCGGTTCTCGTCAGATCACCGAAGTTAAGCAACGTCTGACGCGTTCAGTACTTGGATGGGTGATCGCCTTTTTTTTACATCGGAAGATCCCTAACAGGTACCCATCCCGTATTGTAGTTGATGATGGGTTATGTCCGATTCACCCGGACTAAAGCCCCATGGTGCCTTCATACACCTTTTATGTGGGGGAGCAGGTACTGCCGACTGGCACTGCGTCTGCTCCCCCGACAGGTGTAGACCCTCCAAGAGGCCCTGACTACGGTCTGAGGGGTCAAAAATGGTAGACCCCTCACACGGGGAGCGGGTGTTAAACTCCCCTCTGACCTAGGGGACCCTCTTGGTCTAGTTCTAGTTTAGTCTAGTTACTAGTTTTTGTTCTATTTAAAAAAATTAAAATGTTTCCCAACACACCCCGGTTTTTTCATTTCTGTTAACAAACTTAACTGATGTACAAATTACTCTATATCGCATACTTTGGTTGTACACTGATGAGGTAAATATCACAAGACATAAGGCAGTACTAACAAAAGAATTTTTAAATTGGAATCTGGAAATATCTCATTCCGGACAAAAAACTTCTTTCTAATGGAAGGTGCGGGATTAATCTGTAAACCGACTACCGGCTTATTGATTTTGCTCGGGATTAAGTTAAATAAGAACGGTAGATTCCAAGTATATTAAATAAAGAACAAAAATGAATGGAAAATCTATAAATAAGAATGTAAATCTAAAGTGTCTATATTTTTTCGATTTGCGTGAAAAAAATTGTTGCAGGTGTCTAGGAATAAGTAATAAAATACATTTCAATCATTTTTAGAAATGTCTGTCTGTCTGCTTGTCTGTATGAACACGCATCACTGCTAAGGTACTGGGTTCACAATAAAACCTTCTTTGTTTAATTAAAATCGGTCCACTCTATCAAAAGTTATTGTAATTTTAATGGCGCCGCGACTTAAGTATAAGAGAAAAGTAGATAATCAAATGGACGACATACGTTCCGATGACTTTATTAGTTATTGTTTTGTACATCAGGTTCCACGTGGACGAAGTCGCGGGCACAGCTAGTACTAAATATACTTCAAACTAGCTGTGCCCGTGACTTCGTCTGCGTGGAAGCTTTGTATACTTATATGAGTTATTGAAACATATATATGTACCAAGCATACATACCTCAACAACTCTTATATGTATTTTTTGTCGGAAAAAATTTTCTAAACCATTTCAGTTTAATAAGGGAAAAAAATAAAACCCTCCACTTTCGTGTGTAAGCATGTGTGCGCGCCTTCGATTAACAATAACTAGATAAAGGGTCACATACAAAATCGAAGCTAAATCCTGTCTGCGTAAATATATACTTATGTGTAGCTATTTGTTTACTAAGAAAGGGAGAAAAAAGTTTTAAAACAGTTTTAAGTTCAACCTAATTACAACCATAACACCTAGTAATAAAGTCACAAATGTTCAAAATATTATCTAATACTTAAGATAAAACGAGCAAAGCAATAAATGACTCCCCTCACAAATGAAAAGACAACATTTAGTGTGAATTCAACCTTAACACGTAATTTATAAAGTACGTTTTCCCGTTATTGTGCGTGGCGAGGCCAAACATTTGTATCACAGGTTTAAAATCGGTAATTTTGTACTAAATTTGATATTATTTGTAAGTTTAAAGCTTAAAATATAACTTATTCAACATGTATTTAGCGAAAGTAATATACTCCGGCCATTAAATTGCTTTTTCAAATATTATTTTTGCATCTTTTGAATACACTGCGGCATGTGAAACAAATAAACAAACAAAATAAGGGCTTACATTTCAAGTGAGCTGTTTATGTATAGCGATTTATCGAGACGTATTTTTCGTGCCGACCCTTGATCTAGTTATTGTTGATCGAAGGTGCTCGCACATGTGTAGAGGCGATATATGTAATGTTGTTGCAGTAATGTAAGATTTTTTGTCACTGTATCATGCGGGCAGCATATTCAAGGACTCCACGCTGAGGGAACGGACCTAGGCTTAAGCCGCTGCTGAGGGGGGCCTAGTCTGGTATGCGGGAGCAAAATTTACCCCCAGACGACAAGCGGCGTGATCCGTGGTTACGCGGATGTGGGCGTGAACACGCTCTGTTTAGAGAGACAGGCTGGTACTGATCGTTCACTGCCATTATATCGTCGGGAGGGTCGGTAAGGATATGCCTTCCAATAAGGATGGAATGGTCACTATGTGACCAAAGCCTTATAAAAAAAAATGCCACCTTCCTTCCACATTTTATCTAAGATAGTGTGCGTTACAATATTAATTTACGTATATGTATCTACACCATTTTACTTATATGTAAATAATATCATTGGTTACAGGACATAATATAAAGGAATTATCCAAATAGATGCACTAGTTCTGAAGTACCGAATTGAAATCTGAAGTTCTGAAGTATATTCTTTAATACAAATTAATCACATAACAATCGCAGCATTTTTAGGTTTTATAACAAAATCCCAAAACACATTACCGATTTGCCGGATAGTGAGTTCAAGAACCATGTCAAGCGAGTTTTAATATCTAAAGGCTATTATAGAGTGGATAAATATGTAGAAGATTGTGACTTCAGGAAATGACTCCCCTCTCTGTGCATCAGCTAATAACGAATGTAACTATTTATGTTTTGTAAAAATATATAACATAAAGAGATAGACCCGATCGAGTTTCTTGCCGGTTCTTCTCGATGACTGGGTTGTTTTCCGAACCGGTGGTAGTTTTCACGATCATACGTAATTTTTTCTGGGCCTAAATTGAATAAAGGATATTTTGATTTGAATATAAATCTATAATCCAAAGGACTGCTTGCAAAAACGAAATAAAACATGATATTGTAATAAGCTAACTACGAAATATAAAATGTAATATTAACCTGATCCTGTGGCTCCATCGCGAACCTCTGTTCCTGGTAAGCATGACAACCGGCAGTCAAGGCAATAAACAACAGGAACGGCACCAACGCGTCCGGCCGCCCGCTCCGAATCCATTTCCGTTCCGTTCTTCCCGTCAATATTCTATTTTCGTATTCGGAATCATCCCTGCGCGTGCGCAGCCCTATAAATGGAATCCCATTTTCAAAGCCCCCTTTGACATTTGCCGCCATGTCAGTTTATATGAATGGGGCATATTGGTGACAGTGGGAATAATTTCGTTCGGTTCATTTGTTTTGATTTTTCACTGGTCGAGAAGTAACATTATTTATCTGAAACAAAGAAAAACAAATGAAAAAACGAACTGTTTCTCTTTATATACAACTAGCGGTCACGGCGGACGTTGTCCCACCTTGATAATAAAAAAAAACCTTGACAAATTATATACCTATACACCCTGCTCAGGAATTGCTTTATCTACTGATAAAAACCCTAGGAAAATCCATTAATTTTAGAGTTTATCCCAAACAGACAGGCAACATTTTTTTTATAATATGTCAGGATTCCTCTGTACGTGTGTATGTGGCTGAGCTCCTCAGAAACGGTTGGACAGATTTGATGATTTTTTTTGTGTGTAGAATTCAAGTGTGTGTTTTTCAAGAATGGTTTAGATTCACAATTGGACCCAGTTGGTGGCACTGTGGTTGACTTTTAGCACTTTGTTTATTATCAAGAAAGGACAACGTCCGCCGGGCCCGCTAGCTTTATATAATTTGATTGAATTGACGATGAATTTGATATATACATTGATGCACTATAATAAGCAAAGTTTTAAAGTGAAAATAGATATATGTATGTTACGGTATCATTACTGCCCAATTCGTTGGACATTAAAAAAATGGCAATGGGTCAAACGAATCTAAAAAATAAGTAGCGGAAAACCATTTAAGAAAAATTCCGCATCGAATGGTCATAATTCCATGCCGATACTTTTTGTAGTTTGACTACATTGAGCCTCAACAAAACTATATTTTTTTATATATATATACCTGTAAACATAGATATTTTAATAAACTGATTAAGTAGAAATATTGCCCCGTGGTGTAGTAATAATACTCTCTACCATTCAAGCGAGAGGTCGCGAGTTTGAGAACCATATAATATTTATGAGTGTTTGTTTTAGTACCGAGTGTCTATTATCTATATATGTACATACTTATTATCTATTTTGTCAGCGTGTTCGCATAATTTATTCAATTCATGCAATGATATTACATCTAATAATCTAAAAATCTACGTGATATTTTAACAAAACAAATGGCACGATAACGCACACATTCGTGAAGTAATATCGCAACGCCACACTGTCTTACATAAAATTTGGCGTACGTCTTACGTAAGATGGCATATTCTCAATATCGGTGGTGGAAAAGAAATAGTTATATGCTGCTTAGATACGGGCGAATTGACACGGTAGCAGTCAAAAATTAGCTAGCTAGCCTAGTTTTTAAAAGGCGCTGTCGAAGCATCTGCACCTTTATAGTTACTAGTGGACGTCCAGTGGTCGACATTCGACCATAGTTCATTGATTTTTTTAAGTTTGAATTTTATTAGGGTTAATATCATCGTTGAATGTAGAATGAAAAAGCGTAATTGAAACGTAAGAGTAAAATAATACATACAGTCGAGCATAGCAACCTCCTTCACAACCTTTTTTGAAGTCCTTTATTGACAGATGTCAAAAAGTCTTTTTTATTTACATGTGTGTATAATGTTGTGTAAAAATTTTAATTAATTTAATTTACTTCTAATACATTTTATATAAAATAAATAGCTTTCTGCACTTCTCCTCCATATAAACTTTAACTATGCCAAATTTCACGTTCATCCGTTCGCCCAATTCCGTTAAAAAGGTATACAAAGTTTAGGCTTCACGTATTAATATATAGATAATATCATTGGATTCAAGCCCTAAGAAGGCGCTTATGAACGTCAAAACTACCACCGATTCGGACAAACAACCCAGTCACCGAAAAGAACCGGCAAGAAACTTGATCTGGTATATTTTTCTAACATACATATATCTCAAATACATTAACCTTACAATCGTTTTTAGTGGATGCACACAGAGACATTAGTTCCAATTATCACCATCGTTCACATATTAATTCACTCTATCAATTTTTTTATATGTTTTAAGACTGTATTAATTCACTAGTTTTATATTTAAGCCAACGTTAAGGATTATAGACCAAAATATCAAGCAAAAAAATATAAATGTGATATAACATAGTCAACTTATAACGGTAAGGGTTTGATGATATTACCGAAGGACTTTCTAAGATAGTAAATGATAACTCCATTTTGTTATCCGCTAAGCTGGGTGGTGGTAAAAAATGGTGTTTATAACATCGTCAATTCCCAAAGTGACAATAATGTGTGAAACACATGGTTCGGCCATATGGAGCGCTATCTGCTAATGTCACGGAACACGAGATTACTAGATATACCTTTTTTGCGGTGACACATACAATATTACATAGCGTTGATAAATGTGGCATGTTTGTGAACAATTTGGGTCAACTGTATTAATATATACGTGTATTTATATGTAATGAAAATACAGTTATTTTAAAGGTCAATTAAGTTAACACTACTGAACGTATCGACATATAACTATGATCTTACAATGCGGGATTTTTAGTAAATGGTTGTAACCTACTTATTTTTTTGATTCAACTGCCCCCTTGCCATTTTTTAATGTCCAGCAAAGAGGATAGGGTGATTCCTAGTAACGCATAATATGAAAATTAATGATGTGTTTATTACAGACAAAAATCTAGAGAAGCTCTTGAAATATGTTACAAAAATCAAACAAAATTGTAATTTAGTAGGTTTTGTTGGCAGTTTAGTGTAAATATAAATTTCACATAACCCTTGGGAACAGTATTTTTGAAACAAAGACTTCTTTAGCCAGGTTGAGTGATTAAAAATAAAGTTGGTTGGGGAAAAATGAGTTCGCGTCACCGATGACATCAACATGCTTGTGACGTATTGCGCTTGCGCCAGACTAACGTAGTTTCGTGAATTGTAGTTTCATAAAACTTCAATAACTTTATATGAAATGAAGACGTAGTAATATATTTTTACATAAGAACTAAGTGTCTTAAATGTAAAATTAAAACACTTATTAAAATCAATACAATGGTGTTTGAGTAATGGACGTATAGGTTTATCATTTTGTTTATACTAGTGGTTGAAGTCGACCATAATTTATTTTTTCATTTAATTAACAAACTCACCCTTGAGCTAGTTGTCAAAATAAAATCAGCTGAGTGCCTTAAGTGCTCGCCTTAGTAGTCCGATGAAGCTGTTAAGACCTTGCTTGGTCAATAGCGTAGTAAGATGGAAAAAAAATATCATTTAATTAACACCAAACCAAATAATTATTATTTCAGTGGTTTCATAAATTTACTAATTATTTATCAATTAATTATAAATGTTTTTTATGAATTTACATATTATTATTATAAAATAAAAAATTTTTCAAAAAAAAATAAACCGCCTTCGATGTGAAATACAAATAAGGCACTAAAAAGCGAAAAATAACTGAATTATTAAATTAACCAAATGAAATAAAAAATATTGATATTCGCG
>MU158828.1:82080-173075 GCA_015888305.1 Antheraea pernyi | reverse complement strand
GCGGTATTCGCTCCCAATGGAGTTGTAGCAAATCCTTCAGCTGTTGGGTTGTTGTCGCTCCGTCCAAGCCCTTCAAAACACGTCTCTGGAGACGACTCATCGGAAAACATAATTTTATCCCATTGTTCCTGGGTCCATGTTATGCGTTCTCTACACCATTCATATCGACGAGCGCGATTCCCGTGACGTACCGGTGGGCACCATATTGGGCGTCGAGATCGTAGGCCGTACTCATGCAGTCGATTTCGCACAGTTTGAGGACTTACATCAACACCACTTGAAATTTGTAGCCTCAAACTTATCTCTCGAGCGGTTAACATCGGCTGGCGTCTTGCAGTCAGTTGTATGTACCGGTCTTGCCGAGTGGTTGTACTCCTTTTACGGCCTGGATGCTGTTCAGCGGGTTCTCCTGTATTATTGTAGCGCTGCCAAAGACGACAAATAACACTTCTATGAATGTCAAAATGTCGAGATACCTGAGATTGATTACTTCCCGCTTGCAACATCCCTACAGCTCTTTGCATTTCATCTGCCATCAAATGACGTCGCTTCATGACGTAAAGAATATCTAACAATTCAATTTTGTCGCTAACTTTATTTAAATGGTTGGTAAAATTATAAAATCAAGACTAAACGTAGCAATTAAAACGCACTTAAATTCAAACAAATTCGCAGTCACTTGAATTTTATGAAAAAACAAAACATAATCAAATATTTTTTTTACAACTAGCCAGTATGTCATCAATAACAAAACAGTTTACTTACCTACGCACTTTGTTTGAGTAAATACTTAGAAATTAATTAATATAAATAGTAAAGTTTGTAATATCACGCATGTTGCTTAGACTTTTTTGATGTGTGTATCTGGTTTCTAATGGGTATAATAAATCGGTTCCAATTTCACGAAAATACATTAATATGAAGTGGATGAAAATCAAATAAACGATTTTTCACCCCCTTAGGGGTTGAATATTTTCTTCAAATTTATATGGGACCACCTCTGAATATAATCGATTCAAATAAAAAAAGAATCATTAAAATCGGTTCATAATTGACGGAGATAACGATTAACATACATAAAAAAAAAAAAAATACACACAACCGAACGTAGTAACCTCCTCCTTTTTCGAAGTCGGTTAATTAGCCTACAATCTGACCAGTTAATTTCAAAGGGCTTGTAAGGCATGGACTGTAAGTCATGTTAAAAATATTGAATGTAGAATGAAAAAAGGTAATTGGAACGTAACAGTAAAATGACAGATGGCGAAACGTCATTATCATTTACATAAGTCTATATGTTGTATGTCATTCAAGCCGTTGCGTGAGAAATGTATATTTTAATTAATTTAATATATTTCTAACGCATTTTATATTTAAAAAAAAGGTTTGTATACTTCTCCTCCATATAAACTTTAACTATGCTAAATGTCACATATATCTAAAAGCGCAATTCGCTTAAAAATCGTACAAAATTTCCGCTTCACGTATTAATATTTATATATATAAAAAAAGATAGAAAATATTATTTAAGATTAAGGTGTTTATCTAGCGTTTTAAGCATCTCACAGATTATTTCAGCATTTTCTTTTACAATATTTATTATTTTAATAATTCCTGGTCTTTACAATTGTCTACTGTGGATTTAAGTAAAATGTAGCAACAGAATGTGCTGGTGGTATAACTTAAATATACTGAAATTTAGCCAAAGAATAACTGCATAATTTGACAAGAAATCATGTAATTTTGTATAGACAGAGAGATGTTACCTTCTGTACTTATATAATTAAGATAATATGTAGCAGAATTTAATAATGATTCAAATCGTAAGCCCTGTGTTCCCCTGATTAAACTGTTCAATTCTTTACAAATAAACGGCATTAATTTAATGACCTTAATTAAATTATACGGCTGGTATTACGACGATGGAATTAAGCGATTTAATTAATTGAATACGGAATACCTTTTTGCTTATACAATGATTATTCATCATTTTATTAAATAATTAACGTTAATATGTCTTATAAAGTGGTCATTTTCGATTGTCATTATGTGTGTCTTAAGACGTGATGAAAATTAGTTCATAAAACTGACTAAATACAGTCCTCGTCAATATTTTTGACCTCTGTGAATATAGCCGTAAGTTCGTGTTTGTATGTAATATACTTCAGAGATTAATGCAAAACAAAGTCAAAATAGAATAGAAATTAGAACAATTAAATATTATATCTATTGATACTTAAGTTTTCTCTATATTACAATACATACTTACGCTAAAATTTGTGTTATGTGCAAAAGAGTGGTCAAAAAATTTGGCGAGGTTTGTATATTATTAATATTTGAAATAGATTTTTTTTTTGTTTTACTAGCGAAACACCCGGCTTGGCGCTCGTGCATGTACCTACTAATTAATGTAACGTCACAAGTGTCTAATCGATTTAGAAAAATATACCAATCCAATTTTAGTGGTATGACACTAATTTTTAAATCTATGATATTTTCGAAGTTTTTACGGCCAATTCTGATCTATATTAAATTCTCCACGTAACTAATGTATTTAATTGTATAATAAATAATAATATGTTAGTCAAAACAGCTTCGAAATTACATTTTTATTAATATATAAATGGTTACTATGGCTACCAACAACTAATAAATATAACTTATAGGGGATCAAATGTAACATAACACCGTGTGATAACGCCTATACAAAAGCATATATTTGCAATGATTTAAGTATATTTTTATCGAACTGAAACTTATTATGGCACGGTAGGGAAAAAAGGTACGCGTTACGCGTTAAACGTAAGGTAAGTATTTATTTGTTTGAATTTCTAAGTATGTAGTAAGCGTCTTTCTGGGTCTAGTAGTATACCGAAATGAATAATCGTTTAATTAAATATTTATACTACGCAACTTCGTAAAGTTTATGAGCATTTTCATACATATATATATATATATATATAACTTAATAAATATAAGCCAAAGAAGTTCACCACTTCGACGTATACACTTACGCACAGTTCTTGTTTTTAAAGGATAAATTGATTTATATTCAATTACTGGCCGGCCCAGCGGACGTTGTCCCGCCCTGATGATAAAGAAACCTTAACAAATAATATATAGACCTTCCTCAAGAATCACTTTATCTACTGGTCAAAGCAGCATGTAAATCCGTTCAGTAGTTTTTGAGTTTATCGCGAACAGACAGACTGATGTAACAGATGACTTTGATTTATAATATGTAGTGGTGTACTACGCTCAACCGAAACGACGAACGACGATGTCTCTTCTATTAAAGCTATTCTCGCCCTTGACTGGAGGCCATGTGTTCGACAAATATTGTTTCAACGCGTTTTTATAATTACGTGTACTTCGGTTAATTATCGATGTATGCAACCAACATGTTTTATATTTTTATAGAACGGAAACTGTCATTGAAATTTACAAATAACTGACTTCACATTGAGTCCATTAACTTGAGAAACATTGTACAATACACAAACGAGCATTCCTACTTAATATGCACGTTTAATTTATTCGGATCGCGATGTGATTATTTTTAATGTTCAACGGGTACGCGCCTTGACATCTCACCTGATGGTAAGCGACGATGAAGCCGATGATGTATCGTGCTTACCCACTAGATGTCTATTCACTCTACTCTTGAAGACTCCCAAGTTATAAGATGACGGGAAGAAAGAGGCCGGGAGTGAATTCCTACTCCTTAGCCGTACATATAATGAATGTGGAAGTAAAACGCTTCGTAAGAATTACGGGAGTATCAACTACGTAAGGGTGGAAACCCTCACGGCGTCTAGTCGTCCTCTGATAGAGTGGGGACGGTGGAATTATATTATGTAATTCCTGTGCACACTCTCCAAAGTGTAAAATAGATAGAATAATTTCCAGATGCATGTTATAAGGTGAGGGAAGAATTCATGTAATTTATTTTAAACTCAGATAATACTTAGCTTAGTCTATATTGCCACCGTGAGTTGATAAGTCTGTTGCCTATACCTTTAGCAAATTGCGTCAAAATCATTTTTTGATTCAGAGTAATTTGAGAACAGAAGCAAATAGACGAACAAAAAATACTATGCGCTCCTCTTACTTTGGACGGCCGTGTAATAGTCTGGGTTGGTCTATAACATTGCTTCCCACATTTAGAAATTCTATTTCTTAGAGACCGAAATACTCATATATTGATGCAGGAGCGCCTCTTCTTTATTTATTTATTTCTTCGAACTTACTACGCTATTGACCTAGCAAGGTCTTAACAGCTTCACCGGACTACTAAGGCGAGCGCTTAAGCCACTCAGCCGATTTTATTTGACAACTAGCTCAAGGGTGCACGCAACACCTCGGCTTGAGCTGCTGCCTGATATATGCAATTCGCGACTTATCTGAGTTAACCCTAAGGTATTATTTATACATATATGAGTTGTTGAGACATATATGTATACCAAGCATACATACCACAACAACTCTTATATATATTTCGTATCAGATAATTTTCTAAACTATTTCAGTTTGGTAAAGGAATAAAATAAAACCCTTTCACTTTCATGTGTAAGCGTGTATGCGTGCACGTGTGTGGAGGTGATATGTGTAGTGGAGCTGATATGTGTACAACATCTTTATCTTGGACCGTATTACTTAGTTATTTACATTTAGGCACACAACAAGCTTTTGTGATATAATTCATTTTTTGGTTATATTGTAGTATGATTTCAAATGTACGGTCACCTGATGTTAGGTGATCACCATCGTCCATAGACACTTGCAACATGAGGAGAGTCGCAAGTGCGTTGCCAGCCTGTGTTGGGGCGGGGGAGAGGAAGGAAAGAAGGAAGGGGAAGGGGAGGGTAGGCGGGTCTCCGTGGTACAAATAATAACTTGAACTCGTGGTTTTATTCGCTTTACATTATTCTCGCTCTCAACTGGGAGTTGAGACCCTGCGCCGTGACGCACGGCCCACCCGCACTGTTACTACATTCTCGCATAGCGTATTTCGAGTTTCATATCTTATATCTGTTCAAATCTATACTACGTCTTCTATATTATAAAGCGGGAGGGGTTCTTTGTTTGTTTGGTTCAACGAACTAATCTCAGAATCCATCCATCCAGTCTTATTTGAAAAAATCTTTCAGTGTTAGATAGCACATTTATCGAAGAAGGCTATAGGCTATCATCACGCTAAGATCAATAGAAGCAGAGCAATAATGAAGAATGTTTCAACATTTTTTTTCTTTTGAAGTGCTTCCGCTGCGAGTTAAGCGATAGCCTAAAGTAACTATTCCAAGGGCAAGAAGTCGCGGGCAGAGGCTTTAATAAAAAAATATGGGAGGTAAACGAACATGTGGGTCACCTGATGTTAAGTGATCACCACCGGCCATAGACACTTGCAACACGAGGGGAGTCGCAAGTGCGTTGCGAGCCTGTGTTTGGGGGAAAGCGAAGGAGGAGGTGAGGAGAGAAGGGGGGAGGTGAGCCTCCGACGCTCTCACTGACCAAACGAAACGCAACAATGGAAGCACTGCTACTTCACGTCGGTTTTCTGCGAGGTGGTACTACCCCGGGCGAGCCGACCCATTCACGCTGAAACCAGTAATAGCTTCAGCGTGGCTCTACCACCTACATACCACCTACCTACCCAGTGAAATATAAAATCAGCGTTATAAAATAAACAATCTCTTGAACTTTACAATATTTGTATACATGCTTAGATTGGAAATGTCGGCATTTTTATTAAATAAAAACTTCAGAACATAAGTGTCACTTACATGTGCCATTAGTTTATTGTATATATAAAAAAATTCGTCGCCCATTTCACGTCATAGACATGTGGGATTTGATGCATCGCCGTGTGTGGTCGGACGATCGGATTCCATAGACTGATTGATGGATTACTGTTTCGTTGTTAGAAATATTCTCGCAGGCGAAAATATTTAAAAAAAACATTACAAATTAACAGTATATCATAACACTGATTGAAAAACCTAGTATTTCTTAACAATAGGAATGTATACGTAAATAAATAAGAAATACAATTTTACGATTCATCATTTAAAAGCGCAAAAAAATTTTTTTTTTATTTTTGCACGGCAAAATGACCGCACTATGCCTGATGGTAAGCACAGTACGATCAAAAAACAATGGCGACCACCAAGTGACACGAACCGCGACCCCCAGAAGCGAATCACTATGACGAGATTTCGCTATATCATGTATATATCCCAGTCGGGCTGTAAAACCCTACCACCCCGCTTTCGCCATTGCCTCGTTCGTTATTCAGCAGGGTGCACCACGTGCAGGTGAGGTTGGCTTGGGTGTCTCAAGTCTTATGATGTTATTCGACACCCCTTACACCCCCAAAATTGAGAGGATGCATTAAAGAGTACAGTATTACTATCGGGGATATGGGTGTGTATCACAGCATTCTGGCAGAACCGATATCATAATATTGCAAAAAGCTGTGTAAAAGTGTTGTTTTTAGATTTAAGAGTTTTAGTTGTATATAGATATAAGTTACCATGGGACTTCCATGTCAAAAATGACAAAAGGCATCATTCTTCTTCTTACCCTTATCCCACATAAGTAGGGTCGGTACAACATGTTTGTCATGTTGTGGTATATGATTTGGCTTAATTTTTACGATCGGCCGCCTGCCTGACATCAACACTCCTTGGGATTATTTTGTTGAAATTAAATTAATTATTTAATTAATTAAATTTCTTGATATTAAAGATTAAAGGCGAGTGAAAAATCTAATTAAAACTAGTCAAAACTACGGCCGGTAGAAACTGAAACTTAACATAATAACTATAAAAATTATATTAATTAATCTAATGCCTCATTAGTTTAATAACGATATGACTATAATTTAACCAAAAACCTCGTGCATAAGCTGTTTGCCTGACGGGTCATCGTATCTGTTATTAGAACTGCAATCATACAGCGCTGTGAAGCCACATGCGATTATCGCGGCAAGAATCATTGTGACCATTATTAGCCCAGCGAGTATACGGCTATTGAAATAGGGTCCACAATTCCACAAAAGGCCATAAGGAAAATAAAGTAAAAAAAAAAAATCATCATTCGATTTTAATAAAAAAGTATGTCTTCATATTTATTTATTACATTTATTACACGCTCTGAACGGATGGGAGCTACACCGAAAAAAGTGTAACAAGACTTTATTCCGACACTTCTAGTACAAGAGCCAGCAACTTTGGAAAAACAAGAATTTTATAAAAACTGGTTCTTTTATACGTCTTTCTCTAAACGTTGTGTTTATTAATGCGCATCACACCTATACAGGTAAAAATATTGATTTTTAAATAATTATATGAAAAAAAAATCAGTAGCTTTTAAACGCTATTAAAAACATAAATTTATCACTACCAGACATTTTTGTCGTTGACAATAATGTGCCTGATGATATTTTTTAAATATAAAGGGAAAACGCCTGCCATGGCGTTAGATTGACGTCATAGTATTTTAAAGAAAAATATTTTCTGTGGCATGAATGAAGGGGTGACGTCACGCGCTGTGATTGGTGATTCTGTTTATATGTTACCAAGAATTATTATTATTTAGAAATTTTGAAGATATAATTGAAAATTATATGCTAACCAGTTATTAATATATACTTGCATTGATGTTAACAAAGTAAGGTTTACTTTTTGCGTAACTTATTATGACTAAAGTTTGGAAATGAAAACATATCGATCTATCTAGATTACGATCTAATCGATTGCCTGTACACCTTTTTATAAATACTAGTGGGCGCCCAGTGGTCGACATTCGACCATAGTTCATTGATTTTTTTAAGTTTGAATTTTATTAGGGTTAATATCATTGTTGAATGTAGAATGAAAAAGGTTAATTGGAACGTAAGAGTAAAATAATACATAGCAACCTCCTTCACAACCTTTTTTGAAGTCATTTATTGACAGATGTCAAAATGTCTTTTTTATTCACATGTGTGTATATGTTGTGTAAAATTGAAGCAGTAGTGTGAGTAATGCATATTTTAATTAATTTAATGTACTTCTAATGCATTTTATATAAAATAAATAGCTTTCTGCACTTCTCCTCCATATAAACTTTAACTATGCCAAATTTCACGTTCATCCGTTCGCCCAGTTCCGTTAGAAAGGGATACAAAGTTTAGGCTTCACGTATTAATATATATGATTTCACTGCATATAATTTTAGAAATCTGTATCAATTCGTTTTATTGTAAAAAATAAAATAAAATATGTGTTTTAAATTGTAGAATATACAAAAAAAAACAGTTCGACCTTTTTTAATATTTCCAACCTATTCTAGCATGACAAAAATCGCTCCAGTTAAACAAAGGAATGCGACTGGCACCTAATGTGGCGACGATGCGTAAATGCCTCATAGTTATTTTGTATACATTTTATATGAATCTTGCATAATTCATTATGTATCCGATGTTGAATAAATGAATAACTTTGAACTTTTTAATATTAATATTTAATATTTTTAATATATAATATAATTTTAATATTTTACCAGAAATATCTGTCTTAAATATTTTTCTCCGTTTATGTTGGAAACCCATACATGGCATTTGCAAAAACACGTCTCATGTCATCGTTTTTATACTGTACAAACCACTGCTAAATAAGTCATCATACAAGACGAATTTGGAACAATCTCGGCAAAACCTAGAAAACATTATCAATGATTTGAATCCAAAACCGTTTTATTTCTATTATACCAGGTGACTGTTTACACAGTAGCAATATTTATGGAGGACACTCGATTCTCGTTCTAAATCGATAAAAAAAATAGATGCTTAATATTGAACTTAATTATCTAAAAAATACAAAAAGGGTGATTTCACTTTCATTTAAAAAGGAATGTGGGAAAGTCAGTAACAAAACAAAATCGTTTATTGCCCGTTGTACTATCGAAAGTTATTAAATCCGGGTCGCCCATTGTAGCTTTTAGCGCAGGTAATTGCACTTAGGTTTATTATTTTATTTACACGTTTGTATCTATACTTTTAAAAGTCTTAGAACAAACTTTAACTTAGGTTTTCTTAGTTGTTTATTAGTGTTTGTTTTAATATGATTATTTAATATGTTAAACGTGACCATGAAGTGTCATATCCTAGAATACTGCTAGTGTCTAAACAGTCACCTGGTATAAAAGTCCACGCATCGTATGGGTTGCCATTAAAAATAAATCAGCGGGCCTACCTTGTACTGCAACATGTTGTTGAACAGTGTTGCCAGTTGACGGACATTTTTATTCCTATTTTTTAGTAATACAATTATATAATATTTGACTCAACAATAAAACCTTTTTTTACCGTCAACTCGAGATATAATTTGCGTTTTAGTGTTAATATGTTAGGCCTCGTACACAGCCGTTTTATAACGCGCATTAAAAATATGTAGTTTAATTTAACAATTA
Organism: Antheraea pernyi; assembly: GCA_015888305.1. Classification (NCBI taxonomy): domain Eukaryota; kingdom Metazoa; phylum Arthropoda; class Insecta; order Lepidoptera; family Saturniidae; genus Antheraea; species Antheraea pernyi. Next base: position 163,622 of record MU158828.1, on the reverse strand, counting down.
CCGTGTATTCACATACATGTGTCCCATCTTTTAAAAAGGTTTCCTTTTTTGAACTAGTTATCGTCCAGTGGCCGAAATTCGACCATAATTCATTATTGTCTTTAAGATTCAATATTAAGAAAATAAATCGAACTATGTCTATTATTTTATTGGTAACTAAAGCTCGTCAATGCCTACTTATAAAAAAATCGGTTAAGCAACAAAGAAACAAGATGTATTCGATTCTTTTGGATCTGTTTATTTTCATATAATTCTTCTGTCCGTGTGTATGTGACTGAACTCCTAAGCGGTTGGACAGATTTTGATGTTATTTTTGTGTGTATTCAGTTGGATTCAAGAATAGTTTAGATTCCAAATTAAACTCGGTAGGTGGCGCTGCGGTGGACATTCAGGATTTTTTTTATTATCAAGGCAGGACAACGTCCTTCGGGCCCGCTAGTTTATATATAAATTTTTAAAAGGGCGTATGTCTATATAGCTTTAATATATATCGCAAAGTATAAACTATCGCATTTTAACGAGAAAATATATTAATGTCATGAAATTATTAAATTTTTCGTACCTAAAGATAAATCATCTATTTTCAAAATATGGCGTGAAGAACGAAGAACCATCTAAGTTATCTACAAAGTAGTCCCAACTTTAAGATGAATGGGTCCACTTGAGTGTAAGTTTTTGCAGAGATTACAGTATAACTCTGTCATTTTACACTTTAGAATGTAAATGGATTCGATCGTTGAAACGTGTGAATATTTTTGTCAGCATTGTACTTATAGAATATTAAAGGCAATGCTTTCCTACTTATGTCTGTTATAACGGCAAGCGACAGCCGTTTTGACTCATTATAATAGTGACTGTCGATTTATTTTCGAAAAAAAAATAACCAAATGATAATTTGTCTCCTATTTTTTTCCAAACTTGTTGTTTTCGCAAATAGATCATTTGTAATTGGCAATATAAATGGAAAGAGGGGTGATCACAATTAGATACGATTCAGTACTCACTCCTTTCACGTATTGCATGAGCAATATATTAAGTCACCAAGATTTGTTAGTCCTGATATATATACAAGTTACAGAGTCGTGGTTATTTCAAAATTATTTAGATGCAGGTAAGAGAGTCGTGGTAATATCAAAGACCGTTAAATGTCTTAAGATTAGCAATCACAGGCTTGACCAAATTATCGAATGATTTGATAGTAGACTCTTTCTCCATCAAGCCCAAAAGATCGAATGGACATGTACGAAGATTATCACAAAGCATTATGTGTCCTAGTCACTTCGTGCTAAACCTTGGGAAATTTTAAAGGGGGGTAAGGGGTGTCAAATAACATCTAAGACTTGAGACATCCAAGCCAACCTCACCTGCACGTGGTGCACCCTGCTGAATAACGAACGAGGCAATGGCGAAAGCGGGGTGGTAGGGCTTTATAGCCTAACTGGGTCGCAACCACCATGTATATGGCGAAAAAGCCCGTCATAGTGATTCGCTTCTGCAGGTCGCGTTTCGGGATCAGCCTGTGCATATCCAGCTTTTCGCAGGCCAGCATAGCAGCGGCGACCGGCGATGGATAGTGTGTCACTCGGTGGTCGCCATTGTTTTTGGATTGTACTATGCTTACCATCAGGCACAGTACAGTCATTTTGCCGTGCTACTATAAAAAAAAGCGAGTGTTCAAAGTTTTGCACAGATGTGTTACCGCAGTGTGTGTGTGATGTGATTTGTCTCCCATTAAGCACTGACATGAGTTTCCTGGAGGGATAGATGCCTGGCCAATATGGTATGTATCTAATTATATATATGCAGGCCTTTTTGTCACTTCTGTTTTGTGGGCACGCTAATTTTCGGAAGTTGTACGTCCATAATTTCCTTGCCCTTGTTACTGTGTTTGGAGGAAAAAATATACACCTTTTTATTTTGGATACTTGTAGCAAATGACGGTAAGATACTGATGAAAATTATTCAGAACGAAAGCCAACGAAATTCACGAGATATTCATAGTTTTAGGTTGCTTCTCATAAATTGAAATCAGTTTTATTCAATTTACTCTAAACTATAAGTCCAATCTAAACAGTGCATTTATGTATTGCTTTTATAAGAGATATCGAAAAGCGTTTAATTTTCTGTAAAATTACAATTTTTTTATATTTGCTCCGCATTACATCCGACCTCTACCTACAAAGACAAACCACTGCGCGACGCGGTAACTGTTCAGGAAAGATAGATTACATGGATTTGGATAACTTTGAACTATTAAAAAATTTCAAAAATGTTTGTAAGGCTTACCAAAATTGATTTCATTTTAATTGTTTTTTTTTTCTAACTCTTTCATTTTTTGTTGTTTTTATGAACATTTTTCTATATTTTTGCAAATTCTTTTTAAGCGCACTCCGTGTCCCCGCGTTATCCCACGGAAAAGCCCTACGTGTTCAGCGGTATAATATGTTTTCTTGCCGTGATGGAGCGAGGCAATCGCCATGGTGCGTGTAATTTACCTATACATAACATATTTCGTTAACATAATAAGCAACCCAAACGGAGTCGTGGGTATCTGCTAGTATGAAATATAAGTGAGAGTAACCGTATTACGTGACAAAGGAAACTAAAAATTTTAAACAAAACATGCAATACATAATTTTTAATTGAACTAAATGACTTGGTCATTATAGTTAAATATATTATCAGTCCCTTACGGCATCCAATTTGGACCCATTGTTTAGATATAATAAACGCGTGGATACTTAATCCACCATGTATTCAAACGTGTAGAACATATGGAAAGTCTATGAAGAAATATATATATATATATATATATTTATATCATAGAAAGCAAACAAACAGGCGGGTGGGTCACCGATGTAAAGTGATCACCACCGTCCATGGACACTAGCAACACCAGGGGAGTCACAAGTGCGTTGCCAGCCTGTGTTTGGGAGGAAAGGGGTAGGGGAAGTGTGGAGAGGAGGGGAGAAGAGAGGGAAGGGGTGGTTGGCCTCCGGCGCTCTCACTGACCGAACGAAATGCAAAAATGCAAGCACTGTTACTTCACGTCGGTGTTTCTGTGGGTCGGGTGGTACTACCCCGAGCGAGCCGACCCATTCATGCTGAAACTAGTAACAGCTTTAGCGTGGCTCTACCACCTTCATGATGTGTGGCGATACCAACTTGGGCCATTTGACTCGGCTCAAAGACGAGCTGTGAGAATTGTTGGTGATCCCAAACTCACAAACGATATCGAACCATTAAGTCTAAGGAGACATCGATTTATCGTTGATAAACATCGATTTTTTTAACGTTGTTCCATCCCTACCGAAGAGATCATCTCTATTATTATTACTTTAATATAATTTTTATTTTATCTTTTCTCCGTAATACCACTGGTTAATTGGAAGGCAATATCTTGTGACATTAAGCTCGACTATGTACGAATTAAAAAGCGGAATAAATAATAAATAAAGTTATTAAAAAGCGGAATAAAGTAATGTCGAATTTCTCTAATTATTCACACATTTCGGTTGCTACCATAATGATTTTATTAATATTCAACAAAACACAACATGGCGATCCCGGTGGTGTAATTTATTGATACAAAACGTTGCCACGATCAAAACATGGCGACATCTGCCCGAACGAATTAGCGCCAGTCTTCCGCCAAACTCAAAACTATTTTAAATAACCATTTGTTTGGAACCGGCCGGCTCCTACTTTAAATTGTCGAACTCTTCTGCTAACTGTCAACTAAGTTAGTTGCCCATTACCCCACGGGAAAGGTTGAAATAAACAAACAAACCCTTTTCGGAGTTTGCTAATTTTATTAAATTGTTTTATCTCTACGCCATGTTTTAACCGTTTCAGCTATCAACACCAGATATTATTTAATTTATTTAATGGATAGGATTAATTAAAATTACATTATAATTTAGTGAAATATCGTGTACAGTTCTTGTCAATCTTTTTGTCCGCTCTGAATGTATGGATGAATTCTTTATTGTACTTTTGATTTGTACACTGGCGAGCTTAATGACATAAGGTATGTTCTTCCAGCTAAAGAGCGGTATTGATATCAATCAAAACCTTTTGTAGGTAGTGCCTATACAGACAAAACAAAAGAAAATGGATAAATAAATATATACTAAGCCTTCTCCCTTTTACGCCATTCCTCCCTTATACGCCATTATACAGGGGGGTAACGGAATACATTGATCGTGTATTGCGTTGATGATAGTATATAATTTATTATATACCTACATTTTTTTTAAATAAGCACAGTACAGTCCAAAAACAACGGCGACCACCGAGTAACACAGTATCCATCGCCGGTCGCCGCTGTCATGCCGGTCCGCGAAAGGCTGGATATGCACAGGCTGATCCCGAAACGCGACCCGCAGAAGCGGGTCACTATGACGGGCTTTTTCGCCATATAAATGGTGGTTGCGACCCAGTCAGGCTGTAAACCTTACCAACCCGCTTTCGTCATTGCCTCGTTCGTTATTCACCAGGGTGCACTACGTGCAGGTGAGGTTGGCTTGGGTGTCTCAAGTCTTAGATGTTATTCGACACCCTTTACACCCCTAAGTAGTAGCTGTAAGTTCGGGCTTACAAATAATATAAGTAAGGGTTTAATATAAAATAAAAGTTAAAATATTATTCATTATTAAGTTTTTTCGATGTTATACATTACTTGAAATCTGCGAACGTATTATTATTAATTTTTGGAATAAACAATTGGTTTATAGCGAAACGGATGTTGTGTTTTTGCAAACAAGGTCTTGGGAATACAAAAAACGACACAGGACACCTTTTATCTTGAAAAAGGATAGATGAAAACCATATAAAAGTGAGCAAAGCCACGAACAAAAGTTAATATGCAATATTTTGCTATCGTTTAAGTACCAGTTATAAAAAAATATAATTAACAACAAATAATAACAAACGCGTGCGGAGACACGGGCATATCTAAATCTACATAAATTCCACCAGGAATAAATCGCACCAAAATTAAAACGAAACGTGCGGCATAAACAAATAGAAAACCACACGTACATATGTATCTATTTTAAGTCTGAACTACAGGGCAAATTATACACAGCATCGCTATTCTCTAAAGGCAATGTTTGTGAAACATCGAGCTCGCCGCGTTGAGGCAAGACGCGTCTCGTCAATTGGCGGCAGGTCGGAAAAACGAGCCATAGTATCGTATTTCATACTAGCTGATACCCGCGACTGCGTCTGTGTCGTTTATCAGCTTAATAATATATTTTAAGTACAATGAAAAAAATATAAGCACCATATCGCTTGCCCTACTTCTCCACAGCAAGAAAATACATTGCTAAACACGTAGTGGTTATAAAATTCGTTTTTTTTTATAAATTACATGCTGAGTAAACATGTGTATCTCACTAATCCTTAATAAATATTATAAATGCGAAAGTAACTCTGTCTGTCGTCTGTCTGTCGCAGTTTCACGCCAAAACTACACAACCGATTTAAATGAAATTTGGTACACAGATAGTCTAGAGCTAAATGCGAAAAATGGGATACAAAGTTGTCTGGAAGTATCTTCATTTTTAGAGCTAAAAGCTTGGAACTTATTCTTTAGGCTGTTGATTCTATATAAATAAATATGACATTCAAAGTTTTTACAAGTTTTATCCTCAATGGTGTAAAATAACAAAATCAAAAAGGTGATGAAACTTTGTATGGAAATATGTAAGTTTCAGCTCTGATTTAAAAATTATTTCAGTGTTAGATACCTTATTTATCAATGTAGGCTATATGCTATATATCACTAACCAATAGCAGCGGAGCACCAATGAATAATGTTTCAAAATCCTTTTTTCTTTTCATTTGAGAACTTCCGCTTCGTGTTATTTAGCCCAAAGTCATTATTCCACGCAGACAAAGACGCGAACAGAAGCTAGTTCCTATATAATGTATGAATATTTAGCTTAGCTTGGTTAGGTTCGCGATCTTGCGTAATAAGGCAACAGCCCAAGCCGAGATGTGCCGTGCATCCTTGAGCTGGTTGCCAAATAAAATCTTCTGTGTGCCTTAAGTGCCATCCTTAGTAGCCCGGTGAAGCTGTAAAGGCATGTCAAGCCAATAGTGTAATCAGTTCGAAAAAAAAAACTTTATATTAAATGATAATCGTGATTTTTTCAAATAAGGACCAAGTCTCTAAGACTTGAAATAAAAAATTGGTACAAATCTATCCAGATTTTTTTGAGTGTTTCTAGCACAACGGCTGACCTCGTATCATTGTATTTATATAAATAATGTATATTTAAAATGTTATCTAGTAAAGTCAGCTAGTAAAAGATGCCCGCAACTTCATCTGCAATCGTTTATTACGCTTTCACGTCTGTATAACTCAACAGTTTAACATGAAATTGTGGATACATATCAGGAATGCAAAAAAGAAAGTAGGGAATCATTCATCTAGAAAAAAAGTACTCTTCCCGCCGAGTAGATGAAATTTAGAATAAAGCAAACGAAACCGAGAGCAAGAGCTAGTAAATGGTATAAAAAAAAACTAAAGGTTAGTAAATGGTAGTTATCAATTGTGCTCAGTCACACCACACGATTCCGCTACCTTTATATTGTATTTTAAATATATCTCGTTATTCAACAACCGATTATTAATAATTCCGGATTTAATAACAGTTAGAATATAATTTACAACGTATGAAAATAGAAAACGTTGCAGGAATCGGACGTGAGACGCGTCGAGTTCAACGCACGCACGGATATAGAAGAGAATGGGAAACAAAAGCAAAACGCATCGCAACAGCTAAATACCGCACCCTAATGATCTTCCTTTTTCTCCGCCATTAGCCGATGCACGGGGATGGATGGGTGAGCAGTGAACAAAACTATTTTTATATTCAAATAAAATAATATCAAACTACGTTATGCTGTGGAATATGTACCAATTATAATCGACTACGCATACAGGATGCTTACTGCAAATATTAAAGCATGAGGTTTTGTATTTTCATTACTGTATACTAGCGTTGTGGAATAGTTTCACGGTTTTGATATGGACCTCTTCGAGAAGGAGAGAAAAGAAACTAAAACGTTCTCTTCAAAATTGTCAACACAACGATGATACCCTTGTTATACCTGTCTACTTTTTTAATGCCTTTTAGCATAAAAAGCTTAAAAAATAATTTCATACAACGACGATATGACTATGCTGTCATAGACATTCACAGTTCGGCTCTTTAATATAGTGCTTAGTACTCGTGTAACAGTCAATCCGTCCTCGGACCCCGTTACAGCGTGCCGCACTACACAACTTCTAACAATGTATATAATTGTATAGTTATGTCTATATGGACATTTATTCCCTAAATTATGTATTAGATATCCGTTATACAGGACGCAGTATGTCTGTCCGTCTGGATTTAACACGCAAACAACTTTAAGTATGTCATTCCAAAATTCATAGCCTATAATAAATATCAATATTGCTTATAGAAATGTTAATAGAAAAAAAAATGTGTGTGTGTATTTATGTACACGCTTTAGAAGTTATACTTAATTTTATCTTTCGCCTTATTTCTACGTTTGTAAAAAAAACGACACTAACAATAGAAAACGCTGACTGTAGCTAACTTTCAGGGTGTCGGTTTTTCGTGACGGTATGTGCACGCATCGTAAGAACAATTAATAGAAGGAAATAATTACTTTGACAGAACCCATGTGACGCCGTGGGCAAAGCTACTACAAAATCACGACATTTAAAACTAATTCAAATGGAGATTTTTCCACAGACAACATAAATAAGGATCAAGTTAACTGTCTCTTTCTATCAAGGAGTTAATCGACACGAGTTAAAAGGAAACGGAATCTGACACTGCTTTCATATAGCATGTGGCTTTTAGTCTAATTTCAATTAAAGTTAACGAAAAAGGAGACCAGAATATGTATTTCTATCGCAAAGCACCAGTTCATGCACCGGTCGAAAGATTTACTCGGTGGCCACACATTGCGCACAAAGATTTTCCAACACAGTAATGTTTTCTATTGAAACATGCTTCTTTACCACTTTATTGCCAATTTTTTTTTATTTTAGTTTATGTAACACATCGTGCATTCAATTAAAACGAGTAAAATAAATGTAGTAATTTATATATAAACTAGCGGGCCCGGCGGACGTTGTCGTGCCTTGATAATAAAAAAAATCCTAAAAGTCAACCGCAGCGCCACCTCTAATTGTGAATCTGAACCATTCTCGTATCCATTGAAACACGCACACAAAATTTCATCAAAATCGGTCCAGCTTTTGGTAGGAGTTCAGTGACATACACACGTACAGAAGAAATTTGGCGAAAAAGCCCGTCATAGTGATTCGCTTCTGCTATTGGATTGTACTGTGCTCACCATCAGGCACAGTGCAGTCATTTTGCCGTGCCACAATAAAAAATAAGCGATTTAAAACATATTCGGCGTTATTACAAAAAAGTTAAATACTTGGTTTAAAAAGGCTTCGAATCAAATGTAACGCGCTGGGCCTAGCCAAGTTCGTGTTATCCTTTTTCGCAAGTCTAACCTAACGTAACCAAAGCGAGACAAAAGAGCAAGATGGCGAACATTCAGAGACGGCGGTGCAATTCATTCGAAACCAAGTATTCAATGCGTACTTAACTTTTTTGTAATAACACCGATGTAGTCTAGAACAATCTACAATAGATTCCGCATCGACCGATCATAGTTCTAAGCCGACAGGTTCAGTATATTAGACATGGTTGAACCTCAAAAGAACTGTATATTCATTATACATATATATCTAGGAAACGAGATAGACGTACTTCGGTAAATGCGCAGATTTCACACGCATTTTTTCTCTGAAAATACCGCAAATAAGTTTTCAATAAAATGTATTATTACTTAATTATAGGACACTAACTTCTGCTCCCGACTTCATCCGTGTGGAGTAGTCACTTTGGGCTTACGTTAATACGCAGTGTAAGCTCTCAAAAAGACAAAAATACCGATTTTGATACATTCTTCATTGGTGCTCCGCTCCTATTGGCCTTAGTGTGATGATATATAGTCCATAGCCTTCCTCGATAAATGAGCTATCTATCACTGAAATCTTCTTCTTCTTACCCTTATCCCACATAAGTAGGGTCGGTACAACATGTTTGTCATGTTGTGGTATATGATTTGGCTTAATTTTTACGTTCGGCCGCCTGCCTGACATCAACCCTCCTTGGGATTATTTTGTTGTACCACTGTATTTATGATTATTATTATATAGTTACGAAGTCTGATGGGCTTTTTTAGCCTTACAATTGTTCGTTCCGGTTAAAAACGAAGTTTTTGAAGATTGTGTTTTGCTTGTTATACTGCCATTTTTATGTAACGGAAAACTATCCAACTTTAGACTATTTCCGAGGACTGCATTTTCTGTTTTTTTTTCAGGGTTCGTGGTTTCAGTGTTTTCTCACTAATAGTAATACAATATTAGATATAATAAACCGTTTACATGGCAGTCGTGCTGCCAAACCTCCTATACTCCTCTGAGACGTGGTGTGTATACCGCCGTCATATTCGCACTCTGGATCGCTTCCACCTTAAATGCCTTCGTACTATCATGAAGATCAGATGGTCCGATAAAGTGCGAAATACTGAAGTTTTGCGACGAGCCAATGTTGGTGGCATTGAAGCCTATTTAATTCGTCGACAGCTTCGGTGGTGTGGTCATATATCGCGTATGGCGGAGGAAAGAGTGGCGAAGCGCATCTTCTACTCTGAACTGGAGGAGGGCAAGCGGAATCATGGTGGTCCCCTCCTCCGGTACAAGGATGTCCAAAAGCGGCACATGAAGAGATGCAATATAGAGCCCTCTTGTTGGGAACGTTTGGCAGCACAACGGCCAGAATGGCGCAGAATGGTGAACAGCCAAGTACGCGAGTTCGAGGCTCAGCGTAAAGCTGACCTTGATACGAAACGCGACCAGTTAAAGGCTCGCCCTCCTGCTGCCATAACATATCATTATGAGAACGGCGTACTCGCGTGCCCTGAATGTGCACGAAGTTTCGCCGCGAAGATAGGCTACATAAGCCATCTTCGAGCGCACCAGCGCCATTTCTAAGTTTAGGGGTCAAAGTGGTCGCCATGGCCGAAACCGGTCGGATCAATCATCATCATCATAATAAACCATTATAAAAATATAAAATAGGAAAACTATAATAGAAAAATAAATGCAAATAAAATGACATGGAAAATGACAATGACAGAAATGTTGCATTTCTGTCATTACTACTTAATCCCTATAAACATACTAACACTGAAATATTTTTACTAATCGGACTAGTAGTTCCGGAGATAAGGGCGTTCAAGCAAACAAACTCTTCAGCGTTATAATATTAAAGCATAGAAGTATAGATTTTACGACTCACTCGATTTGTCATTTTCAAGTTAAATACCTACATAATTTTTCCACAAGGCAGATACATTTACCGGAAGTTTACCAGCACGTTATTATGCTATAAACGCTGAATTTAGATGTTTTATGTTCGTACTATGTAACGTTACGTAAACTTGCGTGGCGTAACCTGCAAAACTAACTTAGTAATGCTAATAAACTTGTGTGAATAGGAATACAAAGGCTTTGCTTAAGCGATATTAATTCAAGTTTAACATTTACATTATATTACTAAGCTAACTGTGATTATAAACTAACAGTACAAAATTGTTATTAAGATATTCTTAGACAGATATGTTGAAAATCCGTCGCCACGCACTTACGGATGTGTTCCAGCTACTGTATTTAACATATCGGACCACATTGTCATTTACCATTAGGTAAGAATGTGACCAACCAAAAGTATGACGTATAAAAATAGAAGTATTTTAAATAAAGTTTCTTAAGCACTCTACAGCTTTATTATAATCTAAATATTTATAATAATAATATTTATTTATTTATCATACAATTAGGGTCCACAGAATCAAAAACAAATTATATAGTAATACATAACTAAGTAATAATTTTAAAATTTAATTAAATTTAAATAATTATATTAATATGTCCTTATATACAAAGTTATATGCTTATGAAAAGATAAAAATTACGCTATTATATAACAACCGACATCCAGTGCTTCATGAAAGGGTTATCGTACATGCCTAGCATTGTTCTCATTATCCTATTGGGACTATCGCGAAGTCTGGCATTCGCAAACATCCCGGAAGCCCTACATAATCGTGGTAATACCACATTCTAAAAATATTATTATACTAGCTGTACCCGCAGGTCCGCACGCATTTTTTAAATCGTTTTAAAGAATTATAGAATTGTAAGACTATGTATAATTACAGAAACGCTTTTTAAAGACAATTGTAAGTACGACGCGCACGCCACTAAAAGTAACATGTAACGTGTACAGTAGATATATAAATACAAAAAGCGTGCCAAATGAGGTTTGTCATCAGCAACACATTTGGAACCTTAACCCACCATATAACTACCTCAGTGCTCACTTACACTGTATAAGGAACTAACGAAACAATAACTTAAAATATTATTATTAAGATTTACATTTACATTATATTTAATATACATTGCCATTATTATAATTAAGATTTTGTGACTATACAAAAAATAAACGCTTGTCTGTTCCGCAAGAAATTGTATTATGGAACTCTTTACGTAATACGTTTATAATCTAAGATCTTATTAGGAAGACCTCTATATCATTAATATTATTAATAATTATAATGTCGAATTGTAAACAATAAGCTGATAATTATTTCTCTTATTAAAAATAAAGAATGAGTTGAAATCTTGCTAAATGTCATGCAGACAAAGTCGCGAGTAACAGCTAGTCTAAAATAGAATAACCTCATTTACTTTTTATTAGGTTCGCTATCTACCAGTGAAAATCCCGTAAAAATCGATGTAACCGTTTTGGGGATAGCATTGCGGGCGAAACCACTGTTAACAGCTAGTATAAACTAAAATTGCTTGAATTACTTTTTATAAGATCAGCTATCTGTCAGTGAAAGTTATCTGAAGATCGATCGAACCGTTTTGTAGATAGTACTGCGGGCGAAGCCACGGTTAACAGCTAGTATAAATTACTTAAATTACTTTTTATAAGATCAGCTATCTGTCGGTGAAAGTTTTGTCAAGATCGGTTGAACTGTTTTGAAGATAGTACTGCGGGCGAAGCCACAGTTAACAATTAGTCTAAATTAAAATAGACTAAATTACTTGAAATGATGTCCGCTATCTGCTGGTGAAAGTTTGGTGAAAATCAGTCCAATCATTTTGGAGATAGCATTGCAGACGAAGCCGAGGTTAACACCTAGTCTAATTTAGAGTAGCCTAAAAAACCCGCTGTAATTTCAGCTATGTGTCAGTGAAATTCCTGTCAAAATCGGTCTAGCCGTTTCAGAGATTACCCGGAACAAACAGACAGACAGACCGACAAAATTTTAAAAAATTGCATTTTTGTTATCAGATGCATCTATACTTTCATACCCAATCAGTCAAAAAAATTTATTTTAATATTACATACAGACACTTCATTTTTATTATATGTATAGATATATATAGAAGAAGATTGGACACGCAATGCGTTCATAGTCCTTTTACTGAAGCTGATCTTTAGGGACATTTATTACGGGACCTTTTTAAACACAATATTTATTACCTAAACAGTAGGACAGAATCAAACGGTAAAAAATATACATCTATATATTAATACGTGAAGTGAAAACTTTGTACCGCTTTTTGAGCGAATTGTGAGAACGGATGAACGTGAAATTTGGTATAGTTAAAGTTTATATGGAGGATAAGTGCACAAAGCTATTTTTTTATATAAATTAGAAACGCATTAACTTAATTAAAATATACATTACACACACTACTGCTTGAATGATACAAAACATATACACACATGTAAACGTAAATGACGTTTCGCCATCCATCATTTAACTCCTACGTTCCAATTACCTTTTCTCATAGTACATTCAATATTTTTAACATGACTTTCGTTCCATACTTTACGTGCCCTATCAAAATGTAGGTTAATCTATATTAGTCTATACTAATATTATAAAGAAGTAAATTTTGTTACGTTGTGAGTTTTTGACGGGTAATCTCAGGAACTACTGGTCCGACTTGACTAATTCTTTCAGTATTATATAGCTCATTTATCGAGAATGGTTATAGGCTATATTTGTTTGTTTAATAACTTCGAAGTCATTATCAATTTAAGTATTTTTATAATGTTTAGCTAGCGTCGATAAATATATTCTTACTCTCTGGCCATGGAAATACTCAATTTTATTTTCCTGTGTGTGTCGTTCAGTAATATCTAATCAAAAACAACTAACACTGATGCAAATTGCTTTTAAATAATTCATACATATATTACAAATCATTACATAGTATCATTACATAGTATAAAACAAAGTTCCCTACCGCGTCTGTCTGTCTGTCTGTTCGTGATAAACGCAAAAACTACTGAACGGATTTTTATGTGATTTTCACCAGTGGATAACGTGATTCACGAGGAACGTTTTGGTATATAATTTGTGAAGGATACTTTTATAGTCAGGCCAATCAGGGCGTGACAACGTCTGCCTGGCCCGCTAGTATTAGTATAAATTACTACTCTTCTCTCATACTTAACTCGGGCCGTCATTCGAATTATAATAAGTTTTGATAGAGTGAACCGATTTTAATGAAACAAAGACTAAATGTTACTCGAGGATATGTTTTATGATTTTCTTGATGAGGTTTTATTGTAAACCCAGTACTTTAGCAGTGACGCGTGTTCATACAAACAGACAGACAGACTTTTCTAAAAATGATTGTAATGTATTTTATTACTAGAAATTTTTCACGACAATAAAAAGTATACACACGTGAGATTGACATTCTTATTATATATATTATAGATAGATAAAGGGGCGTATTTTAAACTACATTGTATATGGCGGCGAAAGGATTAAATCCGTCATTTTATGTAGCAATATCACGCAACGACAAATAATTGTCATATAAGCCGAACATGTTTCGGCATGATTATAGCGTAAAATGCAATTTCAAGTTATTTTTAAACGCTTTCAACAAATAACTCTATTCATTTATTTAAGGTTAGCTGTGCCCGCGAAATCGTCCGCGTGGAGCCTTATGTAAAAAACAGTGATGAATGAATCTACACCTGAATGTATTAAGTATTATTAAGTATTATTATGTTAAGTATTATTATTATACAAGTAATGTATTAAGGTACTTATCTAACTTTCTCTCGTACTTAAGCCGCGTCGTCATTAAAATTACAATAACTTTTGATAGAGTGAACCGATTTTAACGAAACAAAGACTATGTTATTCTCGAGGGTATGCTTTATGATTGAAGAAAACCCAGTACTTTAGCAGTGATGCGTGTTCATATAAACTTACAGACATTTCTAAAAATGATTGAAATTTATCTTATTACTTATTCCAATAAAACTGCAACAATTTTCACAAAAATACAGACACGTAGATTTATATTATTATTACATGTATAGACTAGAAGTGAGTAATATCAGAGGAAGTATGAAAATAAAGTATGACAGAGAATTTGACGAGCAATAGTAATACTCATTCAAACGAGTATGTCTAAATTAAATGAAGGGAAATTAAGTATCAGTAGATACATTTATAGCATGAAACACTAATTAACTAAGACAGGACAGAAATCTTTACGTTTTACGAAGAAGAGGAGCGGAAGCCACCGAACACAAACCAAATAAGATCACAAAAAACACAGTTCTAAGAAGCGGGTGTTGTACCCTAGAAAAACTGCTAAAAACAAATCATGCCGTAGTTTAAATAATAAATAAAATTTAACAACTAAATAACTACTACATATACTTCTATACTAATAAATATTATAAAGAGGTAAAGTTTGTGAGTTTTGTGACGTTGTAGGGTAGTCTAAGGTACTAGTGGTCCGATTTGAAAGAATCTTTCAGTGTTATATAGCTCATTTATCGAGGAAGGTTATAGGTTATATCATCATTTTAGACCAATAGCGGAGCACCAATGAAGAATATCTCTTATAATGGTGGTAAAGCCACGCTGAAGCTAATACTGGTTTCAGTATGAATGGGTCGGCTCGCCCGGGGTAGTAACACCCTCTCATAGAACACTGACGTGAAGTAACAGTGTTTGCATTGTTGCATTTCCTTTGGTCAGTGAGAGCGCCGGAGGCTGACCTTCCCTTCCCTCTCTTCTCATCTCCCCTTCCCAATCCCCCTACGCATCCCCGCCTCTTCTCCGAAACACAGGCTGGCAACGCACTTGCGACTCCGCTGGTGTTGCTAGTGTCTATGGACGGCGGTGATCACTTAACATCAGGTGACTCGTCTGTTCGTTTGCCTCCTATGATATAAAAAAAAATCAGGGTATTTTTCCTCTTGAGAGCTTCCGCTGCGTGTTAGCATTAGCCCAAAGTAACTATTCCACGCGAAGTCGCGGGTAGAGGCTTGTCTAAACATACAATAAGAATGTAAATCTAAAGTGTCAGTTTTTTTTCGATTTTCGTTTAAAAAATTGTTGCATGTGTCTAAGAATAACTAATAGAATATATTTCAATCATTCTCAGAAATGTCCGTCTATTTGTATGAACACGCATCACAGCTAAATTACTGGGTTCACAATAAAATCATATCAAGAAAATCATCCTCAAGTAAATTATAATTTGACGACGCGGCGTAAGTACGAGAGAGAAGTAGATAAGTAAATGGACATAATACATTTTGACTTTATTAATATACATATAGTATATGTATAGTCTCGTATATTACACCATAGTTTACTGTAGACGTAACTAACACACTAACCCACCTACAACTTACCGCGCGTTAAACATAACACTGGCAGTCTAAAAACCCATCTATATTGTGGTAACGGACAAACATTTTTCATCGTATAATAAACATAAAGATAAAAATAAAAACATTAACACGATACACGTTGTTGGATATATTAAAAAGAAATGGGTCATACTGAAAATAATTTAGCGGCTAAAATTATTTAGGATTAATAAAATTTAAAAAAATATAACGTCTTACCAATTCGGAATTCAAAACGAACAAACACAAATGTCACTTTCGAATAAAGAACCACGTTCCGGACACAAAGGAATCACGGCGTTCGCTGTTTGAACACTGGCTGTTTTATTTTTCGGAAACAGAATTATTCGAGTTCTTTTTTCGAATTTTGGCGCGCGGGCGGCCTACGAGCGGTGGACGGGACGTGACTAACCGACGCACTGGGATGTGCGTTTATAATTCGGCGTTATATTTTTAGAATACGCCCCCTTGGAAATGCTCGCCCAAAATGTGAAGACTGAAGAGGGTCCACACGTGCTCGGTATCCGGTGGAAGGGTTCAAGGAACTGAAATATCTAGACAGTGACAATATTTTCAGGGCTTAAGCTTAAATGATTTGTGTGCATTTTTTTTTACTATTAAACAGTAAGGGTCGGAGTGCACTACGATCTTTTCGTCGCGCGGCAAATAAACATATCGATAAATGTCGTACCACATTGTAACGAAGATATTTTTAATGACTACATCCGGTACCACTACGACACACCCGAGAGGCGAGACTACAACGCCACCGGAACATTACCAGCACCACCATATTAGATATATCGGGGAAGTCACTATTGGCCTGCGATACCGCGCTATTGACTATATCGGGGGTGTTACTAATGACCTCAAACGCTTTTGGTTGAAGTTATCGGCTGTTTATTATTCACCCCGGTGTGAGACGTCATTAGTTGGAGTTCGGTATATACAGGGCAATATGTCGTTCATCTACACGCATTTCTATGTGGAAGTTGTTGTAAGGCGAAGCTCTGCCCGGATAAGTAGTCAGAGTACCTAAAGAATGTTATTGGTTTCCCTGACCGACCGGCTGATTATACGTATTTTAGATAACTAGTGGGCGCCCAGTGGTCGACATTCGACCATAATTCATTGATTTTTTAAAATTGAATGTAGAATAAAAATGGGTAATTGGAACGTAAGAGTAAAATAATACATACAGTCGAGCATAGCAACCCCCTTCACAACCTTTTTTGAAGTCCTTTATTGACAGATGTCAAAAAGTCTTTTTTATTTACATGTGTATATGTTGTGTAAAATTGAAGCAGTATCTTGAGTAATGCATATTTTAATTAATTTAATGTACTTCTAATGCATTTTATATAAAATAAATAGCTTTCTGCACTTCTCCTCCATATAAACTTTAACTATGCCAAGTTTCACGTTCATCCGTTCGCGCATTTCTCTCAAAAAGGGATACAAAGTTTGGGCTTCACGTATTAATATATAGATATTTAAATTGTATTGCGCGCTCCTAATTACAAATCACTATAGTGGCGAAAAGTGTTTTATATCTTTTAATTGTACTGGTGAAGAAACCATGGAAGACTTCAATATTGAAATGGTTGTCACTGAAACTGAAAGAAGACCACCATTATAACTTCAAAAGGATGTAGTTATAAAAACATTAGACAGAGGCTATAGGGAAGAAGTTTGTGAAACTTTGTTTCGAAGATTATTGAAAGGCGGGGAAATCGCTAAGTTCACCAAATGTTCTCAAAATCTACCTGTTGTTTAAATGGTTATAGGTAAGAGGATATATCTAAAATCACTTCTTTTTTGCGAGTGATTATAAGAGTTGAAATACAAGTTACTTATATTAAATCCGTTTTGTAAGTAGTCACTATTACGTAGCATAACGCTGTAGTGTGCACACCTTCAGTTTTTCATGTTTTTTTGTCGCGCGTCAAAATATCCTATTTTTTTGCGGCGAAAAGTTCGTAGTGTGCATCTGTACTAAAAATAAATTATTTTAATTTTAATCGAATGGTGGCTTTGTGGCAGTATAATACAGCATCATACCGCTCAACGTGGGTTCATATTTTGAACATGAGTGAATTTATTGGTGAAGGATGTTTCTCGTATTTAGCTACCACTTGCAGCATCTAACGTCAAACACCTGTAGATATGTTTCCGCGACAGTTCTGGATAACCAATAATCTTAGTTCTAGCTTGTCAGTATATTAAGCTATACGGTCAATTAACACCAAGTGATATTGAGATCAAACGCCAATCTTGTATGTTAGAATAATATAAACCAAACGAGTTAAGAATGTCAAATGTTATGATGATGTCCGGTGGCGCCACTTTGCTATGTAATGGAAACAATTAATTTTGGTCACTTTACCAACTTTTTTCGTTCACTCCTACACATTGTGTCATTGTCTCTCATATTAAATCAGTTTAAATTCCTACAATCGTGCGTTATTATTCCCAAAAAAAAATTGCTAAATACCTTGATTATGTATTTTTCAAGAACAAATCGCGAGAAGAAATCGTAGTATAGTATAACTCATCATCATTACCCTTATCCCACCTAAGTAGCGTAGGCACAACATGTTTTCAAATGGTAGTATATAGATTATAAACATGGACATTAAATACGCGAATTTAAATGATGTACTTACAAAAAATTAGTATTTTGTATAGTGCTTATAAAAATGGTAGTTTCTTCAAATTATTATAACTTTTTATTAAATGATAATATCGTATTCTTTCTTTAGATTAAGGCAAAGTATCTATAGTATAGTATCATATATGTAGTAGGTATTTCGTAAGTATTACAATAAAATAACAAGTCGAGACAGTCATAAGTACTCCTGACAGAAGTGATGAGTATTAAGTTTAAATTATAAACAACATCTACTTACTGTCAGATGAAGTGAGATCATTATTTTTGCTGAACTCCTACAAATCAACTTTTACATTGAGCATGCTATTGCGGAACAGTACGTCATAGCAATCAAGAGGCGCTGGATATGATATCATATGCTAATTTCTGTTACCCAGTTAGTTATACCCACATTTGTTAAAATAATTTACATGGATGATATTCTTATTTCATCAACTTTATCAGAGTTACGTAAAATTAAATTAAATTCATCTAGGAGCGATTTAGGTCAGTATTCTCTCATTAAATGGCCTTGCTCGTCGTATTATAAGATTCAAAAAGATAATGACTTATTTCCCTTCAGTCCTTACCATCACTTAAAACTAGGAAAAAGCAATATTATCATACTCGTTTCTAATATGCTTTCTTCTTTTGCACTAGATCCAGCGTAGCCACAAATTGTTTTCTCGCTAAAACAAATATATTGCGCAATTAGACCTGAATCCGATGAGTCAATACTTACATAATCACTAATAATCGCCCCAATTAATATACATATGTTTATATAGTGAAACTAAACGGGGAACTTTCAATAACATATACTGCTTTGTTTAACTAACATTAATAATACGTATAAAGGTAGTATTTTTGTTTGTTACACCTTTACGTTTTAACGGCTTACCAATAGATTATGAAATTTTACATAAATTAATAAAAGGGGTATTTTTAGTTAGAAAAAAATTGTCTCTGAGGGACAGATTCAATCCATATTAACGCAGCCGAAGCCGTGTTTATAAGCCAGCTGTATCATAAAACAAAAGCTACTCCTACTGTTATGATACTAGAAGATGATTACTAACTTCTAGCTGTTGGGATTTTTTTAAACTAAGATATTAAGTGATCACCACCGTCCATAGATACTAACTACACCAGAGGAGTCTCAAATGCGTTGCCAGCCTGTGTTTCGTGGGAGTGGGAGGGAGGGAGATAGGAGAGGGGTCGGGGAAAGGGGTAGGCCTCAGGAGCTCTCACTGACCGAACAAAACGCAACAATGCAAGCACTGTTACTCCACGTCGGTTTTCTATGAGAGAGTGGTACTACCCCGGGCGGGTCGACCCATTCATGCTGAAACCAGTAATAGCTTCAGCGTGGCTCTACTACACGATCCATCATAAGACCAAACATTTCCAAAAAATTCTACAGCTATCCATGACAATTCATTAAATAATCCATTAAAAAAAAAAGATGTTTTTACAACCTTGTAGAGTAATCTATATGTTTAACCCATAGACGTACATTTCTCTTACATTTTTCAGCACCCCGACTGATTCAGTTCGAGCGTAGGATGAACATAAAATTGCTACGTGTTTAGGGTACACGCACACTCATGTAAATTATTTATTATTGTTGCATTTATGGCGGGATTAATCTTCCTACTGTTATTTTTTATAAGTTAACGACGGGGTGCGAATTTGTTTTTCTATATATAATATAAAACTAGCAACCTGCCTTAGTATCACACGGGTGTACTAACGAAGAAAATGAGAATAAATCTTCTTTTTACAATAGAACCATTTAATGAAATAAAATGGCTACTGAACGTAGGTGGTAAGGCCACGTTGATCTATAAAGTTTTAGCATGAATGAGTCGGCTCGCTTGGGGTAGTACCACCCTCTCACAGAAAACCGACGTGAAGTTACTGTGCTTGCAATGTTGCGTTTCGTTTGGTCAGTGAGAACGCCGGAGGCCCAACTCCATTTTCCTTTTCCCTTTGCTCTTTCCTCCTACTCCTACCCCCTTCCCTTAACACAGGCTGGCAACGCACTTGCGACTCCCCTGGTGTTGCTAGTGTCTATGGACTATGATCACTTAACATAAGGTGACCCACCTGTTCGTTTGCATAAAAAAAACTCAATTAAATAGCATAAAATATCTTCAGAAAACTTTCCACATTAACTAGTTTGCAAGAAGATTTCTAACACAAACAAATCTATAAGCACTTTGCCCGGTGGGTAATCACTTAATTCGTGGATTTATTTTCTTTAAAGTTGGATTAACTTCCAGCGCTTAAGTGTTTCAAAGGTTTATCTTAAACGCTGTTTATGAAATAAATTAATTGCAGTATTTCAATTCCAGGAAGTAACTTGTTGCTTGACCTCGACTAAATTTCCTTGAATTTTGATTGCATATTTATAACTTTTATGTAGAATATTAACCTACGTATTATACTGAAATGAATATCAACATATTATATATACTTAATTATCTATTTCTATACTTCAGAGGCCTAATTTTTAACTAATAAAGACCAATTTTAATTTAAGGTACAATTGTTGTATTGCAAATTGTATATACCTATATTGAAATAAGAACAGTGCTGTATATATGTACCTATTTCGTCCTGCTACTCCTTTTATTATATATACATCCACATATGTATGTGATATTTTATTTTACACCGGTGTGTAAACTACTATCATACCAAATTTCGTGAAAATCCGTCCAGTAGTTCTCGCGTAAATGTCTCCTTTTTTGTGTTTTCTTATAAGTAAGATAAACATATCTATGAATGTGTTATATATGTAAAACATATCCTAAATAATATACCGGTATATAAATTATTACCATATCAAATTTCCTCAAACTCCGTTCAATAGATTTTGCGCGAATCTAATACAAACGGCAAACAGACAAAAATTTTAAAAACTATGGAAGTGTGTTCTTTCTTTGATTCTATGCCACACCAATTTATTTTTTCTTTAAAATAGTTAATGTATATATTTCGTCCCGTTAGCCTTTTATTATATGTATAGATGTATTTTCATCAAACCAATATTATATATAAGATATGAGACAATAATAATAAATAAGTATCTACTTGTATGCCAACAGTAAAGCAGTAATGATATTCGTCCAATAGGACAGGCGAAGGAATTAATCCATACTGCCAATTCTGAAGTTGTCAATATAGGTATTTCTTATGTATTCTTTAAAGGCCTAATCGCCAAATCTTCTATATAATAATTCGTACATTTTTTAAAATCATCTTTTAATTTTGAAGTTGTCAATATAGGTAGTTCTTATGTATTCTTTAAAGGCCTAATCACCAAATCTTCTATATAATATTTCGTACATTAAAAAAATCATCTTTTAATTCTGAAGTTGTCAATATAGGTAGTTCTTATGTATTCTTTAGTCAGTTTTCTCCTATGTCCAAGTCAATGTAAAGGCATACGCGCCAAATCTTCTATAATGTATTCTTTTATCCATCTTTTTTATCTTAATCTATTTGTTAATAGTAGCGTACTATCTTCTTTGTCTGAATTATTTCATTTCTCTCACCCAGAGTTTTTGTGGCATCTCAGAATTCATGATCCGTGGTATTATTTTCCATTCACTTCACTTATGCACAATAAACTAACTATATTACATAAAACACCACCAATTTTACACAATATAGAGTCAAGTAACACAAGATTATGAGTAAGTTATAAAATCCACTACATGACAGACCAAAATCCCGCCAAAAACTCGCCAACAGTAAAACAACAAAATAGTTACTTCGTTTGCATGCGGCCTTATCCAAACCATAAAGCCATAAGCCATCACTCTCCATTACTATTCACATCTCGCTCGCACACATAAATTTTCTACAGCACGTTCTGTTACGTATTCAACCTATTTTATTTTACTATTTTAAATTTAGAACTACGCTTTCAATTGTTTCATGAATTTAGTTGGAAGCATTAGGACGTTAATTACCTATGAAATTAGGGAATTGGGACAAACGAATTTCAACTTAAAAACCATAAAGTTAACGTTTAATATCCTAAACATTTGGTTATCTATCTTCCAGGGAATCATTTAATTTTGGACTAGTAATCGCCCGAGACGTCGGGCGTATTGAAGTTACAAAATTAAAAACGTTCTCGACTTCTTATCTCATTAGTTCCTTCTCACAGATTGTTGTTTTTTTATTAATATATATTTCAAATAAAAAAAAAACTGCTAAGAAATTGTGATTTTCGACAAATGTACGGTGTGGTTGGTTTGGTTTGGTATAGTTTTAGGAATCCTATTTTACATATATCATTTAACACCGATCAATGAATCACGAATGATACTCACAGACTTACAACTTTTTTTTTGTGTTCTTTTCAAGGAGATATTTTTTATGTATGTATACACTAATAAAATATACAGCGTGTTTTATTATTATGAGTTAATTTAGGGCTTAGTTCATTTAGAATTTTAAAACTAAAATAGTTTCGACTTCTAAAGGAATATAATAATTTCATTTACAGTTTTGAGAATTATATATTAGATACTTATAAAAAATATCACTGTTTTTTTTTCGAACTGACTACGCTATTGACCTAGATCTTAACAGCTTTACCGGACTACAAAAATGTCACTGTATTCTAATGAAGTCTTAAGAAGGAGTTAATAACTAGCATTTTGTGGTGTAAGGGGTGTCGAATAACATCTAAGACTTGAGACACCCAAGCCAACCTCACCTGCACGTGCTGCACCCTGCTGAATAACGAACGAGGCAATGGCGAAAGCGGGGTGGTAGGGATTTACAGCCTGACTAGGTCGCAACTACCATGTATATGGCGAAAAAGCCCGTCATAGTGGTTCGCTTCTGCGGGTCGCGTTTCGGGATCAGCCTATGCATATCCTGCTTTTCGCAGGCCGGCATGATAACGGTGACCGGCGATGGATAATGTGTTACTCGCTGGTCGCCTTTGTTTTTGGATTGTACTGTGCTTACCATCAGGCACAGAGAAGTCATTTTGCCGTGCTACAATAAAAAAAAATTGTACGCGGTTTTGCTCACGTCTTTTACCATGTCCCACATTGCAGCATGGAAAGCCGAGGCGTGCGACTAGTTATAGATAAGTACAACTGCTTTAAGCATAGCTAGTAGAATATTTTATCGAGGAACGATATATTATATATTTAAATATCAAGTTCGTTGATATTCATATTCAGAAGTAGCTCGAAACGATATAAAGTATTTAAATATTAAAAATATTTAAATATTAAAATTTCGACTTGAGATTTTCAGGATCGTTATCATTTTTCTTGTAGAATAAAATAAAATAATGAGAAAAATAATTAAAAAAAAATCGATTTTTGCGACCCTTAAAAAATTTTTTTTGACCTGCCGTTTGGAGGGGTAAAACATAAATTTACATATTTTGATACGAGACTCGAAATAAAAAAAAAAGTTGTTTTTGGGGCATCTAATATATATATATATATATATATATATTATAGATATATATCAAACCAATAGTAGTGGAGCACTAATGAAGAATGTTTAAAAATAGGAATTAAAATACGTATTATTTAAAAAAATGTTCACCTTCTGCGTAAACGAAGTAATCATGCCACGCGGACGAAGTCGCGGGCAGAAACTAGTATATTATAAGAGAAGTGTAATCATATAGTTATTTTAAAAATTAACTAACAATATTCTCACTAGAAGTATACTCGTGTAGAAATTTTATTCCGCTATGTGCTCTGGGAAATTTACCTTGAAAAAGGAGTGACAACGTCTGGGCGGGCTGTCTTTTTACATGCCTTGCGCCGTCTCTCGCTAAATTTGTCCGCAATGCAACGTGCCGTCGATTTTTTTTTCCATCCTTGTCTCGTAAATGCACCAGTCGACGTGTTCGTTCGAATTCTCCATGTATTATTAAGGGGTTAAAGTTAGTTTTGCTTTGATGTTTTTAAAGTCAAAGAGCTGCCTTGAATTAGTAGGTTTAATTTTGAAGTAAGCCATTAATAGAACGATCGCTCTTACAGTGGTCGAACTTTGACCATAGAGAAAAAAAACTTTTTCAACTTTTTTTATTGATAGCACTATAGCTACAAAATAATAAAAAAAATTATAAAATCGGCTGAGAAACAGAGAAGATCCCTCTTTCTTCTGTTCTTAATCGTTTGCCCACTGCCTGTTTATATATAGATAGTAGCTTCTTCCCGCGACTTTGTTTACGTGAAATAGTAACTTTAGGCTAACGCTAACTATAACACGCGACTTCGTCTACATAGAAGGTGAAAATATTTTTAAACAGTACGTTAACCCCGATTTTGAGACATTCTTTATTGGTGCTCCGCTTCTATTGGTTTTAGCGTGATGATATATAACCTATAGCCTTCCACGATAAATGAGCTATATAATACTAAAAGATTTTTTTCAAATCGGACCATTACTTCCAGAGATTAGCGCGTTCAACCAAACAAACTTCAGTTTGATAACATTAGTATAGATTGAAACGCTATGAAGAAAGTAAACGTATATAGTCGCTCTTTCCATTTCATTTAGTGGATCTAATAGCCAATAACAATTTATAAAACACTAGTTTTTCCTTCTGATTTCGACCACGTTTATGTACATTTCTCGGGAACAGTATTTTATACAGGATGAAAAGTACCCCATAGCCTTTTTTGTACCCCTCACAACGTGTATATAAAATGTCATAATGATTACTTTTTTTTTTATGTGGTACAGCCACGCTGAAACTATTACTGGTTTTAGCATAAATGGGTCGGCTCCTCCGGGCTAGTACCACCCTCTCATAGAAAACCGACGTGAAGTAACAGTGCTTGCATTGTTGCGTTTCGTTCGGTCAGTGAGAGCGCCGGAGGCCCACCTCCCCTCCCCTCTCCTCTCCCACTCCCTCCCTTAACCCTTCCCCTCTAAGGGTGGCTCTCCTCTCCCCCCCCCTCATTCCCTTTCCCGCCACCTATGATATAAAAAAAATACCAAAACAGATTATTATCATTTGAGTAATAAATCGCGTGAACGATTGCACAAAGTCTGTGACTATATCATAACTAGCGGCCCGCCCCAGCTTCGCACGGGTGCAATCCATTTTAATGAAATATTGTTAAGGGCAGTTTTGATCTACATTACACGTATGTAATGTATTTAATTGGAGAAGGAATTGTATTGTATAAGATAGCTTGGTAAATAACACTTAACTATTTTTGTAAAAAGATAAAAATGGTTACTGTGGGTTATCCTTTAGAGATAAATATATACCATTCAGGACTTTTTTATCAATCTTTTGAAGATATACAATTCCATAGTACATTAATTTCATCTATCTCGTAAAAGGTTTAGCCGGCGTTTGCGATTTAAGCGCACAAAAATATGTTTGTTACGATATCACGTTACAAATCTTTGAATTTTTTGGCTTTTCCGTACTTTAATATGTATGTATTCATCTTGAATCACTCTATCTATTGCTGAAAACCGTATTAAAATCCGATGGATAGTTTAAAAGATTCAAGGGAACAGACAGCGGAAGCGACTTCTTTTTATCACGCTTTTATTAGCTTCACCTGTATGTATGTATGTTATATCCGACCCCTTTGAGCTCGTTTTTGTCCTACTTTGAACGATCAGATTTAATTCAAAGTTTGCACACCTGTCAAAGGTCGATAACAATGCAATAATCCGAAAAAAAAGTTAAGAAAATTTAACTAAAAAATAAAAATAATTTAAAAAAACTAAAAAAACACGCTTTCATAAACATGCGTCACTGTTAATATAAGCACCTCCAGATATCAGTATTTTTATCATTTTTTTGTCACTTTTTACAAAAATATACATTTATTTCTAATTTACACTATTCTTAATCCAAATTTATTAAATTTTATTTTCTGTTTTTTAGTTGGATTTTTTATGAAAGCGTGTTTTTATAGTTTTTTTTTAAACTATTATTTATTATACTATGTAAAGATAACAAATAAAGATTATTCTTTATTACTCTCATTTACAATTTCCATATATGAATAATATAATTTGAATACATTTGTTATATTCATCTCTTTGTCAATATTCAATAAAAACGTCAAATACTTTACTTAAATCAATATTGATTCAATAACAATGCAATGATAATATATTAAATGTTTATAATAAAGGCCTGGTGTCTAATAAATTAAATGTATAATGGAAAATCTTAGACAATCTTTTTTATGGATTAGTAAACAGTACATAAATCTGTTTATTAATAATATCCGTAATGTTTTTAATTACTTAAATAGAGATTAAAGAAAATACTAATGATATTAAAATACCATATCTATATATTAATACGTGAAGCCTAATCTTTGTACCCCTTTTTAACGGCATTGGGCGAACGGATGAACGTGAAACTTGGCATAGTTAAAGTTTACATGGAGGAGAAGTGCAAAAAGCTATTTTTTTATATAAAATGCATTAGAAGTACATTAAATTAATTAAAATATGCATTACTCACACTAACGCTTCAATTTTACACATCATATACACACATGTAAATAAAAAAGACATTTTGACATCTGTCAATGAAAGACTTCAAAAAAGGTTGTGAAGGAGGTTGCTATGCTCGACTGTATGTATTATTTTACTCTTACGTTCCAATTACCTTTTTGCATTCTACATTCAACAATTTATTATTTATTAACAATTATATTAACCCTAATAAAATTCAAACTTAAAAAAATCAATGAACTATGGTCAAATGTCGACCACTGGGCGCCCACTAGTATATTTATAAACTTACAACTGAAGAAAATTTTGTATTTCAGTTGCCAATTGTCAACTGTAGGTACTAGATACTATTACGATTGCGTAAGTACGAAGTTTGTCTTTGTTGATTGAAATTAAGAAATCTGTTACAAAATACGTATAGTCAGCTGATCGGTCAGGAGGAACTTCCACATTCCTAGGAATGCGTGTATATCAATGACATCTAGCCTTTTATATGCCGAACTCCAACCAATGACGTCTCACACCGGGGTGAATGATGAACAGCCAATAACTTCAAGTAATAGCGTTCGGGTCATTAGTAACACTCCCGATATAGTCAATAGCGCGGTATCGTTTCGTTCGGTCAGTGAGAGCGCCGCAGGCACACCTCCCATCTCCACTCCTCTCCCCCTTCCTACCCTCACCCCAAACTCAGGCTGGCAACGCACTTGCGACTCCCCTGGTATTGCTAGTGTCTATGGACGGTGGTGATCACTTAACATCAGGTGACCCACCTGTTCGTTAGCCTCCTATAACAGAAAAATAAAATAATTGTTTCATTATTGAAGTTAAATGACTTATTTTACCATTAAAAAGCTTTTATATTGACTATTTTATACAGTTACACATCTCTGTGACATTCTTAACAACATTACCGATTAGATTAAACTGAGAGATATTGGATAAATTAGAATTCAATGAATTTAAAATTGCTATTAAAATGGTTCAGGCAGTTATCTCGAGCGCCTCAACGGGCTGGATAAATTGCAAACATCCTGTGTACTTTGCAGCTTTTATTCTCTGCTATCAAAAATACCTTTCGTTGCCAGGGTTATAATTTTTATTCATAGTGGGTCTCAGCCATATTTCAAATATAAAGAGTCCATAAAATTAATTAACCAATTAACTAATACGTCTATTTAAAAAATGAAATAATATTATAATTTTTTAGAGTTATTTTGGAAATATAAGGAATATGTTTTATTCAGAATTTTTACATATTTGTTTTACCTATCCGTAGGATTTTTTAAACATTCTTTGATGGAAAGCTCCTGCAAATACAACAAAAAAATGAATAAGAATTAGGCAAATGAGTGCAGCTGTTCTAATGCAAGACGCTGACATACATTTCGCGATTTTTTATTTATTTATATAGATTTTTTTCTATTATATAATTATCATTTTCTTACTCTTATCCGACCTAAGTAATGTCGGCACAACATATTATCCTCTTCCACTCTCCCTTTCAGATGTCATCTCAGCATTCATACCTTTTATACACTTCATTTACACACAACCTTTCTACATCTTTTTCGGTCTTCCTCTACTCCTTTATCCACCCACCTTCTTACTCAAAACTTTTCTAGTTACATGACTTTCATCTCTCCGCATGAATGCCCATTCAGTGCTAATTTATTACTCCTCAACATCTCTATCACTGGTGATATTTGCAAACTTCCTCTGATATACTCATTCTTAATCTTATCCATTCTAGCTACACAACGCTGCAACAGCTGCCACATGTAGTCTTCTCTCATTCGGCTCTTTTGTATCCCAGCAGATGCTTAGAATATAACTGATTTTATCATAGTTTTATACACCATTTCCTTGAGTTTTTTCGTATTACACACTCCTAAAATGTAACGTCTTGATATCTCAGAACACAAAACACATTTTAATTAACGTAACTGCGTTCTGTAATGTAAACATTACACTCGACGGTTTATGGCCATGAGTTAATTGCAGCGTCATCTCATTCTACATAACTACCATAGACGATTACATGTGTGATATAAATTATATTATTTTATTAACATACAGAACCTCAGTAAGGACTTTGTTAGGTTTTTATAACTGATTCCAAAAAATACTCCAACTTTATCTGTACTAATTAGATCTGAATTAGAAGATGGTTCAAACGCGCTAATTCCTGGAAACGGTCTGTCAGGTTTGAGAAGTCAGTCAATCAGGCAGAACCTATTAATATAGATTTTTTTCTTTTTTTTTATGTCAAAAGCAGGCATACGAACAGGTGAGTCTTGCAACCCCAGGGGAGTTGCAAGTGTGTTGCCAGCCTGTGTACGGGGCAGGGGTAGGAAAAAAGGAGGAAGAGAGGTGGGCCTCCGGCGCTCTCACCGACCGAACGAAACGCAACAATACAAGCACAGTTACTTCACGTCGATGTTCTGTGAGAGAGTGGTACTTTCCCGGACGAGCCGACCCATTCATGCTGAAGCTAGTAAAAAATACAGTGTGGCTATACCACCTACAATGAATTTCTGAATGAATGGTAGTCTGTGGCCTTTGTTATACCCCTGTATGCAAAACTTCTTGCTGATCGATTGATTAATTAAAGCGTGAAAGTGACCAGTCCGCGCCAAACGTTTTGACCGCTCTCAATACAGATGCGAAGAACACAAATGTATGTATAATATAATGTATGTTGTTCTTATAAACATATCACATTCTATGCATAACATTAAAACAACTTAAGGATAAATATATAGCAATTTTGGACACTATCTTTTAGTCTTAAACACTTTAAGATCTCACGAATATCTTAATTACTTTGAATATCGAAGAATATGAGGTGTAAGGAATGTCAAATAATATCATAAGACTTGAAACACCCAAGCCAACCTCACCTGCACGTGATGCACCCTACTGAATAACCAATGACGCAATGGCGAAAGCGGGGTGGTAGGGTTTTACAGCCTGACTGGGTCGCCACCACCATGTATATGGCGAAAAAGCCCATCATAGTGATTCGCTTCTGCGGTTCGCGTTTCGGGATCATACTGTGCGTATCCAGCTTTTTGCAGACCGGTATGACAGCGGCGACCAGCGGTGAATAGTTGACTATATTTAGCACGGCCAAAAAGATTGACAGAGTCTATAACAAGCCCACATTTGCATTTATAATATTAGTTAGTATATCATATATGGTGATCTTAAACTAATTCGAATTTTGGTCAAGTAAGGAATTATCTAGAGTCAACTTATTCTTCCGACCAACGTTATCTCTGAAGCTGCCATCGACTTGTAACGCGATACACGCCACATCAACCACGAAATCATCTCCAGATAATAAGAATACGCCGTCAAAGTAATTAAAACTAATTGGACTGTGAACCAGTTATAGGTTATAAAACTTTTTTTTGTTCAATTCGAAATATAATATAGAATTTTAGTGTATAAGAGTTGGCGACTATCGGAGCGATTACGGTTAAATAACAATACATTTGAAACTCAAATATGCTTAAAAGAAAATAGCTCATGTTGCTTGCTGATAATATGGGTTACTAATATATATAAAAGATTTTTTTCTGATTTTTCTATATTTTTTTTATCACAGGAGCCAGCGAACAAGGGATTGGCAACTGCGTTGCCAACTTGTGTTTGGAAATGGGGGAAGGGGAGGGGAGAGAGGAGAGGGGAAAGGGCGAGAGAAGGTGGGAGGGAGAGAGGAGGTGGTATCCGGCGCTCTCACTAACCGAACGAAACTCAACAATGCAAGCATGTTTCTTCACGTTTGTGTTCTGTGAGAGGATGGTACTACCCCGGGGGAGCCGACCCATTCATGCTGAAATCAGTAATAGCTTAATAGCTTCACCATGGGTCTACCACCTAGCAAAACGATATAACGATATGTAAAAAAATACACAATGGTGAATTGCTATTTTTTTGGCTGTAATGAAGATAAAGTATCCTTACATTAGTTCGGTCACCTGCCAATTCATCATCATCACCTCTAAGATACCCACTGCAGGGCCATAGGCCTCTTCCTGAAGGAAGGTATGGTTATAATCACTGCGTCAGCTTACGACATATTAGTAATTTCAAACTCTGAGAAATCCCCAGTACTATGTTTTCCCACAGTGGTACTACAAGAACATTTCTCATGTTCAGGTTTCTTCACAATGATTTCCTTGACCGTCAGACAACAGTGTTACCAATTTAAATTAGTAAATGTACGCGAAGCTAGAAAAATTCATTGGTACACGCCTGGTATCGAACCTACGGACATTGACTTGATATTCTACTGTTCAAACCACTCAACCACTATGACTATACATGTAAATGCTAGTAAATATGGCAACAATTATATTATATTTTGATGGTAATTGTATATACATTAGAAATTAGGCAAATCACTCTACATATTATTAAACGAGTCCATTGCTACGCCTGTCTGTCTATTCACGATAAACTCAAAAACTACTGAACGGATTTTCATGCAGTTTTCACCAGTATAAGAAGTGATTCATGAGGAAGGTTTAGGTATATAATTTATCAACTTTTTTTTTTGTTAGGGCAGGACAACGTCCGCCGCGCGCGCTAGTAATTTTAAATTTAGACTTCACAAACATAAACCAAATATGATCGGAAATCTAATAACTTATGTTTAATAAAACTCAGATCAACACGCTAACGCTTGTACAACATAGACGCACCCGAATTCTGATTAGTCGATACCAAAACCAACATTACGACACTTGAAAACTTACCATCGAGTTTCATTAAACATGTTTTAAATATACCGTTCTGTATTTATACACGTATTTATAACTAGTTCTCGTAATTTGACAGTCAAATTCATAATTCTGTTAAGTTTATAAAATTTATTTTTCTTTTATGTACATACAAATACTTGGATAATTTTTTGTTCCAGATTGTTACAGATTGTTTATACACTTATTTAATATATATGTCTAGCTAGCATTTGCTCACGATTTCGCTTGTATTAATGAAGATTTAACCCTATTCTTTGCGAACATATATGAGAAGGCCCCCCTCGGCAGCGGCTCAAGCCTAGGTTCGTTCCCTCGGCGTGGAGCCCTTGAGTACGCTGCTCGCGCTATACAGTGAGACAAAATCTTACATCACGCAACAACATTACACATATCACCTCGACACACGTGCACGCACACATGAAAGTGGAAGGTTTTATTTTTTGACGTAAATACGTCTTTAAATTTGCTACCATACATGTGCAATTAATAAAATAAAACCTAATGATAACAAAGTCGGGGGATAGAGTTTGGCAATTTAGTTTCGAATCTATTCGCTGCATCCAAAATTAAATTATACCATTGTATAGTTAAAGGATCAAATAATTTATTACGGTAAGTCAGGACTGTAACACATCACACGCGGCAGGCGGGAAGCGGCAATATTTCGAGGTCATTCTGCTGCTTTTTGAGATTTCCATTTAGTATAACTTTCAACTCGGTAAAGCTACGACCATTTGTTTAAGTTTCAATCGTCAGCTCTTGTCAAAGTCTATTGATTATATATAAAACTTTAGTGTAAAATCGTTAATATAATAAAGTGTTAAAATAAATAAAAATACCTAAAATATATATACTGTCGGCCCATACGCGTCGAAAAGCCAAATCGAAATACAGAAATCGTACAGGGTTGGAAAGAGAATCTCTTAACCAATCGAATGGTACCAATAAAACACTATATGACCGAGTCAAGCAGTGTCGGCAACGTAAAATAGTGAATGCAGCCGAGCGGATCACACAGACCTATAATTAATAAAATTATAACACAGTAATTATTTGTTTAGTTGAATTATTTCCTGAACCAGTTAAATAGACCAATTACCATCATAAACAAATCATGGAAACCCAGAGGACTTCTTATGATTATGACATACATAAATAATAATAATTTATATAGAAAATATAGCCCGTTTAAAGACGTATTCACGTACAACAAACGACCGTGTCCATGACACAGCCACACCCAATTTTTTCCCCTTATCAAAATGAATTAGTTCAGAAAAAATTAACCGACACGAAATACATATAAGTGTTATTGAGGTATGTATACTTGGTACACATGTAAATTTCAATAACACATATAAGTATGAATATGTAGGTTAGCTAGGTTAGGTCGCGAATTGCATGAACTAGGCAACAGCCCAAGCTGAGGTCTTTTTTGTACTCCTAACAAAGTAGATGCAAAATTACACGATTATCGGATAAGGTTTGCAGAGGCAAGCAAACAAAAAAAAACTCATTTTCGCATTTGTAGTATTAGTTAGGGTTAGCACCGCGATAATGTAAATGCAATATCCGACGGTGAGCGTAGTTGCATTCTAAAGCAACTATAGTCCGCGTCAAACTTATTGACCGCTCTGAAGCTAGTTATGCAGAACAAAAATGTAAATATAAATAATTATTATATTACATATATACTTAGGGATAAATAAATGCTAATTGTAGATGCCTATAACAATATTTTAAGTTTGTTTTGTTTTAAGCTCTTGATTATATTACGCGCAAGCACGAACTTATGGCTGTTACCAGAGCGGCCAAAAAGTTTGGCGAGAACCGTAATAATAAATACGTTAACTCTCTTTTGGTCATGTCATGTTTCGGAAACAACCAGCCAGTGTACATGAGGAAACGATTTCAATCCGGCATGACGATATATTATATATCTCTGGTCTCGCTGTCATTATTTTGCTTTTGCTATTATAAAATCCATAAATAACAGTGCCCACTGACAGATTTAATATCCATTTGCATTTGGGAGTTGTCGCTATTTTGCCGTCTCGCATAAGAATGTCAAAATATTTGAGTGCGATCATAGCATGGTAAAAAAAGATTTTTAAACTTTACAGGTTACTATAATATAGATGCTTAAAAGTACGTTAATCTACACGTTCATGAGTCTAAAAACATTTGTAAGATCGTTTACGTTCCTATAAATCTATATAAATATCAATTGACGAATGTACGGATACGGATGCACCTATATGAGGAATTTTTGAAATAAAATCTTCTTTAGCCACGTTGATCGATTATAGAAGAAAAACTTACAGGTTCGCCTCATCGATGACCTCAACATACTAGTAATATATTGCACTTCTACCAAACGTTGTATATACCACAGAGTACGCTATATAAATAGAGGTCGCACTCGTTCTTTACAATCAGCACCTCTATAATACGAGTTTCGAACTAATATCTGTTGGTTATAAATGTACATTTATAGCTATGAATGTATTCATAAAGCGGTACTGCGTAAATCGTATACAAATTTTTGATAATTTTTATTTGTAATGAATATATTCATCGTAAGGCAAATCTAAATCCAATTATGTATATGTAGGAGTTAATGTTTATAAGTAGATCCGGAGATAGATAAAATTGTTTGTGGGAGGCAAGAAAGTTTAAGAGATCACTCTCGTAACAGATACGTGAACAAAGTGAATGAAAACAAATATTTGAAAGTTGTCAGTTTGAAATGTCAAAATTAATTGTCGTCCATCATCCATTGTTATCAAACTTGCCAAAAAAATTGTATAACAGTGCCATCTAGAGAGTGGATTGATAACCAAAAGTAGAAGAGACTTTTCTATACAAATCCGATTCTGAGAAGTGAAAATAGCGTGCTATATACTATCATATATGTGGTATATGTTTCATACATGTGTTTGAATATTCGGATGGATATATTCTTGTGATTTCGCGTCAACGACCGTCACCGATAACGGTGACATGCTCGTGACCTATTGCGCTTGCGTTAGACTAGCGACACGTAGTATAAGAGAGCCTGTGTATATGTAATATTGATATTTTGTATTGAACTTGTGCAGTCCACCATACGTTTGATTAATGAATATACAGTATAACTATTTATATAATTCGGAGATCCAATATCTGTGAAACTAGACGAATCTTTTTATGCTTAGAGTTTGAACAGCATTTTACTAAATACTAATACAGGCTTGGGGTGTTAGAGGTGTTGAATAACATCATAAGCCTTGATACATCCAAGCCAACCTCACCTGCACGTGGTGCACCCTGCTGAGTAACGAACGAGGTAACGGCGAAAGCGGGGTGGTAGGGTTTTACAGCCTGACTGGGTCACAACCGCCATGTATATCGTGAAAAAGCCTGTCATAGTGATTCGCTTCTGCGGGTCCCATTTCGGGATCAGCCTGTGCATATCCAGCTTTTTGCAGGCCGGCATGATAGCGGCGATGGATAGTGTGACACTCGGTGGTCGCCATTGTTTTTGGATTGTACTGTGCTTATCATCAGGCATGCATAGAATAGTCATTTTGCCGTAATACAATAAAAAAAAACCTCTCAACTTAGCGACAAACTTTCAACCTGAGGTTGGTGATTAATCAGGCGTACATTAGAAATAGTCTTACCACCATGATATGCCTCTACCAGGCTGTTTCCTTTCATTGATAACTCCGACCCTTTGCAGGATTCGATCCTAGATCAATCGACATAATGTCCAAGCACTCCATCACAGAACAGAACAGTTACAGTTCTATTAATATTTCATCGCCATCAGCCTGCAATAGACCCACTGCAGGATCACAGGACTTTTTCAGAACGAAGACATGGGCATAATCGCTACGCCAGCCCACAACAGAAATCTACAGTTCGAAGTTCTCCACCTACATTGGTACAACAAGAACATTTCTCAGGTTCAGGTCTTCACGCGATGTTTTCCTTCACCATCAGCTGATAGTGTTACCAATTTAAATTAATAAATCTATGCCAGTTCAGAAAAATTCATTGGCGTTCGAATCTGCGGACATCGGATTGATATTCCACCGGTCAAACCACTCGAACCGACTACCACTTCATTTGGTTATAAAGATTGAAATGTGATGTGATAAACAAACATCGAGGAATGAATTCAATCACACAATATTTTTGAATCTGTAAATTTTATTGTAAACATAAATCGAGCCTCGGAACTTTCCATAAGATGAACAAGCCACGGTACCTCAAACACGTGAGTGAGAAATACCAAACAAGTTTTTTTGTCGCAAAGTTATTCTATTGCACAATAAATAAAGCCCGAAAGTTTCGAAGTCACACTCTTTGTCGTGAGCTCTTTATTTCTTCTAAATATGTTTTGTCAACGTTTCTGTTAGCGAAACGACGAACGGGATATTGGGTATTTTAAATTTTAGGGTTGCCAGTGGTATAATCTAGGAAATTTCTTATTGTATATTTCTTTTCTTTTTTTTATATCAACACTTGCAACACCAGGAGGGTTGCCTGTGTTGGAGGAGGAAGGAATGGGAGGGGAGGTAGGCCCCCGGCGCTCTCACTGACCGAACGAAACGCAACAATGCAAGCACTGTTAGTTCACGTGGGTGTTTCTGTGCGTCGGGTGATACTACCCTGGTGCTGAAACCAGTAATACCTTCAGCATAACTCTACCAACTACAAAGATCTTTTATTTTGTATATTTCGCATAACAACATAATGATTACATAAAGGTAAAATTACATACTGTTAATAATATCATAAAATCAAATTGTATGCATAGGTAACAGTTACTAAATGTATCGCTATTTCAAATTGAGCTAAATCCAATTTTAGCCGTTTTTAAGATCTCTTGTTATTTTTAAGATCTTCAAACTTTGTACATGCAAAATATGGAGATCATAAAAAGAGTAAAGAGTATGGACGGCAAAATTTGAACTTCTTTCTCGATGTAGAAAAACTGAATTAAACAATGTGATATGAACTGTCTAAATTGTATTTAGCTGATTTTGAAATGTAAAAAAGACACATGTCTTAGTATAATCATCATATTACTTTAATCTTATAAAGTCTTTTGATAAAATAGAAATAAAACAATAACTTGCTATATAGAGGCACTAAGCAAAATATTTTATATCATCATATATATTAATACGTGAAGCCTAAACTCTGTATCCCTTTTTAACGGAATTGGGCGAACGGATGAACGTGAAATTTGGCATAGTTAAAGTTTATATGGAGAAGTGCAGAAAGCTATTTATTTTATATAAAATGTATTAGAAGTACATTAAATTAATTAAAATATGCATTACTAATGCTTCAATTTTACACAACATATACACACATGTAAATAAAAAAGACATTTTGACATCTGTCAATAAAGGACTTCAAAAAAGGTTGTGAAGGAGGTTGCTATGTGTTATTTTACTCTTACGTTCCAATTACCCTTTTTCATTCTACATTCAACAATGATATTAACCCTAATAAAATTCAAACTTAAAAAAATCAATGAACTATGGTCGAATGTCGACCACTGGGCGCCCACTGGTATCATTAAATTTGCAAAATGTAGCTAATAAAGCTTGATACTTTTCTTAAAAAAAGTATATGTTTCCAAAATATGGTAATAGAATGATTCATACGAATTACATTTACATATATAAAAATATCATTTTATGAAAAATAACGTAACATTTGAAAAATATATATTGTGAGATTAAAATTATATTTACTGTGTTTTTAGCTCAATAAGGGCCTTATTACAAGGATAACATTATGTAGAGAGATCACAAACGTATCAAATTTCGAAATAACAACAAATTTTACAATCCTTTGCAATATTTTTGGACTTTTAGAGTAAAAGTTCGATACGATTAAAGTTCAAATACCTATCT
The DNA here is from genome assembly GCA_015888305.1 of Antheraea pernyi. NCBI lineage: Eukaryota > Metazoa > Arthropoda > Insecta > Lepidoptera > Saturniidae > Antheraea > Antheraea pernyi. Next base: position 125,920 of record MU158828.1, on the reverse strand, counting down.
CCGTGTATTAAATTATTTAAAAGAAATTCTTATAATTTTTCATATTGAACAGGTTTTACCAAAACCTTATTACATGGGATTTGTGCGAATTCAGAGGGCTACTATAAAGACGGGATCACTTAAGATTTATTTTAGAAAATTGCCTTTCAATTATGTTAGTGAAAAAAAATGTACCAACCCTAACATATGTTCTAATGTCACAAAATGTTTTAAATAAACAGCGGTACGTATGTCTGTTGTATAACCATGCACTTAAAAGTCTATAGAAGTACACAATATATAGAATGAAAGCAGTGTAATTTGCGTTAATTTTCATGAGTTTTCGATGTAATCTATTCAATATCTTGGACACACACAAATGACCTTGGTTATTGTTACATTGATTTGTTGTGACTTTATGAGATTGCTTGTGATAATTCAATGATTTTAGACTAGCTACTTTCTTTCTATATATAAAAGAATGTTAATCTAACGTGTTTGTAGTTTTGAGTTGAGTTTGAGTTGCATATATATTTTAGACACGCCTGCAATTGCATCTATTGTATGTTGTTTTATGTATCCTACTTTTTTATTTCATTAATTTCCCCTATATATATTATTACCTCTTTATGTACCGTATTATTTTTTGTACATTACTTACTCTCCCTATATATATTATATTTTATAATTTTAATTAGTTTTTTACGCACCGTGACTTGCATTGGGTTTCAGCTGAAAATCAGCGCTTAGTGTTTCTCATAACGCTAGCATATGCTGAGCTGGACACCATTTCATAATGCACACATATGCATATTTTTGTCCATTCTTGTATACTTGTATTTTATGTTGTGCTTTATGAATAAAATATTTCTTTCTTTCTTTTGTAGATTTTTGTGAAAAGAATTGTTGTGTAACATGCGTCATGAAATAAGTAATGAAATACGTTTCAATCATTTTTAGAAATGTCTGTCTTTCTCTATAAACACGCATCACTACTAAAATACTGCGCTCACATTTGCGACTATACATTTAAATTATCGCCAAAGATTTCATCTTTAGGCTATATAACATCTTCTATACATTTAATAAGAATATAACGTGTCTATTCTAGAAACAGTAATAAAATACCTTTCAATAAATTCTAGAATTGTTTTTTTTTTTTTTATGTCATAGGTGGCAAACGAACAGGTGGGTCACCTGCTGTTAAGTGATCACCACCATCCATGCACACTAACAACCCCAGAGGAGTCGTAAGTGCGTTGCCATCTTTCGGAGGGAAGGGTTAGGGGAGGGAAAAGGAGAGGAGAGGGGAGGGGAGATGGGTCTCCGGCGCTCTCACTGACCGAACGAAACGCAACAATGCAAGCACTGTTACTTCACGTCGGTTTTCTATGAGAGGGTGGTACTACCCCGGGCGAGCCGACCCATTCATGCTGAAACCAATAATAGTTTCAGCGTGGCTCTACCACCATTTGTCTGTCTGTCTTTTTGTATGAACATGCATCACTGCCAAAACACTGCGTTCACGATATAACCTCACCAAGAAAATCATAAAGCATATCATTGGGAGTAACTTAGTCTTTGTTCCATTAAAATCGGTCCACTCTATCAAAAGTTATTGTAATTTTAATGACGACGCGGTGTAAGTACGCGAGAAAAATAGATAAAGTAAATGGACTTAATACATTCAGATAACTGTATTAATAGATATTTTATACATAAAGTACCACGCGGACGAAGTCGCGGGCACAGCCAGTATAAAATAAAAACAAAAAAAAATCGGTCGAAAAAGGGGACTGTTTTATATTTGCATTTTTAATTATAAATTAATAACTTTGTGATGTAGTATGAAAAATTGTAAAAGTCATAATTTACCATTTGAGGTTGAACTTTTATCTCGAATTACTTTTAAACGGTTCGACTAAGCAAGAAATCAATTAATTCCTAACAAGTATATATTTTCAATTTCACTGGACGATTATTCGTTCGAGCGCATTCAAATTCCAAATCTTTTCTTTCTTTGTCCATCCCTTTTCCCATTATTCGGGGTCGGGTTTCCTCACATTTTTGCGCCAAGCTAATCTGTATTGGGTTGTCGATTCTTGCAACTTGGCTTTCTTGAGGTCTTTCGCAATATTTGACCAGCATGTCGAAGGTAGGTGGCCTCTACCTCTTTTGCGTTCGGGTAGGTTCCAAGCTAATTGTACCACATGATCCTCCTTACATCTTTTTATTTACGGAAAATCAATAACCACGATAAGCCACCTCTTAGTGTTAATATTAAGACCTTAAACCAGAATTTTCATGAACTAGAAAAAATAATTAAAGTTTTTTTTCGGCTCACCCTAGATACTATACTAACTGTTCTTTCTGGTTGGATCGGTTTTTTTATGTCATAGGTGGCAAACGAACAGGTAGGTCACCTGATGTTAAGTGATGACCACCGTCCATGGACACTGACAACACTGGAGGAGTCGCAAGTGCGTTGCCACCCTTTTGGGGAAAGGGTTAGGGGAGGGAGAGGGAGAGGAGAGAGGAGAGGGGAGAGGAAGTGGGCCTCCGGCGTTCTCACTAACTGAACGAAACGCAACAATGTAAGCACTGTTACTTCACGTCGGTTTTCAATGAGATGGTCCTCCCCCGAACGAGCCGACCCATTCATATAGTTTCAGCGTGGCTCTACCACCATAAAATTTTACATTATTTTTTTAATTAAGATTTTGTATACTCCTGACAACAATAAGCAAAAATTAGGCGGGAAAATGTAAAAAACAAATTCCCATTCGTATTTTATCACATTAAATAGGACTTGATACATACTAGATTCACGCATGTTTTCAGCTAATTTCCTATACTTATTTCACTAATTTTGTTATAATAATCACATAACCCGATCATAATATATAAAAAATAACCACCATAATATAAATAAAATAAATTTGGCCTAATTAAGAGTAAACAAATGCAAGACCGAAACAAACAATACAGAAACATATTAAACAAGCGTCGACATTTTATCTATGTATATCGTTCGACACACAACCGGCTCAGATTACAAATGGATAAGCCTTGTTTTATACATCACGATAAAAAAATTATTAGGAGCTTTTTTAACGATTTGTTAATGAGGTGATACTGCGATAGTGATTCACCGAAACTAAATTTGGGGAAAAGTGAACTAGAAATTCGGTGTCAACGATTGGTAAAGCCGAAACCGCTTTTGAGGTGATGGGATTCAGTGGAAGTGCAATCGAATGAGGCGGTGATCAATTTTGATTCGTATTCTGCAGTAAATATGTTATTTAAGCTGTCAGTAAACAAAACATCGAGGTATAAAAATATGCATAATAGTAGGGCTTTTTCTAAGCCCACCTGGCTAGGTACCACTCTCAAGTTGAATATCTGTGACCGGGTACCAATGGGTTTGTTCCGGCAGTTGCCTTTGGGAGTCAATCCCTCTAGGATTAACGTGTTAACCAGCTTGAATCACACGTAACTCACCTGGAGTTTGTGATCAAACTCTCAAAAACATATAATTTCTAAAAAAATCATGTACGGCTAAGTCAAGCTAAACCTATATCGCTAGATATATAAGATAAGCTATTGATATAAGTTATCTTGAGCGTAAACATGTTACAATTATTGACCACATCGGTACATAACATCCGATTGTAGTCAAATAAGCATGTCAACTGTCACAAAAACAATACTGAACAAATAGAGTAGGATAAAAAATCGACAGTAGTCGAAAAGTTCCTGATTCAATAAAAAACAAATAGTATTTTCATAATTTTGCCGAATTTCACATAACATACAAACAAAATTTCTACACCAATGTCGGTCGAAAAATTAACCTAAACCGAAAATAACCAAACATGAAACCGAAATTTTGAAGTTGATAGAGTAGGATAAAATATCGACTATAGCGAAAAAGTTCCTGATTCAACAAAAAATAAATAGTATTTTCATAATTTTGCCGAATTTCGCATATAATACAAACAACATTTCTACACTAATGTCGGTTGAAAAATTAACCTAAGCCGAAAATAACCAAACACGAAACCGAAATTTCAAAGTCGATAGAATAGGATAAAAAATCGACAATAGCGGAAAAGTTCCTGATTCAACAAAAAATAAACAGTGTTTTCATAATTTTGCCAAATTTCGCATAACACACAAATAAAATTTCTGCACCAATGTTGGTTGATAAATTAACCTAAACCGAAAATAACCAAACACGAAACCGACATTTCAATAGAGTAGGATAAAAAATCGACTGTAGCGGAAATGTTCCTGATTCAACAAAAAATAAATAGTATTTTCATAAGTTGCCGAATCTCGCATATCATATAACCAAAATTTTTACTCCAATGTTGGTTGAGAAAGTAACCTAAGCCGAAAATGACCAAATACGAAACCGAAATTTCAAAGTCGAACCATCACTATAACGAAGTTTAATACTTTTTCATTATTGTTTTACTATTCCATTACAAGGAAGCTCGTATCCGTAAACATGTTCTGATTTTAGAATAGTAATAATTTTTAGGTACGATTTGTTAGCCATTAATATACGGGCTTATCTATCTGCTTTAGTTGTATTTTTTACAATATATTATCGGTTTCCGGTAACGAAAAGTGTTATTAAATAAAAAACGACATTTATGTCGTAGGAAGGCATTATAGTTGTCAGAATAGGAGTACTTCATTTTTTTTAGCTCTATTGTGTAGCACAGTTATACTGTTTAGACTGTAGCAATATTTATGGAGGACACTCTGCATTCGATTCTCGTTCTAAATCAATAAAAAAATAGATGCTTAATATTTGACCTAATTATCTAGAAAAATACAAAAAATATACACAATCCTCTACGCATCTATGTTAAAGCACAGTGTCAATGACCGTCCGGTGATTTCACTTACATTTGATAGGGAACGTGGGAACGTCAGGAACAAAACAAAAGGGCTTATTGTCCATTGTATTATCGAAAGTTATTAACTCCGGCTCGCCCATTGTAGCTTTTGGTACCGGTCATTGCACTTAAGTTTATTATTTTATTTACACGTTTGTAGCTATACTTCTGAAAGTCTTAGAATAAACTTTAACTTAGGTTTTCTTGGTTGTTCATTAGTATTTCTTTTGATATTATTATTTTATATGTTAAATGTGACCATGAAGTGTCATATCCTAGAATACTGCGAATGTCTAAACAGTCACCCGGTATACCTATAACTGTGACATGCCCACCGATATTTTTTTAACCACATACGTTATAAGTATTACTTTTAAAAAAAATTCTTAACGTTTTCATATATGAATTACCATTTAATTATTCTTTTTGTCGTGAACAAAGCGTTGTATTTAACACATCGCCAGCGTTTTGCGTGTAAGAGCCAGAAGTAAATGTCTCAGACAGTGTCCAACGCACTGCAATTATTTCAATTTCCTCAAACTGGTCTTCAGAGTGGCTAATATCGTGTTCGCCAATTATTTTAATGACAAGAAAACTTGCTCGTTTTTTGCATACGCATTTAGAACGGTAAACCGGCCCACTGGGGTTGAATATATCAAGGAAGTAAAAATGTCACTTAATATTGATTTTTTTTAACCTTTTTTAGTGTTTCGATGTGGGAGAAACGGTGGCAGGTAGTTTTAATGAACACCAATCAGTATATCATATATTACATGACATTATTGTAAGCATATTTCTGTCTCAAAGCGTCAATTCTCGTGGCGTTGTATTACGGTTTGAAGGGAAGCATTTTACGTAAAGCGGACATTGAAATAAAGTAAGGTTCTGAAATGCATTAATACTCAACAAATTGCATATGTAGGTATAAATGTGAATAGACAATATTTTCTATGGTGTTTATTTGTCAAGTCATAGTCTCGTAAAGTACAGTCGTATTTATTTCAAATTTCAGATTTTTCGGAAAAAGTAATTGTTCTTTTTCAAAATAACTTCATTTTGCTTTTTTTAAAGTTTATTTTTTAACATGGAACTAATTTTTTAACTAGAAATAAAGATTTTATAAGAATATCTTAGTACCGTAAACGAACGTACAAGAAACTAGAACTTCAAAATGAGATTTGAATTAGTTAAGTAGATAGGTCGATTGATGCACATACGTGTCGCACTTTACTAATGTCTGGCGCTTGCCACGGTCGGTTGATTTGCCAGATATCGTATCCTGCCGGGCCTCCTAAACCTTAAATTCTAAACGGCCAAAAATATATTTAAATATTGGTGTCCTATTGGTATGCTATTTTAAAGCATTTTTCGGGAAACATTCAAAGTGTAATATTAGGTGACGAAAATTAACCAATCTACCATACATGGAGCTATTTCGCATATATAACGATGTTTTCAACGTAATTTACAGGATAGAACCTATAGAAAGGTTTTGGCTAAGTATCACTAAGTTTCTTTTAAAGATAAATATTAATAAAGATAATTTTTGAAGGTGGTAGAGCCACGCTGTAGCTATTACTAGTTTCAGCACGAATGGGTCGGCTCGCCCGGGTTAGTACCACCCTCTCACAGAACACCGACGTGAAGTAACTATGCTTGCATTGTTGCGTTTCGTTCGGTCAGTGAGAGCGCCGGATACCCAAATCCCCTCCCTCCCCACTTCCCCACTTCCCCATCCCTTCTCACAAACACAGGCTGGCAACGCACTTGCGACTTTTCTGGTGTTGCAAGTGATTATAATCCTCTGCGACCTCTCCAGCGTTATCGTCGAGCCGCCGCGCAAAACGTCCGTACTCTTGCAGTATCACAACTGTCAGGTGTACGGGCACTGCGCACGAAACTGGCGCTTGCGACCCAGGTGCGTTAAGTGTCTCGGCGACCACTCCACCAAGAAGGTCTCGCTTGTCGACCTCCTCCGACCCTCCAAGTTGCATTTTGTGCCGCGGCGTGGGTCATACCGCGAATTATCGCGGATATCTCCGCACCCCGCGCACAAAGCACCCTTGCTACCCTAGGCAGGTCTCGCCGTCTAGGACGCTTGCCGCCTCCGGCCGCCCTCAATCTCAGCCTCTCATGTCCCGAGAGGCCTCGGGGCCGGGGCCCGAGAGGCCGCCCACATCTCGTGCACCGGCAGCATCCGCACCCGCGAATAGCGTGTCCCCTGCCTCGCACGGGCCTCTCAGGTTCCGTGGGCTCCTAAGCCTGCGCCCCAACCCTGTCCGAGTCCCCAGGAGGCTAAGCCTTCACAGACTGACCCCGCGCTGTCCTTTTCAATGTCCAGTATTGACTATATGGGTCAATTACTGATTTTTCACGAATACTCCGAGATCTCAGCGTTCGACGCAACATCGAAAAATCCTGAATTAGGTGCCATTACAGCTCTCGCTAGGTTTCCCGCCATCGCGGCTACCCTACAAAGATTCGCGCGCGCTGCCGTTCCAAAATAAATAATTCATATAAGATAGAGTAAATCCGTGGATTTACGTCCATCTTCCCCTAAAATTACAGAAAATTTAAATTAAAAAATTTTGTTATTTCTATTTTTGGATTCCGGCACCGACGCCGTTCAATCAACTTTTAAATTCGCACGCGTAACCCTCATTCGTGCCGCCGCGAAGGAAGGTCCTCTCTTTCGTCCCTGCACACATCGCGGCTCTTCAGTAATATCTAGAACCGAGGTCGTCCCCGAATGGAGCCCCCGAGATGTTACTATCGCGAAACAGTGACTCACCTACATCACTTGTACTCACTCATGAGATCACCTCTCACACACGTGCACATATATACACATGGTGGAATGGTGGAAGGGTTTGGTTTTTTCCCCTTATGGAACTGAATCGAATAGTTTAGTTCGTTCCATTTCCGATATACATTTGCGTTTGTGAATCATGCAATTTTTATTGTACCATTCACAAACGAATATACATATGTATGAATAGCTTAGAATAGCTTAGCTAGGTCAGTTCGGGTTTCTCACGTAATAGCCTAAGCCGAGGTGTGCCGTGCGCCCTTGCTGAGTGCCTTAAGCGCTCGCCTTAGTAGTCCGGTGAAGCTGTGAGGACCTTGCAAAGTCAATAGCGTAGTCAGGTCGAGAAAAAAAAAACTCCCGTGACCCTTTCTTCGCCGCGGCATATTTTGTTTCGATTGACGATTTTAAACTCGTAATATCTTTTGAATGCAACATTTTAATAATTCAAATAGTTATCTACAGGTACTGAAAGTGTCTTAATTAAATAATATTTTATTTGGATAAGGATTAATAAAATAAAGAAAAGAAATAAAGACCTGAATAACATGGTCTTTTACGCATGGTCTGGTTTTTGTTAAAATTTCATTCACAAATGTATTTATAGTGACATAATCACAATAGCTGGACTTATGGTACCGGGAGGTTTTTTATAGATATTAATATGTTCTTTAATATTGTACAACATATTTTTGTTCTATCATTCATAGTTTCCGCAGCGCATGCGATGAAAGTCATTTTATGTCAATATTTTTCATACCTTGGATAACATTATTGAAATTTTAGTAAGGACCCCTATTTTATTCTAGTAAAAAACATCATCCATGTTACTCAGGCATAATGTAGCTTTCTAATGATGAACAATTTATCGAAATCCGTATAGTAGTTTTTGAGTTTATTCGAAGCAAACATACAAAAATATAAAAATACAACGTTTCCTCTTTATAATATTAGTGTAGATTATTAGTATAGATAAAAAAATTTGATCGATCATATAACATGTTTATTGTTTTTTAGATTTCCAGGTTTTATACAACGAGTAGGTACGAAGTTCCAATTTTGCCGTTCATAAGGTTTTTAGTTTTTTTCTTATCTTCATATTTTATACAAAATTTGAAGATCTTGAAAAATAACGTAACATATTAGGAACTGCTAAAATTGGATTTAACTTATTTAGAAATGGATTTTTTTAAATATTTTAGGTGGTAAATGAACAGGTGGGTCACCTGATGGTAAGTGATCACCACCGTCCATAGACAGTAGCAACACCAGGGGAGTCACAAGTGCATTGCCAGCCTATGTTTGGGGGAGGGGGAAAGCGGTGAGAGGAGAGAAGGCCTCCGACGCTCTCACTGACCGAACGAAACGCAACAATGTAAGCACTGTTACTTCACGTCGGTTTTCTGTGAGAGGATGGTACAAACCCGGGCGAGCTGACCTATTCATGCTGAAGCCAGTAATAGCTTCAGCGTGGCTCTAACATCTACATAACTACACAATTGCTCCTTTGAAGTTATTTATTCTAAATTAAAAACTAATCGATACACTTCATTATCTCTCTCTGGGTAAATAGAAGAATGAGCGAAGTTCTAATAACATAGTAACTTTGACGTGGTACAACGACTCGCGTGAACTTAATGATGTACGGCTACTGAAGACTTACATAAATAATACATACTTTGTTTTTCTAATGTTATGTTATAACTTGGAACAAATTCAATAGAGATTTGTTTTTATTTGCCTATGCATTAGAATACTCTTGTATTAATATTCTTATTTTACACTAGTAACCTGCACCGGCTTCGCACGGATTTAATGAGGATTAGTGCAACGTACAGTTTTATTTAATCGTGTGGGTAAATAGTGTATCCATCTTTTATTATAAATTGATTGATTGCTCTATTTGTCGCTGCGAGGTCCAATTTTTAGGTTTTTTTTTTATTGTAGCATGGTAAAATGACTACACTACGACTGATGGTAAGCACAGTACAATTCAAAAGCAATGGTGAAAAGTAGATAAATAAAGGGACATTGAGATACATTTTTAGTCATTGTTCTTTTACATTAGGTTCCACGCGTACGGAGTCTCGGGTATAGCTAGTACAAAATAAGGAGGCTATTGAGATAATATGTGTTATTTATGTCTGTGTTATTGTTTGTAGCTTAAAGGTTTGTTCTATTTAATTTTATTACATTAATATGACATACTGAACGTCCGTATATCATGTGGGCTCCCATCGAAAATCGGCGCTGCAATACTGTTATACTGCAGCATATTTGCTGAATGGGCTTGCTCATTGTTGGACATTTGTTTTCTTTATTCACATGTATTAATGTATTTTGGGGTTCAAGTCGAATAACATCATAAGACTTGAGACACCCAAGCCAACCTCACCTGTACGTGGTGCACCCTGCTGAGTAATGAACGAAGCAATGGCGAAAGCGGGGTGGTAGGGTTTTACAGCCTGACTGGATCGCAACCACCATGTATATGGCGAAAAACTCGTTATAGTGATTCGCTTCTGCGGGTCGCGTTTCGGGACCAGCCTGTGCATATCCAGCTTTTCGCAGGCCGGCATAACAGCGGCGATCAGCGATGGATAGTGTGTCACTTGATGGTCGCCATTATTTTTGGATTGTACTCTGCTTACCATCAGGCACAGTTCAGTTATATTGCCGTGCTACAAAAAAAAAATTGTAGTGATAAATTTCGCGTCATGACATGCTAAGTAAACATGAGCGGTCATATTGCGCTTATGCGGCTTGCGTCAGACTAGCGACGTGTAGTATAAGGGCCTGTTTGAATGTAATATTGATATTTTGCAGCTCATTATACATTTGATTGATTAATAGACTTTATAAAAATGTATATAATTATTGCTCCGAGTGCCAATATATATGAAAACCAAACCAATGTTAATCATTAGTACACTATAATTAATATGAAAACTGAAAAAAAAACACGTTCATTTCAGTTTTGAGTTTTCATTTATGACTCAAACTCACGACTTTTTTTATCTAATTTGTTTGTTTAATTTAATTGTATGGTTGTTCCAACAATAAACCATTTCTTTCCATGTTTTTTTTCTATGTTATAGGTGGCAAGCGAATAGGTGGGTCACCTGCTGTTAAGTGATCACCACCATCCATACACACTAACAACCCCAGAGTAGTCGCAAGTGCGTTGCCATCTTTCGGAGGGAAGGGTTAGGGGAGGGAAAGGGAGAGGAGAGAGGAGAGGTGAGGGGAGATGGGTCTCCGGCGCTCTCACTGACCGAACGAAACGCAACAATGCAAGCACTGTTACTTCACGTCAGTTTTCTAATGAGAGGGTGGTACTACCCCGGGCGAGCCGACCCATTCATGCTGCAACCAATAATAGTTTCAGCGTGGCTCTACCACCATCATAATGTTAAATTTAGTATGTGTTATTTACATAAGTTTAAGTTGATCTGTATTAATCATATTGGGGTTTGATGTAAGGATTATCATTTAATTCATTTTTATATATATATCGGGGGAGCCACTATTGACCTGCGATACCGCGCTATTGACTATATCTGGGGTGTTACTAATGACCTCAAAAGCTATTGGTTGAAGTTATTGGCTATTCATTATTTACCTTTGTAAATTAACGCTGTTTATGTATCTTGACGCCTTAAAAGGCGAGTGACGATTAGAGGCTGGATATACACGCTCAGACAGTTGAGCTAATCACACCTGAGGATAATTCGTCGTTATAGTCAGTGTTGTGTTTCTGTATCGGTTAACGTTTTATTCGATTGTTCTTGGTGGATTGATCGATCAAATCATAACCATGAAGTTACTATGGATGACGTCATACTTCTACATGGACGCCATTTTATCGCTGCAACGACATATAGAATGCATTTAACCTTAAAATATGTTTATTCAAAAGCAACGCTGAAAAACTGTTGCATATAAAATCAGGTCCGTCAGTCACGAAATAAGTTATTTCGTATTATTGTTGAGTAAAAACTAAACCACAAAAAGGTTGTATTTGTAATGTGATTTGCATAGATACGTGCCGCCATCCGATACAAAGAAAAACACGATTTTAACAACACACGAGCGTGAAAACCAACGATCATGTTCGCAGATCAGAAAATAATTTGAAACTATGGACATTTTCGAGTAATTTCTGTACAAAAAAAAATGAAATAAAGGCAATAAAAAACAAAAATAATTATGCTATATTATAAAAGTTCCAAAGAAGTGTGAATCAGTTTTGATTGTGTACGTCCCGGCGCAATCTCCAAATATGTTAAAGTCAAATGGGAATTGCATAGTAACAACAACGTTTTCTAAGGTACTAATTAGCTTAAATTTACCCAGACTCCAGCATTGTTACCAGATTATCCCAGAAAGAGAGTTTATATTGAGTCCCTGGCAATATATATGCAAAATTTCACGATAATAAGTTGGTTGATTGAAGGGTAAAAGTATAACGAACAAACAAATTTAAATTCCCACTATAATATTACCAAATAAACACTATTTGTTAGAGATATTATAATAATTCTTTAATCCCTTCCTCTCCTTTTCATACCCGAACCACGCGCGCTAGGCTTCGGAGCCATAGTTCTACGGTAAATCCTATCTGGGCACGAACTAAAAAGTTCGCAACTTCTTATCTCTGCCGTACAGTGAAGCTGTGGAACAATCTCCCGGCCAGTGTCTTCACTCCTTCCTATAATATGGGGTCCTTCAAGCGTAACGTAAAGAGACATTTATGCAGGCCGGCATGACAGCGGCGACCGGTGAGGGATAGTATGTCTCTCGGTAGGCGCCGTTGTTTTTAGATTATACTGTGCTCACCATCAGGTACAGTAAAGTCACTTTGCCGTGCTTCGATAAAAAAAAATAAAAAAATATTAATGTATTATATTTCTAAAAAAAAATAGAATCTTTTGAGTACATTTTTTGAAGAAATATTATATTTAATATAATTATTTCTCATTATTAAGACTACAGAATAAAACCTATAAGTTGTAAAAAACATATGCACATTTTAAAATTAATAAACGTTAAATACATAGCATTAACATAATACAAATGTTGTGATCATGATGTTCGACACTATACACTTACGTATGTTTCCAACAAAAGCAGGACTTGTTATTTTCAATTTCTGTTTACTACACGATCTGCGAAACGCTACACCGTACACACGTGAGCGATTTAGTAGACAAAGGTTTATTTAGATTCGCTACACCGTAAATTATCAATAAGTCGTCATTGGAGAGATTGTAGTTCTGTAGAATTTGCGAGGCACTATCATTATGGGAGGACTGCTTAGTGGTTCTATAAAGTGGTAAAAGAAGGTAAATATAGAATACCTTCTTCTATACAAAATACTGATTGGGTATGAAAGTATACAAGCTTCTGATAAAAAAAAAATTAAAATTTTGTCTGTCTGTATGTTTGTTCTGTCTAATCTCCGAAACGGTTTGAGCGATTTTGACTGCAATTTCACTGGGAAACAGCTAAAATTACAGTGGGTTACTTAAACTACTCTTGTTTAGACTAGCTAATATCCGCGGCTTCGTTTGCAGTGCTATCTCTAAAACGATTGAACCGATTTCAACTGGACTTTCACTGGCAGATAGGTAACTATATAAAAAGTAATTTCAGCAATTTTAATTTATACTAGCTGTTAACCGTGGCTTCACCCGCTGTGCTATTTCCAAATTGATTGGACTACTCTTCACGAAACTTTCACTGGCAGATAGCTGATAAAATAATAAGTAATTTCGGCAATTTTAATTTATACTAGCTGTTAACCGTGGCTTCGCTCGTGGTGCTATCTCCATAGCGGTTTGACTTATTTTTACGAAACTTTCACCGACAGATAGCGGACATTATAAAAAGTAATTTAGTCTATTTTAATTTATACTAGCTGTTAACCGTGGCTTCACCCGCTGTGCTATTTCCAAATTGATTGGACTACTCTTCACGAAACTTTCACTGGCAGATAGCTGATAATATAAAAAGTAATTTCGGCAATTTTAATTTATACTAGCTGTTAACCGTGGCTTCGCTCGTGGTGCTATCTCCATAGCGGTTTGACCGATGTTCCCGGAACTTTCACTGACAGATAGCTGACCTTATAAAAAGTAATTTAGGTAATTTTAATTTATACTAGCTGTTAACGGTAGCTTCGCCTACAGTGCTATCTTTAAAACGGTTCGACTTATTTTTACGAAACTTTCACCGACAGATAGCGGACATTATAAAAAGTAATTTAGTCTATTTTAATTTAGTCTAACTGTTAACCGTGACTTCGCTCGCAGTGCTATGTCCGTTTGACCAATTTTCACGGGACTTTCACTGGCAGATAGCTGACCGTATAAGAAGTAATTTAGGTTATTCTATTTTAGATTAGCTGTTACCCGCGACTTCGTCCGCATGAAATTTAGCAAAAATATGTTTTTCACTCTAAACATGTGCGAAAGACATGCGTTATACTGGACTTCAAGAATAAATTTATTTCAAATATTTATTATTATATCTGTATGTATGTATGTTTTCTGAATGAAATTGTTTTTTTGGTCATCTTAGTGGCCATTTTATCAAGAATATTGTATCAAGTTCAATGAGCACTATTTATATTGTTAAATATTAAAAACTGCTTCGACAGATATGAAGGTTTATATCTTGATTTATATTTATGTAAGATTTCAAGACGTTAGCTCAATCGTTGTTTACAATTCAATATAATTATATAAATATTCAAATAATCATTAAGAGTAATTTTAAAGAAGGGGTATTTTAATACGATATTAGACCATAAACGTATTACTTATTGACAATATGAAGATATTATATCATTATCTATCTTTAAATCATTTTTTCATTAGTTCCTTATACAATGTAAGTGAGCACTGAAGTATTTATATGGTGGCATAAGATTTTAAATATGTTGCTGATGATAAGCCTCATTTGACACTGTTAGTATTTATGTATCTAATGCATACGTTACATGTTACTACTAGTGGCGTGCGTGTCATCCTTACAATTGTCTTTAAAGAGCATATCTATAATTGTACATGGTCACACAATTTTATATTTCTTTAATACAATTTAAAAAAAAGCGTGTGGAGCTGCGGTTACAGCTAGTATACTAATAAAATTATATCTTAATCTCAATTCATTTTTTTTCAAACTGACTACGCTAATGGCCTTGCACTAGGTATTAGGTAACATTCTAGGTAGTCTAGAACCGCTTAGTCTTAAACTGTAAACACCAGGTGGCTGAATTAAAATGTATCGTTGATTCGCCTAGAGTAAACAACAGGTTATCGCCAATTTGATTGTCAAAACATATATGGTATCAGCTTCTTTTGAATTAGCACGTTGTAATAAGAGAGGGTACGGGCTGCATAACTAGGTAGACTTCGCAACAGTCCCAATAGGACAATGTCAACCCTGGTAAATATATACCATAGTTCTTTCCTACAGCATTGGATATCAGTAGTTGTATAACACTGTGATACAATTTGGCATTTCATTTTTATTACAACTGCGATTGAATCATACTTTCTTATCTTAACTAAGTGGATAGTATTTTGTAAGTATATTATTTACTAGCCTCTGGCCGCGACTGCGTTTGCGTGGTATAGTTACTTTGAGCTAACGCTAACACGCAGCGGAAGCTTTCAAGAGGAAAAAAACCAGATTTTGAAAATTGGTTTCAAATTGGTCTTAGCGCGATGATATAACCTTCCTCGATAAATAAGCTATATAACACTGAAAGAATTTTTCAAACCGGACACTGGTTCCTGGTTCCTGAGATTATCCCCTAGAACGTCACAAATTCACAACATCACAAACTTTACCTCTTTATAATATTATTATATAGTATAGATATTTATGTAATGGTCTCCCGTTGCCTTGTGATTAAATAAAATAACTATTCCAAAAACCACACCACTGGCCTTATGACTACCATGACCTTCCTCTATAATCTTATACTTGTTGAACTAGTGAAATCTAATTCTGGCCTTCCTTGGAAACTCTCCTAAGGTAACAGCTATCTTTAATTAAATTGGCACTAATCGTCAAGTATCATTATGATCGAATAACATCATAAGACTTGAGACACCCAAGCCAACCTCACCTGCACGTGGTGCACCCTGCTGAATAACGGACGAGGTAATGGCGAAAGCGGGGTGGTAGGGTTTTACAGCCTGACTGGGTCGCAACCACCGTGTATATGGCGAAAAAGCCCGTCATAGTGATTCGCTTCTGCGGGCCGCGTTTCGGGATCAGCCTGTGCATATCCAGCCTTTCGCAGGCCGGCATGACAGCGGCGGCCGGCGATGGATACTGTGTCACTCGGTGGTCACCATTGTTTTTGGATTGTACTGTGCTTACCATCAGGCACAGTGCAGTAATTTTGCCGAACGACAATAAAAAAAAATACTACTTTTACCTATGAGCTGAAGTAGAAAATTATCTATTTTTCTATGCTTCATCATGGTTTCACTGCAACCTAATAATAAATGGCGATGTGATTTACGATAGCAAATTCGATAAGCCTAGAAGATAAGAAGAGTAGTGATTCTTAATTGCAGCTGTCGGAACACACCTAACTTTGCTTGGCTTCAGATTTTTTCCTTTTTTTTATTACGTCGTAAGTGGGTAACGAACAGGTGGGAACACCTGCTGTTAAGTGATCACCACCGTCCATGGACACTAACAACACCAGAGGAATCGCAAGTGCGTTGCCACCCTTTGGGGGGAAAGGATTAGGGGAGGAAGAGGGAGAGGAGGAGAGGGGAGGGGACGTGGGCCTCCAGTTCTCTCACTGACCGAACGAAACGCAACAATGGCAAGCACTGTTACTTCACGTCGGTTTTCTATGAGGGAGTGGTACTATCCCGGGCGAGCCGACCCATTCGTGCTGAAACCAGTAATAGTTTCAGTAATAGTTTTCAATTTATCAAATTGTAAAATTTTGGCAAAACAGATGTGTGCAGGAATTCTATTCGCTTCATCTTTCATCATTGCATGAATTAAAGCTAACTCTCAACAAAGTACAACCGATATAATTGGCCTCTCGTGCTTGCTGCGGTGTACGTTACTCCGCGATCCATTCCCACGGGCGTGGCGCAATCGATTACGATTGTTAAAGTGTGGCTCGCGTCACGGTGACCCGGTCCTTGGGCAATTAGCCATTACCACTGGCCCGTGAATCAGTCTGTTTAGCAACAATTGATAAATACGATATTTTGACGGCATTCGCGTGACTATTCGCGCGATTAAGTTTTGGAGATAAACCGCCGTTAAAACCAAATATTTTGATTTGCGCTTAAATTCTTGGACAACGTATCTGAGTCAAATAATATTGCTCATTGTAATGTAATTTACATAGAAAAATTGTCACGTTAGAGAGCAGAAGAAAAGAGGAGCTTTGATAATAAGCGTAACAAACTGAAAGCCATACTTAATACATATAATTATAATAATAATGTGTTGAGCTGTCCCAAGTGTGAACGTACGTTTACCACAATGGTAGAATATGCCACCTATTTACGTGTACACGGAAGTTTTTGTCATTTAACAGTCGCTGTAACCAATAATGATTTGGAGCATATAATGATGATGATGCTCTTCACAATAGGCTTCTTATGTAACCATCTCTCTTACAATCAAAAGGTCTTAGCATATAAGCAATTTTGTCCAAAAATATATTAATTTTAATAAAAACACTATACATTTGTTGATGTCAACGATGTGTCATACCCAGCGACAAACGTCCATCCCCAGTGAACAAATTCATTCAGGAATTGTCAATTAACTCTTATTAAAATATTTCATAGTGCCTGTTCGCAGGAGTAGTTAGTGACAAATAATTGGGAAATGGCTTTTATTGCATCAAATGACTTTAATTAGTTGTAATAAATTATCGGCTCATTAGTATTTTTGATAGAACCTCTGAATAGCCACGTTTATGATTCCAGTTACGATAATTAAATCAAAATTTGTTGGGAAACAAGGTTCTTATAAAAATGGTTATTTCTCCAATAGTACAACGTGTTTTATTTCTTAAATCCCTACATAGGACAATTAAACTCTGTTCTATAATTGATTCTATCTCTATATTTCTTCCTATGATATTCTATTTAGTTTAAAATGCAAGATTGTGTAGGTGGTAGAGCCACGCTGAAGTTATTACTGGTTTCAAAACAAATGGGTCGGCTCGCCCGGGGTAGTACCCTCTCACAAAAACACCGACGTGAAGTATCTGTGCTTTCTTTTTATAGTAGCACGGCAAAATGACTGCTCTATGCCTGATGGTAAGCACAGTACAATCAAAAAACAATCGCGACCACCGAGTAACACACTATCCATCGATGGTCGCCTCTGTCATGCCGCCCTGCAAAAAGCTGGATATGTACAGGCTGATCCCGAAACGAGACCCGCTGAAGCGAATCACTATGACTGGCTTTTTCACCACATACATGGAGATTGCGACTCAGTCAGGCTGTAAAATCCTACCACCCCGCTTTCGCCATTGCCTCGTTCCTTGTTCAGCAGGGTGCATCACGTGCAGGTGGGGTTGGCTTGGGTGTCTCAAATCTTATGATGTTATTCGACACCCCTTACACCCCGCTTGCATCGTTGCATTTCGTTTGGTCAGTAAGAGCGCCGAAGGTCCACCCCCTCCCCTTCCTCTACCCCCTTTTTCCCCTCGCCCTCTCCATCCCCCAAACGCAGGCCGCCAATGAACTTGCGACTCCTCTGTTGTTGCTAGTGTCTATGGACGGTGTTGATGACTTACCAACAGGTGACCCACCTGGTAGTTTGCCCCCTAATAAACAAAAAAACAGTCTTCCTTGAAATACCTACTCACTACTATACTGCTAAGTTTAAAACTCGACTAACAGTTGTAACTACCTATTCTTAAAAAAAAAAAAAAATTCTACCTTTCTATTTCACGAGTGTAAATGTAAATGGAAGCTACTATTCAAGTTGCAGTTTAATATTGTCAGTTCCAACTTCATCTCTTATTATATCAACATCTGGTTTAAAAATAATGTAAATGCCAACTAATTTCTTTTCCGTTTTTCGATCCAACCTTGTCTTATTTGGCTATTACTATTAAATTCATTTTGGTAGTGGCTATATTAGTTAAAGAAATTATGCAATGGCCATCACTTACTTACATCGCATACTTAGAACTATTCTATACCAAACAACGACATAGATAACTAGTACAAGATGAGAGGTGAACAGACAGTAAGCGGCAAAGGTAAATATCGAAAAACGAAATCTTTCAACTGTGATTTCACGGAATCTCGTTAACGTAAGAGATAATACGAAGCCATAACAATACTATACAGATTTGTCGGTCTTCGTAAGAACAAGAAAATATAATACGTATATTATTACCTCAAGAGAATGAAGACAATTCTTTACTTGACGACACACTTATAGATAAACCAAAACAACACATGATGATGACTTCAATTTAAAATGTTAACCAAAACTGGTACACGTCAAATATAACTTAACATACTTTCTCCTGTCATTCGAGTATTACTCATAAGTCGTTTGACTTACTCGCTACTGTATTTTAACATTATTTAGCTTGTATGAACAGCATGAGGAAGTCACATATATTTTATAGAAAAACTTTGCTTGGGAATTGTCTAGAATTCGCCAAAAAATGATGAATGTAGATTTTGGGAAGGCAATAATTGGAAAGGAAACAAACATCTGTATGAATAGTTAGTTAAGCGATAATAGTATAGAATCCATTGTAGTAGCTAAAATATTTTTTTATTTATATTGCAGAATTCGAGAGGCTGCACATTTCTTTCAATATTTGAAGGCCCTAGTCACGGCGTCTATCAGTCACATTTCAAAAATGATTTTTTCACTTTATAGCTTATTTATTTAGAAAATATATAACCTTACGCTACCTACCATAGTAAAAGAGAAATTACTGTATAATAATAGGCCAGAAAGTGAAGTAATCAGGAAAGAAGTAATAGTGCCATTTACTAGGTTGTAGAGCCACGCTGAAGCTATTACTGGTTTCAGCATGAATGGGTCGTCTCGCCCGGGGTACTACCACCCTCTCACAGAAAACCGACGAGAAGTAACAGTGCTTGCTTTGTTGCGTTTCGTTCGGTCATTGAGAGCGTTTGAAGACCACATCCACTCCCCCTCCCCAAAAACACAGGCTGGTAACGCACTTGCGACTCCCCTGCTATTGCAAGTGTCTATGGACGGTGGTGATCACTTAACCTCAGGTGACCAATCTGTGCGTTTGCCTCTTACATACCATATTTTTAAAAAAAAGTGCGTCTAGACCCTCTGAGTGTCGGTAGCCAAGAGCGGAAGAATTTAAATCCAAGAAAAACCGCGAGATATTGGCATTATTGTATGGTATAAAATTAAGTAGTCTAGTTTAAAACCTGTTAAAACCATTACTATTGTATATACAGGGATATAAATAAATTGATATTGTAATAGATAAATTTAAAATATCCCATTTAAATTAGCCTATTGAGCAATGTGATAAAATTCAGGCAGATTTATCAATATAAATAAATAGCACTGCAATGATTATATATGGATCGCCCACGCCGTGTTCGTATGGTGCACGAGTCCTTTAACGCGCTTAGTGATTGCGACAGTTGTGAATGTGACATTTTACGGCTGTTGACATCCAGTGATTTCCAGTGTTGTGAATGCCGGGTGATGTAACACCCAGGACTGCACCGCGGCGCACTACACTCCCGACTTCCAGTACAGCCATGGAGCGTAGCCCTGGCTGTACGTATACCAAAGGCCCTTTTCAGGGCCAAAAGAAGACCCCGCAACCGAACCCGGACACCGATCTTGCCCGAACGACGACCCAGACCCCGAAGAAGGACACCGTAACCGCTCAAACGACGACCCCAGCACCCATAACCGGATCTCCCTGCAGCGAGCATCGCCCGCAACCAGATTCCCCAGACGACGAACCAATATTCGTCATCCCCTCGCCCGCGACGAGCTTACCGACCGCCGCGACAAGCGCCGCACAAGCGTCCGAATTACTCATGCCGGACGAGGTTTACAAGAGCGACCTAATTAAAATTGCCGAACTCGTGAAAGAGAGAGCCTTATCATCAACGATGATCCGTTGGTGCGCTCTCGCTTTGAGAATAAGAGAAGCGGCCATAGAAAACAGACCTTTGGCAACGCAGGATCAAAAAGCCCTCGAATCTGCATCGCAGGGACTGCTGATCCTGCCTGAAATCCCCCGAAAAATCTACGAGATAAGCCCTCTAGGTAGAGCCGTAAGGAGGCTCAGAGAGGACGATGACATCCCTCAGGAAGATAGACGCACACGTCCCAAAATCAACCCCGAAATCGCAAAGCCACGTGAAAGCTCAAAAGAAATAACTTCGCAACCTGCGCCCCTGCCACAGAGGCGAATAAGCACTCAAAGCACTTCCAGACCATCCCTATCTAAATCGGTACAAAAAGAAACACCGAAATCCCCGAGTTCATTGACCCCTACGGAATGTAAACAAACCGCAACAGGTGTGACCCTGAAAAGCAAACCGACATTGACAATGAAATCCACACTACGGAACCCACCAACAATGCGAGCGACGTCAACTAGTGCAAACACTGGCGCTAGTGAGGCTGGAGACCAGTGGTCTACACCTCGGTCTAGCCAGCCGAAGTCGTACGCAGTAGCGACCTCCGCGGACAAACGAACGCAACTCGGCGTTACCGTACGAGAGCCACCTCGAGAGAGCCAATCAGGGAGCGCCGTCCCCGAGACTAGAGCCTCTGCGGACGGTATAGCCGCCGGCGATTCCACGCAAAGTGGCGCCCCCAACGTTGAGGAACCCCAAAAACGGGCAAAGTATCCTCCGTTGATAGTGGAATCGCTTCCCGATTGGTTCAAGCATTTCGACGCTATTAAACGCACACTAGGAAAAGCACCGAACGCGCGACCTTTTGGCGCTGGGGTGCGCTTCCTACCGCAAGACCATACGGAGTATCGAGTCGTACAGAGATACCTATACGAACTCGAGAAACAACAAGAGATCTCCTGGTTCTCGTACTCCCTTCCGGAAGATGAGGGCTTAAAGGTAGCCATCAGAGGACTCCCTACATCCACAAATACAGAAGATATAATAAAAGATTTAGAAGATAAAGGATTCGAACCGGAAGTGGTCCGAAACATACGGGCGCGCGGCGACCGCCCAGGAAGTATCTTCTACGCCGCCCTAAAGCGAACGCCTAACCTAATTCCGAAAATCTACCAAGTCAACGAGATCATGATGATGACCGACATTAAAATAGAAGCCTGGCGGGGAAAGACTGGCCCCGCGCAATGCCATCGCTGTCAAAAATTTAGACACAGTTCGCACCACTGTCACAGGAAGCAGGCGTGCGTTAGATGTGGCGGGCCGCATTTTGCGGCTGAATGCGACCGCCCCAGAGACGCACCAGCGACGTGTGCGAACTGTGGAGGACCCCACCCGGCCAATCACTCCCAGTGCCCCGTTAGGCGACGTGAGGCACGCAACAAGAGGGCTGGGACGCTCGCTAGTACGGGACGCAGAGGGCAGGCTCTACCCGAGCAGACCGCCGTGGTTGAAGCGGCACCGGCGTCTCTCATGGCACCGGCAAACAACCCGGCGGAACGCAAGAGCAAGACGGGTCCCACAAAGAGCACGAAAAAGCGCAGTAAGACCACAACAAAAAAGGAAACCCAAACGAAGCCTAGGAAACAGGCGGGAGTTATAGACGAACTTAGGGCGCTCATAGTCGAGAAGGGGGCTATGGGGTTCCTTAAGGAATTAATAAGAAGTCCAAAAAAACAAGGCAAAACCAATGGATAATACGCCTATCACTATTGTCCATTGGAATGCCCAATCCCTAAAAGGGAAAAGAAGACTATTAATACACTTTTTAAAACAACATAAGGTTGACATTATGTTGATTTCCGAAACGTTCCTACATGAAAAAGAAAACTATAAGATCCCGAATTACTCCGTATATAGAAAGGATGAAGTGACGGCCACAGGCGCCGCCTATAGGGGGCTGGCGGTTATTATCAAAAATAATATGCTATATCAGTTCATCCCATACGTAGAATACCAGTCGCTCTACGCTCTGGGAGTACTGGTAAACATCGCAGGCCGCAATACGCGAATTTTCGCCGCTTATAGACCACCTGGGACAGCAGTCGGCACAATAGAAGCCGACTTGGAAGAACTACTACTTCAATCATCCGACCCGACAGTCGTAGCCGGCGACATGAACATGAAACATGTGGCCTGGAATTCATCCAGGAGCACTGTACTGGGTCGGCGCATCCACCAACACGCCGCGGACTCGAACTACGAGATCATCGGCCCGAATCAACCCACGCACTATCATACAACCGGTACACAGGATGTTCTAGATATATGTCTGTATACAAAACTAATAACCACGCCGATACAGACGGTACTACCCGATCTTCCATCAGACCATAGGCCTGTACTTCTTCAGATCTATGCAACGCCGGCGAGGATCTGCCCACCCGCCCCTCGAGTGCAAGTCAACTGGGAGAAGTATAGGCACGAACTCACAACCAAAACACCCACGAGAGCCATGACAACGCAGGAAGATGTTGAAATCCTGACCGACGACATCACAAGGTGCCTCCACAGCGCCTTGGAAGTGTCCTCGAGTGCCAAACCGGCTACAAGCGGGGGACGGCCACCTATCCCTCGGCACATCAAAGAGCTCATTGACCAAAAAAGAAAGCTTCGTATCCAGTGGCAGAATACCCGTTGCCCGAGCTTGAAAACTCGCCTCAACTCGTTGGTGACGCGCGTTAAGCTCGCACTAGACGACCATGCGTCCGAGTCATGGAACGCGCACGTCGAGAGCATGGGAGATCTCACTCCCTCGGTTCATCGCCTGTGTCGCGCCCTATCATCGGCACCCAGAAGATGGCGCCCGTTAAAGGGCGAGGACGGTTTACTAAAGTTTACAGCAGAGGAAAGGGCGGAGGTATTCGCATCGCACCTAGCGAAGCAATTTATACCAAACCCTATCATCGACTTCCACCACAACGCTGAAGTAAATCAGTATCTGATCACCCACGAAGACATAACAACCGAGTCCGAAAACCAGACTTTTATAACACCACGCGCGGTCCAACGCGTGATACAAAAATTGAAGCCCAAAAAAGCCCCCGGCGCAGACGGAGTAACTAACTCGATGTTGCGTCACGCGCCGTACAAAACCGTCGCGGCGCTGACGCGACTCTACAACGGTATCCTGCGGGCGAGACACTTCCCTAGCGGGTGGAAGCTGGGGACGGTCATCATGATTCCGAAACGAGGGAAGGCCCAAGATAAACCAGAAGGCTACAGACCAATTACGCTGCTCAGCACGATGTCGAAAGTTTTCGAACGACTCGTGCTGGGTATGCTGAAACCACACATCCAATTAAGGAAGGAACAGTTTGGTTTTCGGGAGGAGCACTCCACGACCCTCCAGCTCACAAGGGTGCTAAACAGCTTTGTCGAAGGCTACAACAAAAAGCAACACGCCGCCATGGTGCTGCTCGACATAGAAAAAGCCTTCGACAAAGTATGGCATGAAGGCTTGATGTACAAGCTGGCCACCGAGACTACCACCCCTGCCTTCCTACAAAGACTACTTAAATCCTTCCTGACGGAAAGAAAGGCAAAAGTGAGAATAGAGAACACACTATCTAGAGAAGTGGCGGTGATGGCAGGAGTGCCACAGGGCAGCTGCCTGTCTCCCCTGCTCTACGCCTTATACACAAACGACGTCCCCGTGGTCGACAAGGCGCAAGTCGCCCTATTTGCCGATGACACGGCCTATTGGACGACGTCTATGAATCGAAAGAAAGCCGCGTCGCTCCTACAACCGACGCTCGACATGCTCCCCGACTGGCTCAACAAGTGGCGGCTTGTAGTGAATGTCGAAAAAACGCAAGCCTTTCAACCGAGACACACCACAATGAACGTACCTCCCTTAACACTCCAGGGGCATACCCTCCCATGGAGGAGCGAGGTAAAATACCTCGGAGTGACCATCGATAAGGGATTAACATTCCAAAAACACATCGACGACATCATCACACAAGCGAGGACGGCGAGGAGAGTGCTACGCCCGGTGCTAGCCTCCAAACTACCTTATCGCACCAAACTAGGCCTCTATAAGTCGTACGTGAGATCACGTCTCACGTACGCTGCCCCGGCTTGGTTCGGTTGCGCATCAGAGAACCAAAAGCGCAGATTACGAGCCCAACAGAGTCAGACGTTAAGAACGGTAGTCGGGGCCCCACGCTACGTGAGGAACACGACGATCGCTCGCGATCTGAAAATAGAGAGCCTAGACGACTTCATAAGCAGCCTCGCCTCGAACATGTTTCGCAGGGCAGACTCATCGACGCATACTCACCTCCAAAATATTGCGCCGTTGCATACCAGACCGCCAGAATTGGAGACATTCTCCAAAAAATTAAGGAGAAAGCAAGCACGAACGCTCATTCGCTCACCCACAAATGAGTGAACGAATGCGCCACAGATAACCGCAAGAACGCTTACTCGCTCACCTACAAGTGAGTGAACGAATGCGTCACAGAAAACCGCAAAGAGGTTTGTACATAACACAACCTCAATTATAGACACGCCCTCAGAAGGAGGGCGGCGAACCAAAGTTCACCGCAAAAGGGTTACAACCCTGGTACGGTTTCCCCGCACGCCCCTCGGGGCGCGCGAGAAGAAAGCACAGAGAGATTATATATAAAACATATATAATATTATTTTGTTATTATAATAAGTAATAATAATAACGTAATTATTGGAAATATGCACTCGTTGTCAGGCAGTAACGCGGATGATGACGACTGGAGCCGAATATACACGATTCAGCGTCACCGACCCGAATGCACTTGAAGTCGAGTGGAGCGGTGTAAACCCGAATAACCGTTACCAACATTCACTCTCTATACATGCATATATCTCTTAAAAGTATTAATTAATAACATTTCTAAGAAAAAACTTTTCTTCTTACCCCTATCTCAACTAAGTAGGGTCGACACAACATGTTTTCCGCTCTCCTCTGTCAGATATCATCTCAGTATTCACACATTTTATACACGATCCATCCATAACTTTTTCGGTCTTCCTTTACTCTTATATCCGTCCACCTTCATACTCAAGACCTTCTTAGTTACATGACTTACATTTCTTATAACATGCCAGTATCGTTTTTTTTCCGAACTGACTACGCTATTGACCAAGCAAGGTCTTAACAGCTTCACCGGACTACTCCAGTATCATGCTAACCTATTACTCCTCAACTTCTCTGTCACTGATGCTATTTTGAAACTTCCTCTGACATACTCATTCTTAATCTTATCCATTCTAGTTACACGATACATCCATCTTAACTTTTTTTTCGAACTGATTACACTATTGACCTAGCAAGGTATTAACATCTTCACCGGGCTACTGAGGCGAGCCCTTAAAGCACTCAACCGATTTTATTTGACAACTAGCTCAAGGGTGCACGGCCCACCTCGGCTTGGGCTGTTGCCTGATAGGAGCAATTCGCGACTAAGCTAAGTATTCATACATATATGAGTTGTTGAAACATATATGTGTACCAAGCATACATACCTCAACAACTCCTATATATATTTCGTATCGGATAATTTTCTAAACTATTTCAGTTTGATATGGGAACAAAATAAAACCCTTCCACTTGCATGTGTAAGCGTGTATGCGTGCGTGTGTGGAGATGATATGTGTAATACCATCTTAATATCTCTGCCACATGTAACCTTTTCTAATTCGTCTATTTTGTGTCCCAGCATTCCGATCCATATAATATGACTGGTGTTATTACGCCGAGGAAAAACGTGTAATTAAAAAAATACTAATTACCCCACTCATGGTATGAGCCTCTCATGTATATCGTGGCAATTAATATGCAGACAAGCAATTGAACGTATGAATCATTTGCGAGCTTTTCCGTCCAATATAAATATTTCGTTGGTTACGTTTGACCGGACGCCGGAATTTCGATGTGGCCACTTGACAAACATAATACTGGTTTCACCGTTATAATGGTATTTATATATTCATTCGTATGTATTTATTTCAACGTTGATTAGAAGATTCAAGCGAACGTTTAAAAGAGATGTTCAATAAAATGTTTATGAAATCAGCTGGTAATCTATACTTATATTAATATTATAAAGATGCAAAGTTTGTGAGGTTGTAGGGGATAATATCTGGATCTACTAAACCGATTTTCAAAATTCTTTCACCAATAGAAAGCCACGTTATTTGTGAGTGTTATAGGTTATTGACCCGAAAAATTAAAAATACTTATTTGTGGTAGTTGGATTTGCAAAGTGAGTCGGGGAAAAAACGGTCGAACTAAAACGTTGTTTACGAACGCTGCCTTAACGATGAGAGATATATGATTGAGTTCCAGAGAAAAGCTCCAGAGCTTGATAAAGTAAAAATGTTTACCGCCCAACGAAGTGGGCACGGGTCAGCTAGTTTTTATTAATGTTCTTGGTATAAAATGTGACAATGGTAGCACTGTGGTTTGTCTCCCTAATAGAGGTTGGACGTAGGATATCAAAAATATTAACGTCATAATTTTACAAAATCTTACGCTATAAACGCCTCTAACAAAGAGCAATAGAAACACCTTTAAAGTTGCTTAATTGAAAACAGTTTTATTCAATTTACTCTTCATTCCATATTATAAAACGATGTGTGTGTGTCTGTCTGTTCGCGATAAACTCCAAAACCACTAAACGGATTTTCATGCGGTTTATTCAGTAGATTAAGTGATTCAAGAGTTTAGGTGCCTATATTGTCAAGGTTTTTTTATCAGTCCGCCGGACCCGCTAGTAACCTATAAGTCAAATCTAAAAAGTGCATCGCTGTATTTTTTTTTATTGTTTTTAGCAGAGAAATCGAATAGCGTTTAATGTTTTGTAAAGTTTTGACCTCTACTATAAAGGCAAACAATAGTGGATAGGTCAGTCTTTGGTGAAGGAAAACATACAAATAAGACGATAGAATAAAATAGGATCTTCTTCAATACGTATATCAAGTATTAGGCTAGTCCCGTAAATATGTGCACAATTTTTTTTACACTATAGGTGAGCATTAAGGATTTTTAGAAATTTGAACCCCTAAAGTGGTTAAGATGAAATTTTGTATGAATATCCATCATTTACGAAAATTGGTATTAAAAATGATGGGTTTGCTACATAGATTTTCCAAATAAATCAAGATTTTGAATAGTCCTTTATTAAGAAACAAATGCAGACGAAGTCGTAGGCGATTGTTAGTATATATATATAAATAAGAAGCGATAACGTATGTATTTATTAATTCCAAACGAAAGCTCCGTGAAGATTTCCAAAAATCCAACTGAAGTCTAAATAACCGGCTCGCGGATGTCACCATAAACAATAATCGGTTGCACTACACGCACTAAAATAATTACAGTTAAGAGTAAATGAGATGGAAGTACTGACGATTCCCGTGTTCAATAAGGAAGAAATTTCTTGTACAAAGGATAATTAATTGTCCTTTAATAATATATCAATCTCGAAACTAACATTATATTTCAATAATAAATAAGGAAAAATAGTCCTAAATTCAAATAAATTTATGTCCTCATTCTTATATATTTAATAAAATGAAAATGATAAAAGGCCTTCTTCAATCATGTTAACACTTCTAAACGTATCAGAATAAAACTATGTGACCATTCAATGCACAATTTTCATAGTTCAAGGCCACGTTTTTTTTTTTAATTTAATCGATCCTTTGCCATTGTGTAAATGCCCAACGAAATAGGCGGTAATCAGCTAGTTTTTTTTTTCTTCGAACTGACTACGCTATTGACCAGGCGAGGTCTTAACAGCTTCACCGGACTACTAAGGCGAGCGCTTAAGACACTCAGCCGATTTTATTTTGACAACTAGCTCAAGGGTGCGTGGCACACCGCGACTTTTGCTGTTGCCTGATACATGCAGGTAATCAGCTAGTATTACATAGGTTTAATAGGCTTTATAATAAAATTCTTACAAAATATAAATTTATAATAGCGCCACGTTATGATGGTCGTTTTGACATATTACAATAGCGAAAAATCTATATTCAAATGCTTCTTTGTTTTGCAGTAAGCTTTGACGCGAGGTTGTCGGTAATGGTAGCTGTGCTGGCCAGCGATCCTATACCTAAAATCATATATAGGATATAAATATATAATTTCGATTTTGAAAAATTTTAATGCCGAGTTGGGTTGTAAATAAGTACACTAATAATTATAAGCCATTAGTATTCTGTCAAACGGAGTTGTTAGAACGTGGAACCATATTATATAGTTAGATATTCATATATTTATAATGTAGAAATCCTTGTACTAAATTAATTTTGTGTCCTAAAATTCGATTAATCTTAGAATTAACTGCACGTCTACAATTGACAATAGAAAACAGCAATTTGCTCCTTCAAACATAGTTATTAATTTATACGAAACTTCGTGAAGGGACAAACGTCATAACGGCCATCGTAGCGTGCCGCTATTATAAAAAAACAAAGCGAAAATTCTCTGCGAAATTCTTACAAGAACACATGGCGAACGCTCTCACATAATTTATACCACAGGATATAATTCGTTTAAGGCAAGCAATATCGGCGTTTCTATCAAATAAAAATCCTTTAAAAAAAGAGGAACAACACAGCATCCCATTGAACACCTGCCCTTATTACGTGGAATACGTATCAAAACCTGTTTACAATAATAAAAAAAGTATCTCTATGTTATGCATCTCAAATAATTCTGACAAACCTCTATCGCATAGACAATAAGAATTAAAGTCCAATATCAGTAGCTTTTTCGATCGCAAACTCTAACTTGGTTATAAGTCATCTTGGGACCTGACAACATCTTTGTTTTTTTAAACAGCCGACTACCACATAATGTCTTTTTTATTAAAAATTTTTAGGCGCATTTGATCGGTTCCAAATGAGTATTTTATATCGTTATTGTAATTTCAAATATTTAAATATATTTTTTTATTAAGTAATTGAATTTGTATGGTCTGTGACGAGTATTTATAAAACGCAAAATATCCCTAAAATACAAAAAAAAGGAATATTTCAAATTAAAATACCCTATAAAACATTTAATAAGTTTCTTTTATTAAGTTACATTTAACAAAAGACTGGTATTAATTATCAACTGATGTTTCGTATTCATCAAATTAATTATATATACCATTATTAAATGCAATTGAATTGAAACTGAATAGTAACGCCATCTATTGGCACTTTTACAATGCATAAAAAAGAAGAAAACGCATCAATATAGTTGCGGTAAATATATTATAATCCTATAAAATAACGCATGATAAAAGAATATAACAAACATGGAATATAGAACGGATGGGATACATAAAAAATTAGGTTAAAATGTAAAATTACAATGCAATAAATAAGAAATTAAATTACTTAAAGTCTTAACACAAATTGCTTGTTATTTTGTCAAAAATCTTAATATTACCTTTTCAAATATTGTTGTAAAATCCAATACAAATTCTCACTAAAACACCGTCACACTAGTATTTAATACAATCATTAAACTATCACGTTTTTGGAATAAAAACTAACTTTCCATTAAAAAACAGAACAGTTCGAAAAATATTATTTTAAAATGGGCGCGCGAATGGCCGCGTCGCGTCGTCCGACCGTCAACAGCTCGCAGACGTCTGCGATGGCGCCTAGTTGACACCGTACTGTTAGCCAAAAAGTTAGCTTAGCTTACAATGCCGTCCGCAATACTACTTTATATATATGATACATTGTTATCTGCTTAAACAGTCCTCAAAATACCAATAACAACGACATTATATCTATGTTAACCTATACTAGTATTATAAAGCTGAAGAGTTGGTTTGCTAAAACGCGCTAATCTCAGGAACTACTGTTCCGCTTTGGAAAATATTTTCAGTGTTATTATAACACATTTATTAAGGAAGGGTATAGGTTAAATATCATCACGCTAAGACCAATAGGGGCTGAGCACCAGTGAAGAATTTTTCAAAATTAGTAGACTGATTTTTGCAACATTTGTAATGTTTTCTTGAATATAAATTTAATCCTATAACTTTTGCAACTATGGCGAGGATACTTTACAAATTCAGTTTGTGTTATATATAATTTTAAGTGCAGAGGGTTCAGTGGTTAGGTCACCGCGTCCATATACGTTGATTCGAATCCTCGTCAAGGAGTTGAAGCTAAATAAAGAATAATTTTTCTGATGAAATCCTAACATTGTGATACGGTTTTTTGTAAACCTGCTTTAGCTTGCTAACACGTTCATGTTATAGTCTATCGCTTAGTACAGGCTGTCGCCTAAATCTGTTCCAACAATTACACTTAAGAATCCACTTTTAAGATCTATTGTATTTGGTCATCTTAGTGCACACTGCTATTTAATATTAGGTAAGTTTGTGATCAAAGTCTTAAACTTATAAGGCATATAAAAATGTTATGAATATAAAACATGTATATTACTACTATTATGTGAGAAAAAAAAAAACAAAAATACATATGGAAAAAAATTTAAAAGTATATATCTATCCAATAGCGCTCTATTTACATATGCAGAATTATCTAAGTTACCATATAAGAACAAAAATCCTTACTAATATTATAAATGCGAATGTGGGTTTGTTTGTTTGTTACGTTTCTACGTATTAACCACGCAGCCTGTCTTGAAATGTTGTGTACGCGTAGTCAGGGGTTCAGAATTAAACACAGAGTACCTTACATGTACACCGGATGTACTGTTTCCGGGGAATATAATAAAACTACGTTAACGCGAGCGAAGTCGGGAGCGAAAACAAGTTTCATTATAATACGAAAATATGTTATTTTTAAAATTTCAAACATCTTAACTGAAATCATATAAAAATTCCCACTCAAACTACCTCACTCAACTCAAACTCAGACTCCCTGCCAATGTGTATCCTTCCTCTTATGACATGGCGTCCTTCAAAAGAGGAGTGAAGAAGCACTTTAGACACAGGTCTAACACTGACAGTCGCCGATATTTATAGACTGTACTGTAATTTCCAAAAAAAAACATATTAACATAAACAATAGCTTATGTTGTTTTTTTTAACCAACTGCGCAGAGGAAGGTTTAAATAATGTATTTCGAGTGCATATAGGTATATTTAGTTAGCACTAGTCGACCCGTGCCCACTTCGTTGGGCGGTAATGGGCATTATCAAGCTACAACTTTTCTCTAGAACTTAATCATATATTTCTCATAGTTAAGGCAGCGTTCGTAAGAAACGTTTTCGTTCGACCATTTTTTTCTCCGGCTCTCCAGATATTACCCCCAACAACCTCACAAACTTTACCTCTTCATAATATTAGTTAGATTATAGATAATATAATAAGTTAATAGCATCTGCTCGCGAGTTCGTACGCGTGGAATAGTTATTTTGGGCTAAGACGCAGCGGAAGCTCTCAAAAGGAAAAAATACCCCGATTTTAAAACATTTTTCTCTGTTGCTCCGCTCCTATTGTCCTTAGCGTGCTGATATATAAACTATGACACTCAAAAATAACGTAGCTTTCTATTGGTAAAAGAATTTTCAAAATGAGTTTAGTAGTTCCTGAGATTACCTCTTACAACGTCACAAACTTTACCTCTTTATAATATTACTAGCTGTTACCCGCGGCTCCGCACGCGCTTTTTAAAAATTTATTAAAGAAATGTAAAATTGTAAGTGGGTGTGTACATTACAGAAACGCTTTTTCAAAAACATTTGTAACTACGATACGAACGCTATCTACTGTAACATGTAACGTGTACATTAGATATATGAATACTAATAGTATATCGAATGGGATGGGATTTATTATCAGCAACATACCTGGAACTTCAACCTACTATATACCAAACTCAGTGCTCACTAACACTATGTAAGAAAGTAATGAAAATTATAAACTATACATTATCGAACAATATATCTTAAATCTTTTATTTTATAGATAGATATAATATGCCCGTATTGTCGATATACTTAAGTTATTCTTATACGTTGCTATAATAACTGAGTTATGTAGAAGCAAACGTGGTAAATAAGACAATATGGCCGCCAAATTGACCAAAAAGATGATATAATTCATATTACATACAAATATATGACTTTCAATTATGTATATTTATTCTTGGAGTCAGTAAGGCACACGTCTCACGTCATCAATTTCACATGGACTAATACATAGGTAGCAGTCAATCACTACATAGTGTACCAATTCAAATAAAAAGAGAATCATTAAAATCGGTTCATAATTAACTAAAATATCGATTAACATGCATGAAAAAAATATATACAACCGAACATAGTAACCTCCTCCTTTTTCGAAGTCGGTTAAAAAAATGTCCTTTGTCAGCTTATCTGTTCGCGATAAAGTCAAAAACTACCATTTTCATGCTGTTTTCACCAGTAGATAGAATGATAATTCATGGGGAAGGTTTAGGTATAATTTGTCAAAGTTTTCATTTTATTATCCGGGCGGGACAACGTCTTCCGAGCCCGCTAGTTATCTGCCCGTAAAAGCCCCGTGAAAGTCGGTCCAATCAATTAGGAGATAGTAGGATATTGCGGACAAAGTCTTGAGAAACAAAATAAAATAGTTACTTCTTATAAGGTGAGTTATCTTCCAGTGAAAGTCCCGTGAAAATCAGTTCAAGCATTACGGATATTCCACTGCGGCCGAAGGCGAATAAAAAACCTAAATTACTTTTTATAAGGTCTGTTATCTACCAGTAAATACCCCGTGAAAATCGGTCCAACCATTTTGGAAATAGCCATGCGGACGAAACCGCGGACAAATAAAATAGAATATGTCAACCGCTATAATTTCGGTTATCTGGCAGTAAAAAGTAAAATTCCCGTTAAAATAGGTCCAGTCGTTTTGGAGATTACGCAGAACAAACAAACAAACAGACAAAATATAATAATATAAAAATTTAGACAAAGTATAAAAAAAGTTTTTTTTTGGTCATTTGTAGCCATATCCATTCATCAAAAAGTTATTTTAATTGTACATACACAAACTTTATTTTTATAATACGTAATAGAGAACAAATAAAAAATTGGAAATAAAAGACAACTTCAGAAAACTTCAGAATTGGCAGTATGAATTAATTCCTTCGCCTATGAACTATTTGAATAGGAAAACAAAATAAACTTTGAAAATGTTAGCTTTGATACTTACCACATAAGTTCAGAATTGGCAGTATGGATTAATTCCTTCGCCTGTCCTATTGGACGAATATTATTACTACTACTTACCATGTTACCATGGCAACGTATATAATAATAACGTAATCGCTCAAAAGCAAAAAAAGTGCCCGATTTTGAAACATTATTTATTGGTGCTCTGCTTCTATTGGACTTAGCGTGATTATGTATAGCCTAAAGCCTTCCTCGATAAATGAGCTATCTAAAACCGAAAGACTTTCTCAAGTCGGACAGGTAGTTCCTGAGATCATAGCGTTCAACCAAACAAACAAACTCTTCAGCTTTATATATTAGTATAGATTATAGCCCCTGCCCGCGACTTCGTCCACGTAGTAATAGTTACTACTCTGGGCTGACGCTGACACACAGCAGAAGCTCTCAAAAAGAAAAAAACATCTCGATTTTGAAACATTTTTCATCTGTGCTCCGCTCCTATTGGCCTTGGCGTGATGATATATAGCCTATAACCAGTCTCGATGGATGAACTATATAACACTGAAAGAATTATTCAAATCGGACCAGTAGTTCCTAAGATTACCCCTTACAACGCCACAACGTCACAAACTGTACCTCTTTATAATATTATTATAGATTATAGACTAGCTGTGCCCGCGACTTCGTCCACTTGGAACCTGATGTACAAAACAGTGACTAATAAACTCATCCGAATGTATTAAGCCATTAGGCTAAAATAGTAATTATACTATCTACTTTTCACTCGTACTTAAGTCGCGTCGTCCTTAAAACTACAATAACTTTTGATAAACCGAACCGATTTTGATGAAATCAAAATTAAATGTTACTCGAGGATTCACTTTATGATTTGCTTGAAGAGATTTTATCAAGAACGCAGTGTTTTATCAGTGATGCGTGTTCAAACAAACAGACATACATATAGACATACATTTCTAAAAATGATTGAAATGTATTTTGTTACTTATTCTAATACAGCTGCAACAATACAGACACGTAGATTTATATGCTTATTATATGTATAGACTAGAAGTGAGTTATATCAGAGGAAGTATGAAAGTAAAGTATGACAGAGAATTTGAGGAGCAATCGTAATTCTCATACCCAATGAATATGTCTAAATTAAATGAAGAGAAATTGAGTATCAGTAGATACATTTATAGGATGTAACACTAATTAACTAAGACAGGACAGAAATCTTTACGTTTTACGAAGAAGAGGAGCGGAAGCCACCGAACACAAACCAAAGAAGATCACAACAAATACAGTTCTAAGAAGCGGGTGTTGTACCCTACAAAACTGCTATAGATATAGATTTTTTTAATTAAATTGCTAATATTTGATGAATCCATAGAACTATATTAGTTGAACCGGTTTCTTCGATATTAACAAATAATGTAAACGGAAACGATACACGGCGCCAAATAATCAGAATAGTTATCGTCAAAACTTGATACGATACAATATATCAGAAGTCAGAAGAGACGTCACTGAATCGAACAACGTGGGTGTGAATCCTAAAATTAACCGTTTTTTTTTATTAACAAAAAAAAATTGGGTACCACAGATGCGTTGATATTTTATTCTCGATGCAGGTAGGTAAATCTCGATGTGTTCCGGCAGATGCACTTAAGAATGAATCCTTTTTTTTATATCATGAAACGGAAACGAACAGTGATCACCACCGTCCATGGACACTTGCAACACCAAAGGAGTCGCCTTGTTGCCAGCATATGTTTGGGGGAAGGGGAAGGGGAGGGGAGAAGGAAAGGGAGGTGGGTCTCCGACGTTGTCACTGACCGAACGAAATCCAACAATGCAAGCACTTTTACTTCGATTTTCTGTAAGAGGGTGGTACTACCCCGGGCGAGCCGACCCATTCATGCAGAAACCAGTATTATCATCAGCGTGGCTCTACCACCTACCAAGAGCTTATTCCACTTAGCTTATTCTAATATTTAATCATTATGTCATTTACTATAATTATTTTAACAATTTAACACAATATGTTACTATATATTAAAAATGGCTATGTGCTAATTACCACATGAGAGAAGTGAAGAAATAAATGCATGTATTTATCATAATCATTAAGTTCCTACAGATTTATCAATGTTTATGTGTAAATAAATAATAGTAATATCTAAATATGGATCGTACAAGTATTAAGCAGAATTGTAGAAATAATTGACAAGCCTCTTCCCCTTGGAACGAAAAGTAAGCAAAGATCTATCCCTCTCCCCCCGTGCTTATTGGCTTATGTATTATAAATGGTCTTGCCAGTTCCATTACAAGATCTAAAAAAAATGTTTAAAGCTCACACGTAGTAGGCGTCAAACTTAAAACAAAAATCAAAGAGCTATATCTGACAACTGAACGCTCCAATACTCGAAGCGAGACATTTTTCCCACTCTACACGACACAGTGTTTGCCCCACCACTTTTCGTCACACAAAAAGGTTACAGATCAGAATTCGAAAAGTAAGCAGAGCTCTCTCCCTCTCCCCCCGTGTCTATTGACCTATGTTTTATAAATGGCCTTGCAAGTTCCATTACATCTAAAAAAATCGTGTGTAGTTCACACGCAGTAGGTGTCAAATTTAAAAAAAAAAATCAAAGAGCTATATCTGACCGTTCTCCAATACTCGAACTGAAACACTGTTCCCACTCTACACGACACAGTGTTTGCCCCCACCACTTTTCGTCACACAGAAAGGTTGCAGACCTGAATTGTAAAGCCCTCCCATATTAAGTTTTACATCAAATAAATTAATAATAAAAAAACTGACGTAGTCGCCACACCCTCATGTTATCTGAAATAAGCCAACACAGAGCTCCACCCGTCTTTCGATCCTTACAAAATACTTGATCAACCTCATACACACAATATACATGAAACACTACATCGACTATATAGACTATATTGACAGTAAATGCGGTTGATGATGACGCAGTGCGTCACTGACCCGAACGCGTATGATTACGAGTGGAGCCGAACAAGCCCGATTCAGGGTCACCGATCCGAATGTGACGTTTCACTGCACAACGCGTCGAAAGAAGCTTTCACTTCACAAAAAGTGTATTGCAAGTACAGTGTACTCAAACACATTAGCATATATATATAGTCCAAAGACAATCACCACTATCATGGTGACATGTGGTGGTAGAGCCACGCTGAAACTATTACTGGTTTCGGTATGAATGGGTCGGCTCGCCCGGGGTAGTACCACCCTCTCATAGAACACCGACGTGAAGTAACAGTGCTTGCATTGTTGCGTTTCGTTCGGTCAGTGAGAGCGCCGGAGGCTCACCTCCCCTCCCCTTTCCTCTCTCCTCTCCATCTAAATCCCCTAACCCTTCCCCCTAATGGTAGCAACGCACTTGCGACTCCTCTGGTGTTGTTAGTGGCCATGGACGGTGATGATCACTTAACATCAGGTGACCCATCTATTCGTTTGCCACCTTTAAAATAAAATAAAAATATAAGCATCTCAGTAGCTGGATACTGACGAGCTTATTGCATATATACCCATATTTTCTGTAGCTGTCAATCCACTTGATAATTAAACACTAGCATTTGTCCGGGGTTTCGCTATCGTTAATGTATATTTGACCTTTTCCATAGAAAAAGTATTCTTTTGTAGATAAAAAAGTCAGTCCTTCTTCGTGTCCTAGACAACTTGTAAACAAAATTTTACATGATCGGTTTACTAGTTAAGGCGTAACAGCGTAACAAACAAACGAACATATAATGACGATTGTTTTAATAAGATAAAATAATTTAAAACGCGAATCATTTAACGTCCATCTGTTCGTAAACTAATGAGTCTACCACGTATAAACAAGGCAAAGAATTTCTGCCAAGCGTCGAGGTTTTTACACCTGACGCACGGGACCAGTTCTCGGCGGATGTTTCGAGCGTTCACCCAACGTGAACGGGACGGCATCATAAGTGTGCCGCGAGAACGTGACGAAGATATACGGAACACACGTGTTAGATGAGACAGGTTATGGCGTCGCGTGGCGTACGAAAGAGACGTAAACTTGTTTTATTTAATAATCCAGTTATAATATTAAGAAGTCGCAAGGTTTCCTTGAGTTATTATGTTAAATGTATTGTGGATTTTTATTTGAGCGTATTTTGGATCATCTATCGGTATATTTAATTAAGCTCCAGTTGAACTAAAAGATTGTGGGTGAAGCATAAGCTACTGCCATGTTGCTGTCAAATGTAAGATTCGGGAATAATAGAAAGACGCTCACAAGTTATCTTAGGCCTATATTAGAAAAATGCGTTATTTTGCGGAAATCAATCATTAAATATTATAATGGACGTTACTTTGCACTTCCGCCTGAAATAGATTGGCCGCTACTACGCTTTACTGCAACAAAAGACGTTTGATTTTATTTCTCCGAGTGTACCTGAAAAAGATACACCTGAAACTAGTAATAAAGAGAGAGAAATATTAGTAGCTAAAACAATCGAGAGAATTGAAAACGTGTTCCTTGGATGACTTTACACTTTTGATATGTAACTGGGTTTTATCTGAAACTAGTAATAGGGAAAGAGCGAAATATTAATAATTTAAAACAATAAAAAGAGTCAAAACTGCGTTCCTTGGTTGAACCTGACGGCGCTTGACATTTTTGGTATGTAACTGTAAATATAAAAAAAACATAAAATTAATTAAAATATGTTGCAGATTGACGTGTATAGTGTATTTTAAGGTGTAAGGGGTGTCGAATAACATCATAAGACTTGAAACACCCAAGCCAACCTCACCTGCACGTGGTGCACCCTGCCGAATAACGAACGAGGCAATGACGAAAGCGGTTTGGTAGGGTTTTACAGCCTGACTGGGTCGCAACCACCATGTATATGGCAAAAAAGCCCGTCATAGTGATTCGCTTCTGCGGGTGGCGTTTTGGGATCAGCCTGTGCATATCCAGCCTTTCGCAGGCCGGCATGACAGCGGCGACCGTCGATGGATACGGTGTTTTCGATTTTTATTTTGCCGAGCTACAATAGAAAAAAAAATACAATAGAAAATTATTAATTAAATTTGAACTTTCCCGTTGTCTTTTTAAGTAAAATACGGTCGACTTGGGATTACCCAACAGGTAATTATACTGTACAAGTTTACAATATTATTCAGTGCATTATTCAACCTGGTATAGCGCGAGTGCAGGTTGCGCCATCTCTACGGGGGGCCATAAATCTGTAAACTACAACTTAAGCTAGCTAATTATAACACGGCCTTCTGTTACCTACTTGTAATATATTTACACAGTTTCTACTTCCCGTTTTTATCTCATTTTAAACTTATTCTACGCTTTTACATTAAAGTGCATACTGCCATAATGAAGTTTTTTTTCGAACTGACTGCGCAATTGACCACGCAAGGTCTTAACAACTTCCCCGGATTACTAAGG
This sequence comes from Antheraea pernyi, assembly GCA_015888305.1. NCBI lineage: Eukaryota > Metazoa > Arthropoda > Insecta > Lepidoptera > Saturniidae > Antheraea > Antheraea pernyi. Next base: position 86,444 of record MU158828.1, on the reverse strand, counting down.
CGAGCGCTTATGGCACTTATGAAAGCGGGGTGGTAGGGTTTTACAGTCTGACTGGGTCACAACCACCATGTATATGGCGAAAAAGCCCGTCATAGTGATTCGTTTTTGCGGGTCGCGTTTCGGGATCAGCCTGTGCATATCCAGCTTTTCGCAGGCCGGCATGACAGTAGCGACCAGCGATGGATAGTATGTCACTCGGTGGTCGCCATTGTTTTTGCATTGTACTGTGCTAAATCAGGCATAGTGCATTCATTTTGCCGTGATACAATATTTTTTTTAATAATAATTGATTACACGTGTTACGCCCCATCACGAAGCATCTTCAGATCGATATTTTGCTCCCTCTTTATTATTAGTTTCAGGTGTAACTTTTTCAGGTACACACGGACAAATATAATCAATTTTTTGTTACTGTGGGATGTAGTAGCGGCCAATCTATTCCAAACGGAAGTGCAAAGTAACGTCTATTATAATATTTAATCTTAGCTTATACATCTATTAATTAGAAATTAATTACGAATTGTCATTTAAAAAAAAAAGCCTATTGACGCGCATACCATTTTATCCTCACCATGTATAAGAACATAGGAAAGCCATAGTTCAATCTTACTAAATCCCATGCTTCCAGGAATAAAGGCATACATTACACTTACTCGTAATTTTAAAACGTCATTTTACAATCGGGACACAAAATATATTTTTTCTCATTTTAACGTAATAAAAAAAAACTGCTTGTCTATAAAGTTGGTTTACGGACAATCATTTTATGCGATAACATCATAAAAAACATTGTTGAAAACTTGCATACTATTATAAAATTTTACGAGATAATTAGGCTTAGGCCGATCGCGTCTTCCTATTGCTTGTTCTGCACTTTCGCTTGCACGCTCGGCTCAGGCGGAACGTGACAACGAGTCTTGCTTTTTCGTGCATGCAGCCGGCGTTCATCACGTCAAAAGTAACTCCGATATATCGGTAGCACTTTTACGCCATAACTACTTAGCCAATTGTCGTGAAGTTTTGGATACAAGTTGTCAGGAGTACAAAAACGAACATGCTCGGACGACTCCTCACCAACACTGGGGGGCCGAGCGCCGTCTGCCGTCGCCTTTTTATGGGGGTCGTACGGTCCATGGCCACCTACGGGGCACCGTTGTGGGTAGACGCCCTCAACGCCATAAATATCCGTGCGCTGCGGGCTACGCAGCGTACTGTGTCGTTGAGGATGATACGAGGTTACGGCACGGTGCCCTCGGGGGTGCCATGGTGGTGGCCAGCTCCCTTTCCTGGGAGCTAGAGGCGGAGGTGCTTGCCGCCGTATATAAATATACGGCGGTTAAGAAACGGATGGGAGAGCCTCTAGCTCCCAGAGAAATAGAGGAAAGGAGAAGATAGATTAGGGACGAAGTGGCCGAAGTGGCCGAAAGTTGGAGGCGGATCAGCCGGATTGGTGCAATAGAGGATGGGGCTCCCTGAAGTTCCGTCTGGTGTAGGTCCTGACCAGGCACGGTTGTTTCGGTTGGTACCTGCACTGGATAGCACGCAGAGAGCCGACCACCGTATGCCATCAGTGCGGCGTTAACCCGGACACCGCGCAGCACACTCTGTCTGTGTGTGCTGCGTGGGAGGAGCAACGTCGCACTCTGACTGCGGTGGTAGGGCAAGACCTCTCACTGCCGAGCGTAGTTGTGGTGGAGAGGGTCCATGAACAGGATCCTCAAAGTGACCCTCTCAGCCAATGGAGGACAGGCAGTAGGAGGCGGCAGTTTGATCGCCTCCTCCCACCGTAGCCGGACTTAGGGGAGATGGGTCGAGGGGCCCATCTTCCTATTGCGCAGGTCCAGCTGACGGAGGAGACGGCCGATGTGTACCCAGCTACCTCCTAAGAGGACGAGGCCTGGCGGCGGCGATTCCGCTGCTGGGCCAACCGCTGGGGCGGCACAATAATCTCTATAGAGATCTCATGCCGCCCTAACTTAGCGGCAGACGTACATCGTGGGGTTTTAGTCCGTGTGAGTCGGACATAACCCACCCTCTCCCCCGAGAGGGTGGTATATCCATAAGAGATTTCCTCACGATAAAAAAAAGGAGTACAAAAACGGACATGGGGTACCTATAATACAAAAGAAGTACTGTTGCTAAGTGATAAGCCAAATAACGTGAAAAAAGCCGTGAGAAAAAGTTAGTTCTTAAGTCAACTTGAACATAATATGTTTTAGAAAATATTTGCAAAAGGACCGGCCGGGTAAGTTAAGTTACTTATTTGTTCCATACAATTTTTATAAGCGCTTTTCATTACTAACTATTATTACAAGGAATAGTTTTAGTACCATAATGTAACTAAGTTTCTTTTGGCAACCAATCTTCTATATTATTATTGCCATTGTCGAATAGCTAACAATAGTATAAGTGTATTGTAATCATTTCAATGTTCTAACAAGATGGCGGCCCCCTTGCTAGAATTTTCCAGGGAGTTGTGTTGCATATCAGCATTTATGTCCCGTGGTATTATTGAGTTTTCACTTCTGTCAGCATTCCATAAGACTGCCTCGATTTTTTTTTGTTTGCTTGTCGAGCTTTAGTAAGCAAATATAAATATTTTCTAGGATTTTTCTTTCCAAAATATTGAAACTTGAAAGATCAATGAAGTATGATTGAATCTCGATTACTGAACGAGCACTAGTATTATTAATTTTTTAACCTCTGCACTATTGAAAACCATAAGAGTTTAAGTTCCATACAAATGAATGTAGACCTTATGATGCATTGGTTAACAGACTATAGAGAGCCTACGTTTTAGAGAAATAACGTTACAACATTTGAATAATTTTGAACAACGACAAATTATGTATAGTAAAATTATTATAATATGATCAGCCATTTTGAGATCTGGGCCTTAAAAAACAAGCTGAGGGGTTAATGTATACTTTTATTAGAACGGTGGTCATATATCTAACGTATTTAAAATAGTTATCGTTCAAATAAATATCATTGCCAGAATTGTCAGAACAAATAATCAAGTATGCATTTATTCCCGGAAAAGTGCGAAATATAATCTAGTAGCAAATGGGAGTCAGGCGTGTAGTGTATGCATTAAACAATTTACACATGTGTATCTTGTATCGTGTATAGCGTGCGGGAGCCGAGCCGTTGCGTTGTGCCTCTCGAACTCCACACTTTACAGTTGAAGATACACTGAGAGAAACGTTTCTTTTTTGATGTGAAACTTCTTATATGAGCACTTTGAAATTATTTTAATTACTCTTTTGTACATATGAATACAGAAGTCCATCTTTTATTCAGTGGTTGTTTAGTGTTCAAAACATACGAGCATTAATCGAAGCACTGCCATTGTGTCACTAAAATAGGTGTGGCGACATTTATATGTAGTGCAACATTACAGTAGTGGTCATAGATTTAACCACAATTAAATTAATTCCTAATAACTAGTAATATTGTCCATATCATAAAATAAATATTATATCTCAGACTGACAGTAATTATCAATAAATCGTCAATCGTATGCATTATATTGAACGATAACTTTATCTCACTACGAAAGGAATGTATAGTACTTAAGTCGCGTCGTCATTAAAATTACAATAACTTTTGATAGACCGAACCGATTTTAATAAAACAAAAACTAAACGTTACTCAAATGACCTTATGATTTTATTGGAAGTATTTTTTTCTGGGTAGTTTAGCAGTGATGCGTGTTCATACAAACAGGCAAACATTTCTAAAATTCATTGAAATGTATTTTATTTGTAACTACGATACGATCGCCAACGACTGTAACATGTAGCGTGTACATTAGATATATGAATACAAATAGTATATTGAATGGGATGAGATTTATCATCAGCAAGATACCTGGAACTTCAACCTACTATATAGCAAACTCAGTGCTCACTAACACTATATAAGAAAGTAATGCAAATTATAAGCTAAACATTATCGAACAATATATCTTAAATCTTTTATTATATAGATATAATATGCCCGTATTGTCCATATACTTACATTATTCTTATACGTTGCTACAATCATGAGTTATGTAGAAGCAAACGCGGTAAATAAAACAATATGGCCACCAAAATGACCAAAAAGATTATATAATTCATGTTACATACTAATATATGTGACTTTCAATTATGTATATTTATTCTTGGAGTTCAGTAAGGCACACGTCTCACACGGTTGTAACATATTTTTGATCAATTTCATACTTTTTTTTTTTTTCGAACTGACTACGCTATTGACCAAGCAAGGTCTTAACAGCTTCACCGGACTACTAAGGCGAGCGCTTAAGGCACTCAGCCGATTTTACTTTGACAACTAGCTCAAGGGTGCGCGGCACACCT
>MU158828.1:55769-80866 GCA_015888305.1 Antheraea pernyi | reverse complement strand
CAAATACGTTGTCGGCCTGTGTTTGATGGAGGTGGGACGTGGGTGGGGGATGGTAGTGGGGGGGATGGGGAGGGTAGAGGGGGCGGGGAGGTGGCTATCCGGCGCTCTCACTAACCAAATAAAACGCAACAGTGCAAGCACGGTTACTTCATGGCAGTTTTCTGTGAGAGGGTGGTACTACCCCGGACGAGCCGACCCGTAATTGGGAAAAGTCGGTGCGTCTGGCGGCCACAACCTCTGGCTGTGATCGGGCGCATAAGGAGGTTGGCCACAAGTTGGTCTTCGAGAACATGGAGGCCTGTGGTTCCCTGTCATTCCGACTGGTGCAGGTATTCACTGGACATGGTTATTTCGGGTGGTACCTGCACCGAATCGCGCCAAGGGAGATGACTGCCGCATGCCACGAGTGCAGCGCTGATGAGGAAAACCGACTTACACGGACTAAAACCCCACGGTGTACATCCGCCGCAGTATTGGGGTGGCACGAGATCTCTATAGACTTCATCGTGCCGCCCCAGTGGTTGGCTCGGCGTCAGAAACTGCCTCTACCGGGCCTGTGCAATGGGAAGATGGGCCCCCGATCCATCTCCCCTAGGTCTGGCTACGGTTGTAGGAGGAGATGAGCATTACGCCCCCTCCTTCCACCAGCCTTTCTTTGGTGGAGATAGCCTCTTAGAAGGTCATCTCCGTAGGTGCTCTAGCATGGCTTTCATCACACTCGACAGTGAGGGATCGAAACCTACCACTGCAGTCAGAGTGCGATGTTACTCCTTCCACGCAGCACACTCAGACAGTGTGACATACGGTGGTTGGCTTCCTACGTGCTATCCGGTGCAGGTACCAACCGAAGTGCCCGTGCCCCGTCAGCACCTACACCAGACGGAACGTCAGGGAGCCTCAAGTACACTCGCGCCATTCCGGCAGGACCGGGCGGACTAAGTCAATCGTATGTCGACCATAATGCGCCTCAACAACTCTTATATATATTTCGTATCGGATAATTTTCTAAACTATTTCAGTTTTATAAGGGAAAAAATAAAACTCTTCCACTTTCAGTGTAAGCATGAATGCGTGCACGTGTGTGGAGGTGATATGTGTAATGTTGTCGCGCGATCAATAAAATTGTCACGTAATCATCATTTATTGTAAAAGTTATTAAAGCTAATAGAAACTACGATTTTTAACCGACTTCAAAAAAAGGAGGAGGTTATCAATTCGTCTGTATATTTTTTATTTTTTTATGTTTGTTACCTCATAACTTTGGACTGGGTGAACCGATTTTGATTATTCTTTTTTTATTTGAAAGCTGGTACTTCCAGTGTGGTCCCATTTCAATTTGGTACAGTTCCGACAACGGCATCCAGTGCAAAACCGTATAAGTTTTAAATTTGCATTAAGTATGTACACGACAAATAGACGAATAACTCAATATTACGCTAACCGATTTCGATGATTCATTTTTTATTGAAAAGGATGTACTTCAAGGGTAGTTTGATGAGAGTTTGGTTAGGTTCTGATTATGGGATCCGTGACAAAGTAAGAAAACTTTCAAGAAACGAGCCTACTCCTTTCTTAAGGGCCGGCAACGCATCTGTGTTTCCTCTCGTGTCGCAATTGTCCATGGGCGGCCGTGATCACTTACCATCAGGTGACCCGTATGTTCGTTTGCCACCAATATTATAAAAAAAACTCTTCAATTCTTAGGAGCCTATTGTGCTTATGTTCGTTGCTGTGTTGCAACATGACGCAAGCATTGTAATTACATTACTTAAGGTGTATAATGTGTGAAGCGATGGTAGCCGAGTTGGTGGTAGAAACTATCGCGGATTACTGAAAAGGTTGCGTTCGTACCAAACGTTACTTATTGTACAACCAATTGAAACCATATCGCATACCATACCGATAGATACCATACCGCAAAAATGCGCATATTTTAATATACTTAAGGCGGGACGGAGTTCGCGGGCACTGCTAGTAAAATATATTCATGTACACTAAAAATGGAAAAATAAAGTAAATTTTGAAAAAAAAAGTATTAACCGACTTCAATATCAATCGAAAACCCATAAGGCACTAAAAAGCGGAAAATAAATAGTTTATCAAATTAACCAAATTACTATCTCTAGGTAGCACACATATTCATATGTTTTATTTAATTTGGTTAATTTGGTAAACTATTTATTTTCCCCTAGAGATGTACATCTCTAGGTAGCACACATATTCATATGTTTTATTTAATTTGGTTAATTTGATAAACTATTTATTTTCCGCTTTTTAGTGCCTTATGGGTTTTCGATTGATATTGAAGTCGGTTAATACTTTTTTTTGAAAATTTACTTTTTATAAATACTACAAAATACTACAGAAATTTCCTTAGCAAGTTATACTCTACTTTCAATTTTTTTAATGTTTTTAATAGACAAGCAGCATAATTGCTGATACGTCTATATCGCACTGGTTTTGGTCACTGCAGATGTTCACTTATTAAGGTGAGTTTATCCGGAGCCAGTTGTCGAGTCGGTTTTTAAAACCATGGACAGAACTAGCGGATACTACTTCATCAGGCAATCGGTTCCAGTTCAGAGCCACTCCGTTACCGAGGAAATTGTGTGCACTTGTTGTGTGTGAAAGTAATCGGCCTTTTTTTAGTTTGATTTCCTCTTGTAGATCTTGTTGTATCTCTTAAAATATACATTTCACGTAAGTATGGCAGGTTGTATTTATTAGTTACTATATATATTGTTAATATAACGAACAACCAAGAGAATAATAAGTCAATAAAAAGTCAACTAGTTATCTAATAATAATAAATTCTGTAAATTGCATACATGCTCTCGTTGTGTTTAAAACTGAATAGTAATTTTAGTTAAGCCCAACCGTTTGGAAGGATTAAATATATTCGCTGGAAAGTTTTCGGGCACAACTCTCTTTACTTATGGATTTCGGTCAGCAATTGTCATAGTTTATGAACTTCTGCGGTAAGGGAAGCGTCGCGGGCCCATTTGAATGGTTCTCTGTGGATTTCGTTTTGAATTTTAATGTTGGATAAATATGAGCCATTAAAACTTATTATTCTACTACTTGGCCCGGCCACGCGTTACTGTGGCTCGGTTATTGAAAAAGAAATTTAAAATTAAAACGAAGCGCCATCTATGAGACATCTATAATAGTCGGACCTACAGTTTTCTATCAACAAACTAATTTAAAGCGCCATCTGTTCGTGACTAACGAAACTTACTATTAGTAACAATAACCAACATTGATAATTATTTAATTTGTAATTAAAAAACATTGAGGCTATTAATCGAAATATAAATTATCCTATCTCTCGCTCTTTTACAAGTTGGACCAAAGTTTATATAATAAGAAATAAATAAAAGTAAATCAAACGTGTCTTTATCGATTTTCGTGAAAAAAATCGTTGCAGATGTCTAGGAAAGAGGAATAAAATACGTTTCAAACATTTTTAGAAATGTCTGTTTATATGAACACGTATCACTGCTAAAGTGCTGGGTTCATAATAAAACCACACCAAGAAAATCATAAAGCATAACTCACACGTCAATCTGCGATTTATTACACGGTAGTGTTATCTGTACCTATACACATAATAAGAATGTAACTCTAAAGTGTCTGTACGTATTCGATTTACGTGAAAAAAAAAATGTTGTAGATAGTTAGGAATAAGTCATAAAACACATTTAAATAATTTTTAGAAATTTCTGTCCTTCTGTCTGTTTGTATGAACAGTTGAATACGCATCATAACTAAAGTACTGGGTTCGCAATAAAAAAAAACATATTCTTGAGAGTAACTTAGTCTTTCATTAAAATCGGTCCAATCTAATAAAAGTTATTGTAATTAGAATGACGGCTCGAATTGAGTACGAGAGAAAAGTAGTAATCTATAGTACTGTTGTTGTAGTATAGTCGTATAGTGGTGATCACTTAACATCAGGTAAACCACCTTTTTTTTTTTATGTCATAGGTGGCAAACGAACAGGTGGGTCACCTGCTGTTAAGTGATCACCACCGTCCATGGACACTAACAACACCAGAGGAGTCGCAAGTGCGTTGCCATCTTTTGGAGGGAAGGGTTAGGGGAGGAAAAGGGAAAGGAGAGAGGAGAGGGGAGGGGAGGTGGGTCTCCGGCGCTCTCACTGACCGAACGAAACGCAACAATGCAATCACTGTTACTTCACGTCGGTTTTCTATGAGAGGGTGGTACTACCCCGGACGAGCCGACCCATTCATGCTGAAAACATTTAGCATGGCTCTACCATCTAAAATATATAGACAGTTTTCTATATGCACCAACAACCATAAATCATTTGGTGGAATACATCCTTGTTTGTTGCCCTTTGGCATAAAAACAAACTTCGCCTCGTTTACAAATATCTTTACTCTTTATCCACCTTTCAAACTTTTCCTCTGTTACATGAACAATGGCGAAGATTCCTAACATGATTAACATGGCTTCATGCACAGCTTTTAATTCTTGTTTGTTTTAAATTATAATATGAAATTATTTTTAATAGAACAGAATAATAGTAAATCAAGTCAAGAATAGTGAAACAAATATAAACGTCTCATAATTCTTAATGTTGTACTGTAATTTAGTTATAATGTTATTTAAAAATATCATTTTAGTATTTTTTATATTGACCACAGATCACGCCGCCGTGGTCTGGGGGTTAATTTCGCTCCCGCACACCTGATTAGGCCCCCTTCGGCAGCGGCCCAAGCCTAGGTCAGTTCCCTCGGCGTGGAGCCTTTGAGTGCGCTGCTTGCGCGATACAGTGACACAAAATCTGCGACAAAACATCACTGCGACATGTCACCTCCACACACGTGCACGCATACACGCTTACACATATATGTATGAAAAGTTAGCTTAGCTTAGGTTATCTCTTAGCTCAGATAGGTCACAAATTGCATGTATCAGGCAACAGCCCAAGTCCAGGTGTGCCGTGCACCCTTGAGCTAGTTGTTAAATAAAATCGGCTGAGTGCATTAAGTGCTCGCCTTAGTAGTCCGGTGAAGCTGTTAAGACATTACTAGGTCAATAGCGGTTTCAGTAAAAAAAAATTGACTTCTTTTGTTCCTTCCGAGTTTATTCACTATTAGGTTTTAGTATCCTATTCAGTATTTTGGTAAGAGTACGTAAGATCTCGGGTCTTATTATCTTAGTTAGTTAACGTTAACAGCTACTGTAATTATTTACGATTGCTAAATATATATATATATATATATATTCATCAAAAACGCTCAGAACTTTAAAATAATAAAATAGATTATGGACTAAACAACACTATCAGATGTAACAGCCGTCATATAGGGACGTTTAGGTTTGTCACATTCCGCGAACTGCCAGCATCTATCTATTAATCAAGCGGAGTGGTAGGGATTTGTACCTGAATGGATTTCGATAGCCCAACGTATGGTGATAAGTCCGTTACGGTGGCTCTGCTTTAGTCTCCTTTTTTTATTGCAGCATGGCAAAGTGACTGCTTTGTGCTTGATGGTAAGCACAGTGCAATCCAAAAACAATGGCGACCACCGAGTGACACAGTATCCATCGCCGGTCGTCGCTGTTATGCCGGCCTGCGAAAGGCTGGATATGCACAGGCTGATCCCGAAACGCAACGCGCAGAAACGAATCACTATTATGGGTTTTTTCGCCATATAATGCATATCTAGTAGCTGGGAGCTTTGCAAGCGGTCATAGCACCGATGACGTTATTCACTAGGTATAGTATGTTCATTGTACCGTGCTTCTATAAACAAAATAATAACAACAATAAAATACAGTCTAGTATGACTTGGTCTTTTTTATAGGTTTTAGTCTTTGACCACAATCTCGCCTGATGTCAAGTAACAACGTGGTCTAATATGGTTAACATGTTATTTTTTAATTTAAGGGACCACCCTTAGCTAGCCTGGCGGACTTCGAAAAAATCCTATCACTAATCGATAGTTTCATCACGATATTTTCCATCACCGATACAGTTGCAAGGGCAAACTACGTTGATCGGTGCGGTGTCCGAACACGCTATCCACTAAGCCATTATGCTTCAACAAGAATTCAAGAACTTTCTCCATAAAAGTAGTGCCAGTTTTCAAGATGATTCATCAAATGGTGTTTATTCTTTCTAAAATATATATACTAACCTACATATATACAAATTTTACTTGTGACTTATCCCGTTGCATAAATCGACTAAAGAAGAAGAAGACGATTAAAGAAGGCATCACCGAAAGCAACAAAATCACATATCTTATCTAATTAGTGCACGCAATGAACTGTAATAAGGGAGCGGTAGCGCGGTCGATTTCAAACTTTCGACTTTGACAGGGCTATGATTAAATAAATAAGAGTTTTCCTGCTTCCTCAAGCTGTGGTCTTACTGACAGCTAAAGGAAAACGATATCTATCAAAAAATTGAAGGATAAATATTATAGTGGACGTTATATTGCACTTCCGCCTGGAATTGATTGGCCGCTATCTCACTGCTTAAAAAAAAAGTGTGTGTGTACTTATTATGTACACGCGTTAGAAGTTATACTTCTTTGGCGTAACAAGATAAAAATCTTTTCATAAATTTTATCTTTCGCCTTATTCTACGTTTGTAGAAAAAACGACACTAACAGTAGAAAAAAGGTATTTAATACATTGAAAGTTTTAATACAACGAAATACGAGCAACAAATACAAAGAAACAAAGCGTTGACTATAGCTAGCTTCATGGTGTCGGTTTTTAGTAACAGTGTGCGCGCGCATCGTAAAAATTTACTCTCATCATTTTTCTCTAACGCGCCAAAAGAAATATAACTTCAAAAACGTTGTAACAAATTCGACGTCAGGTTCAATGATAATTACGCCTCTACCTCCCTGGGAGCCGGTGGCTACCCCCTTCGTTTCCTCGCCGCCGTGAACTCGTACACGGCGGCGAGAACTCCTGCCTCCAGCTCCCAGGGCAGGGAGCCGGCGAGCGTGAAGGCCGCCGCCGAGGACACCGTCCGGTACGCCCGGATTGCCCTCAGTGCCACCGTGCGCTGTGCATTGCGTAGCGCAATTCACGACCTATCTGAGCTAACCTAAGCTAAACTAACTATTCATACATATATGAGTTGTTAAAACATATATGTGTACCAAGCATACATACCTCAGCAACTCTTATATATATATATTTCGTATCGGATAATTTTCTTTAACTATTTCAGTTTGATATGAGAAAAAATAAAACTTGCATGTGTAAGCGTGTATGAGTGCACGTGTGTGGAGGTGATATGTGTAATGTTGTCGCAGTGATGTAAGATTTTGTGTCACTGTTTCGCGCGAGCAGCGCACTCAAGGGCTCCACGCCGAGGGAACGGACCTAGGCTTGAGCCGCTGCCGAGGGGGGCCTAATCTGGTGTACGGAAACGAAATTGACCCCCAAACCATCCGGGCGGAAGTGCAAAGTAACGTCCACTATGACATTTAATAATGGATTTCCGCAATGTAACGCCTTCTACAATCAAACTGAAGAATTCTAACACCAATCTATTTCTCTCGCTGTCTATGCGTTCCACCAGAACTCGAATGAGACGAATAGAATACGCATTATTTTTCCATGTTTTTTTAATTATAGCACGGCAAAATGCCGGCTCTGTGCCTGATGGTAAGCACTGTACAATCCAAAAACAACGACGACCACCTCCTCCTCCATCGGTTGTCATTGTCATGCCGGCCTGCGTAAATGTCTCTTCACGTTACGCTTGAAGGACCCCATGTTATAGGAAGGAGGGAACACACTGGCCGGGAGATTGTTCCACAGCTTCACGGCAAAGATAAGATGTAGCGAACTTTTTAGTTCGTGCCCAGATAGAAGTTAACATAAACTGTGTTTCCGAAGCGCGTGGTTCGGATGTGAAAAGGAGAGGAAGGGATTAATCTGAATAACTCTGTAACTTTTGCAATAGTTGATAGGTTTTAACGTTTGAACATAATCAATCACACCTGATTTTTGTTTGATTTGTTAATTGATGTTGAGTTCTCAACTGCAGCTGTCGGAAAGTATTCATTGGTGCTCGGTGACAGATATTCAACTAGAGGGTAGTAGCTAGTCATGAGGACTTATAAAAAGGTCTATCACGCTGTAGTTTCATCATAAACTCTTTGTTCACCGTAAGCCGGGGCTTTCTTAGACTTAACAGAAATTTAGAACGCTATCAACTAAGCCATGCTCAATTCAGATTTTTATATAGATGTCAATGACAACACTCCAATGACGCACAACAGCATGTACTTATAAGTAGTATTGTTTGACGTAAGGAAAGTTCAATGAGATCTTGCTATAATAATACACAGAAATTAGAATTCATTCAATTATATTTGATCTTTTTTATATCAAAAGGAGGCAAACGAACAGGTTGGTCATCTGATATTAAGTGATCACCACCGTCCATAGACACTAGCAACACCAGGGGAATCGCAAGTGTTGCCAGACTGTGTATGGGGGAGGAGGTAGGGGCGATAGGGAATCCGGCGCTCTCACTGACCGAACGAAACGCAACAGTGCAAGCACTGTTACTTCACGTCGGTTTTCTGTGAGAGGGCGGACTGACTTCCTGCTGAAACTATTAATAGCTACAGCGTGGCTCTACCAACTACAAAATACAAAATGATGATAGCCCACGTATAAATTATTATTTTTAATCACGCAATTTAATAAGTACCTACCAAAGATAATTGTGTAAATAACTGTTGCATGGGAAAGTATCTTTAATAAATAAATTAAGTCTTATAAACGCTCGCAGTCGGACCACGACAATAAGTAGTAACTAGTTTATATAAACTGTCATGCAATTTTAAATCTTCGTATATCGTCCTAAGACTAATAATATTGTTTTCAATTAAACTCATGTACGAGTTATTTTATTTATTAGTTATTTCATTTTAAGTAATGCAATTTTTGAATGTGAATAAAAAAATAAGGCATAACGTTTATTTAATGATATAAAGCACGGTAGCTGAGTAGAAAAGTTTTTTGAAGTTATACTTCATTTGCCGCGTTAGGGAAAAATGATGAGAGTACATTTTTACGATGCGCGCGCACACCGTCACGAGTAACCGATACCCTGGAGTTAGCTATAGTCAACAATTTGTTTCTTTGTATTTCCTTGTATTAAAACATTCAGTGTATTAAATACTTTTTTTCTATTATTAATGTCGTTTTTTCTACAAACGTAGAATAAGGCGAAAGATACAATTTTTGACAAGATTTTTATCTTGTTACGTCAAAGAAGTATAAATTCTAACGCATGTATAAGTACACACACTTTTTCACGCTTTTATTAGCTTCACCTATATGTATGTCTGTAACCGACCCCTTTGAGCTCGATTTTGTCCTACTTTGAACGATTAGATTTAATTCAAACTTTGCACACCTGTCAAAAGTCGATGACAATGCAATAATCCAAAAAAAATTAACTAAAAAATGAAAAATAAATAATAGTTTAAAAAAACACGCTTTCATAAAAAATCCATCTAAAAAACAGAAAATAAAATTTAATAAAATTGGATTAAGAATCACTTTTTACAAAAATATACATTTATTTCTAATTTAAACTATTCTTATTCCAATTTTATTAAATTTTATTTTCTGTTTTTTAGATGGATTTTTTATGAAAGCGTGTTTTTTTAAACTATTATTTTTTAATTACAATTTTGAAGGTAACACAAGCGCATCTGCAGATGCATGTTTGTGGAGATTAACTGAAGTTTAGAATTAAATCAATCAGACAATTAAATATTTCTGGTAGGTATAAAGTTTTGCCAAGTCTAGTAAGCAGTAAATATCGCTAACATAGAAAACAGATACCTTCACGAGATATATTACATAAAAATCCCTTAAGAAAAGAGGAAGGTAATTATTTACAAGTCTTGAGCACGCGGTCTTTCCCACGCGGTCTTTTCCAAGCGTTAACAATATTCGCCAGTGAATTCCCGTTAATATTTATTTTTTTAGATTGACAATTTTGCTTAACATCATCCCATCTTCTTTCCATTACAGAACTAGACGGGCGGGTACGTGTCTCCACAGATGGACAGTAGCAGCCATCCCGACAAGAACGAAGAAGTCCGAATTCTTATCTTTGTCGTGTTGTGAAGAAGTGGAATTGTGGAAGTATCTAACAGCCATTTCCCTTCCTCTTTTTCTATATTATAGGCGGCAAACGAACAGGTTGGTCACCTGGTGGTAAGTGTTGACCGCTGTCCATAAACACTAGCAACACCAACGGAGTCGCAAGTGCGTTGCCGGCCTGTGTTTGGGGGAGGGGGCAGTGGTGGTAGGGAGGTGGGTATCCGACGCTTTCACTGAGCGAACAAAACGCAACAATGCAAACACTGTTACTTCACTTCCTTTCTATCTATCTATTTTTCTATCTTATGACATGGGGTCCTTCATACGAGGCGTGAGGAGGCACATGTCATTTAACACCGACAGTCGCCGTTATTTATGGATTGTACTGTACTTTCCATCAGGTACCGTGCAGTAATTTTACAGGACCTGTAAAAAAAAGATAATTTTATACGACGACTTTATCTATGTCGAATTATAGAACCTACATATATGAGGATTAATTCTCGAAAGATTTAGTTAACAACCTCTTATTAACTACTAAAAGGTTAATTTTATAAAACGTTCTTTGATATAGTAATATGGCTGTTATATCCTTTGGAATAAAAACCGCTAAAAGATATATGTAAAACCTTTTGGATTTAGTATTTCCTTTCTTTATATTTGTCTTTCTTAATACATTTAGAGTGTTAAAATTAAAGGTATAAAATGTATAATTTTGAGGTAATGATTACACGTCAATTCTTTAAACGAAACTTGACATTTTAAGGGCAAACCATAGTATGTGATGAAAAATTCTTCGAAGAAATTTATTATAAATGCGGAAGTGAGTTTGTATTTTTATTATACTTTCATGCCTAAACTACTCAACGGACCATCATAAAATTTTACATACACGATAATAATAATAATAATAAAACTCTTTATTGCACACACGTTGAAAATATACAAAATTAGTCATCAGTATACAATATGTGTACAGTTAGGCGGCCTTATCGCTTAGAGCGATCTCTTCCAGGCAAACCTAAGGAGACATTTTATTTTCATATAAAATGATTTCATATAATTCATATAAAAAAATACAAAAACTATAGATAAAAGTAAAAAAAAAAGAAATAACGCAATACAATAATTATATTACGACAGCGAGAGGTAATGCCGGTGGAGATATTTTTTAAATAACGTCAAGGATCTTGCCTGCCTAATATCACAAGGGAGTGCGTTCCATAGGATGAATGCGATGTTAAGGGTAAAGTATTATTTAGTTAGTATAGGTATTCTTTAGGCGATAGAGCCACACTGAAGCTATTACTGGTTTTAGCATGGATAGGTCAGCTCGCCCGGGGTACTACTACCCGACCCACAGAAACATCGACGTGAAGTAACAGAGTGCTTGCATTGTTGCGTTTTCTTCAGTTAGCGAGAGCGCCGGAGGACCACCTCTCGCCCTCCAGTTCTCCCTCCAAACCATAACATTCAAAAACATAAGATCTAAATATATAAAAATTAAAAATCCAGTGTCAAGATGAAGTCCGAAACTATACAACCGATCTTCATGACAAATGACATTTATATAATTTGGGCTAACGCTGACACGTAGCGGAAGGTCTCAAAAGAAAAAAATACCCCGATTTTGAAACTTTCTTCATTGTTGCTCAGCTCTTGTAAGTCTTAGCATGATGATATAGTCCTATATATAGTCTTTCTCGATCAATGAGCTATCTAACACTGAAATAATTTTTCAAATTAGACCAGTAAAACAACAAAACAAAACCAGTAAACAAACAAACCCTTCAACTTTATAATACTACAACAGCTAAGCAACACCAGGGGAGTCGCAAGTGCGTTGCCAGCCTGTGTTGGAGGGTGAGGAAGGAAAGGGGAGACGTGATGGGAGGGGGAGAGATGGGCCTCTAGCACTCCCACTGACCGAACGAAATGCAACAACTGTTAGTTGTTAGTTCACGTCGGTATTGCTGTAAGTCGGGTGGTACTACCTCGAACGAGCCGTCCCATTCATGCTGAAACCAGTAATAGCTACATAGTGGCTCTACCACCTACAAAATGGTTAGTGGCGATTGCAATGTAATTTTTATGTTTCAGCTATTGCCATTATTTTTGTATTATATTGTGATTACTACCAGATCCAGCAACTCCAGTTCGCCATGTTTCTATAAACATGTAGCTACCGAGTATGTCATCCTCTTTGGCAGACAAATTTTGTATATATTATAAATAGAACCTCGTTCAAACAGATGAACGATCGCGTCTTTATATATACCTTATATGGTCATATAAATAAACAATCTATTTCACGTACTCCGAGTAGTATTATTATTACGCTATCCGTGTCAATCTAGAATCTTATAGTAGTGAACCCGAAGCTCCTACAAACAAAAGATAAACGCAGCACATGTAAAAGAAAGTTGGACAAACGGTAGATAGGACATTAAGATTGAAATAGGATTAAGTAAATGGCTTACAATAAAATAACGATAGAAGATATTATGCGTTGTTAAGCATTGTATAGTACAGGTGTACATAAATATAAAAAATTGTAACTTAGCATAATATAGTGCATTGCATAAATAAAGATCATTAGTACTATTTAAGCCAGCTATTGTTGTGTCTTCATCCAAAACAGTAGCACACAGCCTGTCCGTACTAAATTATTAGATAGCTAATTGATGTTAAATTATATTAGTCTGAATATTTAGGTTATAAAAACCAAAAAGTATTTATGAAATCTGAAACTTTAAATATTAATGGAGGATAATTTATATGTATTTTAAAGTGCAGTAGACCTTCTGTCTACATATCCATTGTTGTGCAGAGGTGTACCTACTGATCGATATCTTGTTAATACGTTAAGGTTAAAGTAGCCAATGGTACGCCCAGCTGGTAAATCTTCCGTTGCTTACATTAGTGCTTGAATTTATTTATCGATGAAAAATTATATCGATGTATCTATTATTTGATTTTTATTAAACTTTATCGGTGTTATTACAAAAAAGTTAAATACGTATTGAACCCTGGCTTTAAAAATGTCTCATATTAAATGCACCGTGGTCGCTGAATGTTCGCCATCTTGCTCTTTTCTCTCGCTTTGGTTACGTTAGGTTAGACATGTTAAAAAGGATAACGCGAACTTGCCTCGGATGAGCGCGGTACATTTATTAGGAAACTTTTTGAAACCAAGTATTTAATACGTATTTAACTTTTTTTGTAATAACACCGTACGGGTTTTAGCGAAAGACCACAATTTTATCTGATTTTAAATAGCTTGTTGGTGTATTTCAACAGCTGCACTTCAGAGCCAGCCCATTAGCGTATTCGTAAGTTTAACGTATTCATCATATTAGACTATTGTCATTTAACAGCAGATGAGATTGCAAAAACCTAAAAAATCAACAAAAAAAAAATACGATCTGGTTTAAAATGTAAACATGCCAAACATAGAGGATGACTGGCTCTCAAGGGTAGTTTTTTTTTATTGTTGTTGCCGGAATACACCAACAGGTACTTGGTGGGAGATTTTTTGAGGATGATAGCTGGCTAAGCGGACTTAGAAGCAACTCTACAGCAATTCATCACGACTTATTCCTTCATCGAAACCTACTACTTAATTGCAAGTATTCGAACATGCGTTATTGAATAGAAAATAAACAATCCATCTGATGATAAATGGTCACCGTAGTGTATAAAAATTTTTGGATTAAAATTGTGTATAACCCAATATAATTGCCGCTGTGCAGTATCCATCGTTTTGGTGCATTTATTTGAAGTCCAGTTATACTTTTGTTATTTGTTTAAAATAAAACTCCGACGTCCGTTCACTTAAAGCGTTTATTCCGACTAACCCTATTGTACACATCGCATATTGAAGAACAACGCTAACCTATATTTATAACTAACAACTTTGTTTTAATATTGTATTAAAAATTAAATAGCCTATCTATAATATCCTAGCATATTAAGCTTAAAACGGACAGAAATCTTAGAATTCAGTTTAATCGTAAAGTAACAATATTGTTTTATATTCTACAGATTTTCGTTACAATACGCTCTGACACATAACTTGTTTCAAACCCGTCAAGAGAGTTTAATGCTATGGTTGCCATCACGTTCGTTATAGAGAGACACTACAACGATAATCATTTGATAGCATACACGTTTGCTAAGCACTCTCTATTATAAAAATATTATTTTATAATTTTATCGACACAATCGTGGTACGTCCCTATGTACAGTAATTTCATTACCCCGTCCGGCATAAATCCAACAACTTACGTCGAAAATACCACGGTAATGTTAAACAGTAGCCGTGCTCATTGCACATTTAAAACCAATTCGTATGAAATTACCGTGCACTGCAAATTTTATTCAGTATTAACAATCCGTGTCTCCTTTTTTATTTGATTTAGTGATTTTTACAGCCTGACTGGGTCGCAACCACCATGTATATGGTGAAAAAGCCCGTAATAATGATTCGCTTCTATAGGTCACGTTTCGAGATCAACCTGTGCATATCCAGCTTTTCGCAGGCCGGCATGACAGCGGCGACCGGCGATGGATAGTGTGTATCTCGGTGGTCGCCATTGTTTTTGGATTTTACTGTGCTTACCATCAGGCATAGCGCAGTCATTTTGCCGTGCTACATTGAAAAAAAGTGTGTGTGTAGTTATGTACACGCGTTAGAAGTTATACTTCTTTGGAGTAACTGGATAAAATAAATCTTTTTAAAAATTTTATCTTTCGCCTTATTCTACGTTTGTAGAAATAACGACACTAACAATAGGAAAAAGGTATTTAATACATTGAAAGTTTGAATACCAAGAAATACAAACAGCCAAATACAAAGAAATAAAATGTTGACTATAGTTAACTTCAGGGTGTCGCAGTGTGCGCGCACATCGTAACAATTTATTCTCATCATTTTTCCCGAACGCGCCAAAGGAAGTATAACTTCAAAAACAAAAAAATATCAACTTAATATCGTATCTGTCCGTCTGTAATATTAAAATAAATGTCTTTATCGGTATTACCTCTCTCTGTCCTGATATAAGTTGTTTTATTGCGGTAATTATTTATTTATTATTATTTTTTCTATACAATTTTTGTATTTTGTGTGTATTTTCTATTGCCACCCAGTATTTTGAAAATTAAATGTCTCTTAATGTTTGCCTGTAAGAGATCGTTCTAAGCAATAAGGCCGCCTAACTGTTTGACTTGAGACACCCAAGCCATCCTCACCTGCACGTGGTGCACACTGCTGAATAACGAACGAGGCAATGGCGAAAGCGGGGTGGTAGGGTTTTACAGCCTGACTGCGTCGCAACCACCATGTATATTGCGAAAAAGCCCGTCATAGTGATTCGCTTCTGCGGGTCGCGTTTCGGGATCAGCCTGTGCATATCCAGCTATTCGCAGGCCGGCATGGCAGCGGGGAACAGGCATGGATTGCATATCCAGCTATTCGCAGGCCGGCATGGCAGCGGCGACCAGCGATGGATAGTGTATCACTCGGTGGTCGCCGTTGTATTTGGACTGTACTGTGCTTACCATCAGGTAAAGTGCAGTCACTTTGCCGTGCTACAATAAAAAAAAAACACGTATACTGTAAACATTAATTTTGTATATTTTTAAGCTATGCAATAAAATTATTATTTCAGTATGTTTTTCAACATTTCTGTTACTTAGGTTTTTGATAAGCAGCAGGAGCTACCTTCAGCAGAAATGGCCAATCGGCTGGAGTTCAATGCTCCACGGAGGGAAACCTTCGAACAATCCTAGCATTATCGAGCAGGATGGCGCGTTGGAGATTTGCCATTGTCGGTCTTCCTCGTAATCCCAGTCTTCTCAGATGTTTATCAAGTTTAACTTGAATTAACTCGTTAACGAATATTATTACTGGGACTATTTTTATGGATGTCACTCTCCACATCTCCGTAACCTCGTAAGCCAGATCAAGATACTTCGTGTGCTTATCTGCTTCTATATCTGATATTTATGGAAGGATGTGAAAGCTTTTTAATATCTATAATTCTTAATGCAGTCTTTCAACCTTTTTCAATGATGGGCTTCGTGTATTCTAATTGCGATGCACATTTGAATTATAGTTTAAAAAAATATCAATAATCATCATCATCATCAATAATCAATAATTTTTATTTTGTTTCACGAACATGCTAAATTCGCTAAATGTTTGACAATGTATACTTCAAGTGTTTAATTTTACAGTTATTTTATAAGCTCACTAGCAATTGTCACGGCTTTCCACGGACTTTCTACACTGTACTTAGTTGTGACTCTCCATTTTATATATATTCTAGCTATTACCCGCGGCTCCGCACGCGTTTTTTAATAATGTATTAAAGAAATGTAAATTTATGAGTAGGTAGGTATGTACATTACAGATTTGATTCTTCAAAAACATTTATAAGTACGACACGCACGCCATCTACTGTAACATGTAACGTGTACATTAGATATGTGTATAATAACAGTGTATCAAATGGGATGGGATTTATCATCAGCAACATACCTGGAACTTTAACCTACAATATATCACCCTCAATGCTCACTTAGACTATATAAGAAAATAATTAAAATTTTAAGCTATACATTATTGAACAATATGTGTTAAATCTTTTATAGTATAGACATAATATATCCGTATTGTCGATATAATTAAGTTAGTCTTATACGTTGCTATAATTACTGAGTTATGTGGACGCAAGCGCGGTAAATAAAACAAAATGGCCGCCAAATTGACTAAAAAGATAATATAATTTAAATTACATACAAACATATGACTTTCAATTATGTATATTTATTCTTGAAGTCCAGTAAAGCATACGTCTCACGCGTGTTATACCGATCGCTAACAAGTAAAATGCTGACACAGAGCACTTAGACGACGCGTGCGCTTCGTCACTTACAAACAACCAGGTGGGGGAAAGTGCTGACTCCAACCATGAGGCACCAGTAACGCGGTTACGTGACCGCGCACCGGCACTTCGATATACCCATCGATCGGGAAATTACGTTAAGATTTTCTATTAAGTAATTATATGTAATTCTGTCTTTTAATAAATTTATATTATATAATTCGGTTTTTTTAGTCCCCCGGTTGCAGCTTACGTAATGCGCGCTTGATTACAATAAACAACATATTATTGATAAATTTCACATGGACAAATGCACGGGTAACAGTTCAAGAAATAAAATAGAATATATCAATCGCTATAATTTCGCATATCTGCCAGTAACATAAGTCCAGCCGTTTCGGACATAACCCAAAACAAGCAAACAGACAGACGAAATATAGTAATATAAAATACCGACAAGAATAAAAAAAAAGTGCCTGCGTACAAAGTACACATGTCAGAAGTGAAACTTCTTTGTCGAACTAATTTATAAGTCTTGTTCATATTTATACAAACAAGAAAACAGAAAAAAAGAATAAAAAGTTTAATCTGCGTTTACTGCAAATGACGTCACTTCCGATGCATACCTGCGTGACGTTACATCTGTAAAAATTTTACCGTCATGCGCCTAAAGAAGTTTCACTTCAAAAATTTTTATTTTTATTTGTAGCCATAATTACCAAAAAGTTATTATTTTAATTTCACATACACACAGTTTATTTTTATAATACGTAATAATTTACAAATAAAAATTGGAAACAAAACAAACGTAGTATAAACATTTTGAATAGAAACACAAAAGGAGCTTTAAAAATGTTAAAAAAGTTACCACGTTTTACCATGGCAACATATATAATACTAACGCTAAGACGCAGCTAAAAGGAAAAAACAACCCGATTTTGAAATATTCTTCATTGGTGCTCCGCTCCAATTGGTCTTAGCGTGATGATATATAGCCTATGAGCCTTCCTCGCTAAATGAGCTATCTAACATCGAAGTATTTTTTTAAATAGGTTCTATTTAAATGTGTGTCGTTCCTGAGATTAGCGAATTCAACCATACAAACAAACTCTTCAGTTTTATACATTAGTATATACAAAATAATTACTCTCTCACTGACGGAGGAGACTAAAAAATTGGACATATATACCAAATATCTATAAAATTTACACCTCCTTAAGAACATGTAGAGTAATTTTTACATCATAAAAATATATCTAAGTTGTCTTTATTTCTTGAGGCACCTTAGCCGCTTGTAAGCGGCCACCCACTAAGTAAGTATACATAAGTATACTTCTTGTATGAAAGGAGATAGAGTATATATTTATCCGTAAGAAAATAGCATCCATCCTGGGTAGACTTCGCGATAGCCCCAACAATATAATGAGAACAATGGTAGACATGTACTATAGTCCTTTCATGAAGCACTGGATATCTGTTGTAATGTTCATCTTTTCATCCTATTTCATATTCATTTGTATAAAACATATTAATATAGTTACATAATTTTAATTTTATTTTTAAATTTACTACCATTTTATGTATTAGTATATAATTTGTTTTTGTTTTTGTGGACCCTTGTTGTCTGATGAATAAATAAATAATAATAAAAATCTTTAAAATATCTAATTCGTGGTTACGTAACTAAGCTCAAGTATTTCGAACTATTATGGTGTCAAAATACAAAACATTGTACTTAAACTATCAAGCTGTATGAAGAATCGCTTCGACATTGCTGTTGCGATCAGGAAATTATGCTGACGTGATTCAGCTAGTTTGCGGTTCGCGGTGCACTTCGTGTAGACTTGCTACTAGGAGTCGCCTTTATTCCAATCTGACACTGTGTTCGTTCAGTCGAATCCTTGCAACTCAACCGTAGCTTTCGATGAAAGAAAATATCGCTATGAAACCTTAGCATGGTAGTAGTCCTACCTACTTTTCCAAGTCCACTTAACTTTTTTTTTTATTGTTGCACGGCAAAGTGACTGCCCTATGCCTGATGGTAAGCACAGCACAGTCCAAAAACAATGGCGACCACCGAGTAACACACTATCCATCGCCGGTCGCCGCTGTCATGCCGGCCTGCGAATAGCTGGATATGTACAGACTGATCCCGAAACGCGACCCGCAGAAGCGAATCACTATGACGGGCTTTTTCGCCACATACATACATGGTGGTTGCGATCCAGTCAGGCTGTAATACCCTACCACCCCGCTTTCGTCATTGTCTTGTTCGTTGTTCAGCAGGGTGCACCACGTGCAGGTGAGGTTGGCTTGGGTGTCTCAAGTCTTATGATGTTATTCGACACCCCTTACACCCAACTAGCTATCATCTTTAGATTGAAAATCTATCGCCAAGTACCCGTTGGTGTGTTCCGGCACCTGCACTTGGAAGCTAGCCCCCTTCTATATTTAGCGTGTTTACTATTTTAGACCACATTTATTATCAGATGAGACTATGGTCAAACGTATTAACCAATAAAATATAATAAATATACTAACGCCAAGACTAACAACATTTATTTCTTATGACTCACTAACTAACATACGCGTGTCTCTGTTGTTTATTATCTCAGCAAAATATTTTATATATAAAGGCAACAACATATAGCAAAAATACAATTTGCTTACGACATTTATTTATAAACAATGTTATCTGTTTATTTGCCCCAAACGAACAGGTTCTTGATGGTATTGATTGGTACTTAGAATCACTTGATTTTAAGTGATCACCACCGTCTATAGACACTTGTAACAAGGGAGTCGCAAGTGCGTAGCCAGCC
This sequence comes from Antheraea pernyi, assembly GCA_015888305.1. NCBI lineage: Eukaryota > Metazoa > Arthropoda > Insecta > Lepidoptera > Saturniidae > Antheraea > Antheraea pernyi. Next base: position 61,029 of record MU158828.1, on the reverse strand, counting down.
TGTGTTTGAGGGAGGAAGGTGTAAGGGAGAGGCGAGGTGAATATCCGGCGTTCTCACTGACCCAACGAAACGCAACAATGCAAGCACTGTTACTTCACGTCGGTGTTTCTGTGAGAGGGTGGTACTACCCCGGGCGAGCAGACGCATTCATTCTGAAACACGTAATAGCTTCAGTTTATAGATTGATTAGATATCTTAATGAGAGATTTTCAACTCGCGGGTAATAGCTAGTCCAACGGATATATGAAAAACCCTACCACCATGCTACGATTCCGTCATGTTATTATTCTGCATCGATACCTCAGAATCATTATAGGCATTCGAATCTACGATGATGGATTCAGTTTCTGAATATTTAGTATAATTAAGCCGTAATTGAAGCATTATACACGTACGTTATATACAAATTACATACATAATATAATGTTAAATTCGTTTGTAACCTTCGTACGTAAATTTATCCGCAAGTATGTTCAGTCTATTGCAGCAAAGTAATGTAAGGCAGCCTCGACACGAGCGCTTTAGTCTGTTATCTAGGTCCAGTGCATGTTTAACCAGTATATTAACAGTTTTCATACTTTTATATATTTTCTTCTTTTATTTCTTCTTTAAAAAATATTATTTAGTAGTTTCAATAACTAGATTATCTTTGCTCTTGCGTTTACTTTTCAAAAATCCATTCTTGCATACCAAGGATTTCTCACATCCTTCGATTTCTGTAATTTCGTGACTGACAAATATATTTTCCTCATGTGAATATAACTTAACAGCATTTATACAATATTTTACCTGCAAAGCTCAATTCAATAGATGGATGCTTGATACTCTTTCCTGCCATACCTATTTAACGGGTTTTTACTAACTTTATCTATATAATATTATAAAGAGGTAAAGTTTGTGAGTTTGTGACGTTGTATGGGATAATCTCAAGAACTACTGGTCTGATATGAAAACTTCTTTTAGTGTAATATAGCTCGTTTATCGAGAAAGGTTATAAGCTATATATCATCATGCTCAGACCAATAGGAGTGGAGCACCAATAAAGAATGTTTCAAAATTTTTTTCCTCTTGTGAGTTGCCGGTGCGTGTTAGCGATAGCCCCAAGTAACTATTCCACGTGGACAAAGTCGCGAGCAGAGGCTAGTAACTTATTAAGTACACAAGAATACTTCAAAACTATTTTTTTAACTGGTAAAATACAGTGATACTTGTCAAGTAAATTGGAAAAAATCCTACCATCTGAGCGGTACCTCAGCTTACGCTACCAAAATCTTTAGAATTACACATAGATAATGTATCGTACATCATGAATATCATTTATAAAAGCAAAAATGCAAGCGAAGACGCTGGTGAACTGTAGTAAAATATAATTGTCACTTCTATATTGCTACACAAAGCCTTGAAAATTATTTGAATAAAGCGTTATTTTGCGGAAATCCATAAACAAATGTTATAGTGGACGTCTTTTCGCACTTCCGACCGGAATTGATGGCCGCTACCATATCTCACTGCAACAAAAAACTTTTGATTATATTAGCACGAGGTTCACAAAAAAAGTTAAATCTGCAGCTAGTAATTCAAAGAGTGAAATATTAGTGACTAAAACAAGAGAAAGAATTAAAAAAAAAACCGTTTTTGGTTGATGGTTAAGCCTGACATCGGTTGACAATATTAGTATAAAAAATATAATTAACTAGCTGATCTGGATCTGTACTCGTAGCTCAGTTAGTACATGTTTAATTAAAATTATGATAAATTCTGTAAACGCTGTTGGTAATTGTGATGAAAAGGTTTAATAATTAGGCGGGATGCTTTTCTAATGATCGCTAAGAATGCACAACAGTCGGAAAGCTATGGGGAAGAAATAAGACTCACATTGCGGCTGTTATCACGATCGTAGGAGGCCTCCTCTTCATTCACTGACACTTCGGTTCACACCTTTCAGTTTTACTCTCTAATTATATTAATGAACGTTTATAATGTAATTTATCATTAATAGTTGATCACAGAGATGTGCGACGTAGTCATTATTGACTTAATCACCGGTGAGGGGGTTGGGAGGAGGAAATATGACACTTGATGGATTGAAAGAAGGACAGTGTGCATTGCAATGCTTCTTAACCATTTTCGCCTCAACAAAGTCTTTGGTATTATTGGATTAACAGAACACGTACACCATAAAATAAAATGGTGTTGAAAAAGAAATTCCAAATTAAAACGTGGCGCCATCTATGAGATCTCTATAACAGCCTTACAGTTTTCCTTTACCTTAACCTTTAGAAATGTATAGCTATCACCATAATAATAAGAGTCGTGTGTGGAAAAATGCTGACGATCTGTAAAAATATATTATGTGTCACTGTGTCCCTAACTCTAGACTGCGCTGTTAGGTAAGTTAGAGCCAGTCTGTTTACGTTAAGTAATTACTCAAACTTCTCTATTGTGTTTCTCGTAACCTCCTTTCTAGATTGATGGAACTCCATGTGAAGTATCGTGATGTAGGTTCGTTAATGTTACTTGATTGTAATTTTACAATGATTTTTGTTAACCGCCATGATAGCGATTTAGTCTAAGACTTATAAATTATTTGTTGTTGTAAAAATATTATTTGTCTTGGGATGTTGAATAAAAAGTCAATATAATATGACACAATGACGTTTAATCTTGACTAGATACACACGTTCAAATGACAAGGCACAGAGCTCGCGACTGAGTATATGTATACATATACCAGGTGATTGTTCAGACACTCGCAGTATTCTAGGACATGACACTTCGTGGTCACATTTAACATATCAAATAATAATGTTAAAACAAACACTAATAAACAACCAAGAAAACCTAAGTTAAAGTTTGTTCTAAGACTTACAAAAATATAGTTATAGATAAAATAGTACTGAACTATTTTGCCTTCCCTTTTTATTTTGTATATATTTTTATCTGGATTTGTTGTACGATGTGTTTTATTTTCGAGTTCAATTTAGAAATATTTTTAATTAGCCTCTACTACCTTTCCACAGATTTTATAATTCGCCTGTTACATTCTATCACAAGTGCCGAGTCGTTAATGAAAAGCGTAATGATATACTTTGAATTCTTCTATCTACGAGTAACAGTCTCGTCAAAATCGTTTCAATGGTTGCGGAGAATATCCAGGACAAACAACAAACACATCATATTTACAAATGTATTAGCTTCACCTATTTCAATTTACATATGTAACTGAATCTTTGAATGTGATTTTACCCACCTCAAAACGTCAAATTGAGTTGAAATTTAACACACTTATCAAGGATCGATGAGAATGTGATGATGTAATAAGCGTATCCTATTAACTTTATGATATTAAATTTCATTCATTTTATTTTAAATTAAATGTAATTTAATAATTAATTAATTAGAGTCCCGTGTAATGATGATGGAATAGATAAAATGATTAGATTACGAATTAATTCATAGCACAGACTGATAACCTGTCCTTAATCTATTGATAGATGTGCAAAAAATCGAGTTTTCAAGTTACTATGAAATTTAAGTTCATTTAAAGACTAGAAAATACAAAAATAAAAAATCATTCAAGAAAAACTTAAAATCAAACTTTTATTAGTAACCGAACTAAAAAGTAGAAAATAAGTTTTAAATTAAAATTTATATTTATGTATAATTTGGTCCAACTTGAGAGAGGATAATTTATATTTCGATTACCGACTCAATATTTTTTAATCATTAATTAAATGATTGTCAATGTTGATTATTGTTAATAATTTGTAAGTTTCATCAGTCGCAAACAGATGGCGCTTTAAATAAGTTTGTTGACAGAAAACTGTAGGACCGACTGTTGAAGATATCTTATAGATGGCGCCACGTTTCTATTTTCATAATTTTAACTCAAGATGTAATAACTTAGCGACGCGGGCCGGTTCAGATCTTCTATACATATAATAAAAATGAAGTGTCTGTATGTAATATAAAATAAAAAAAATTGACTGTCTGGGTATGAAAGTATACACGCTTCTGATAACAAAAATTCAATTTTTACATTTTTTGTCGGTCTGTCTCTCTGTCTGTTTGTTCCGGGTAATCTACGAAACGGCTAGACCAATTTTGACAAGAATTTCACTGATATATAGCTGAGATTACAGCGGGTTTCTTAGGCTACTCTAAATTAGACTAGGTATTAACTGCGGCTTTATCTGCAATGCTATCTCCAAAACGGTTAGACCAGTTTTCACGAAACTTTCACTGGCAAATAGCTGACTTTACAAAAAGTAATTTAAGCAATTTTAGTTTATAATAGCTGTTAACCCTGGCTTTGCCCACAGTGCTGTCACCACAACGGTTACATCGATTTTCACGGGATTTTCACTGGTAGATAGCGAACCTAATAAAAAGTAATTGAGGTTATTCTATTTTAGACTAGCTGTTAGTTAGTGTCTGCATGAAATTTAGCAAATTTTCAACTCATTCTTTATTTTTAATAAGAGAAATAATTATAAGCTTATTGTTTACAATTCAACATTATAATTATTAATAACTTTAATGAAAATTTATCTTAGATTATAAACGTGTTACGTAAAGAGTTCAATAATACAATTTCTTGCGGAACAGACAAGCGCTTATTTTTTGTGTCGTCACAAAATCTTCATTATAATAATGGCAATATATAATAAATGTAATGGGTTAAGGTTCTTAATATGTTGCTGATGACAAACCTCATTTGGCACGCTGTTAGTACTTATATATCTAATGTACACGTTACATGTTACTTTTAGTGGCGTGCGCGTTGTACGTACAATTGTCTTTAACGAGCATTTCTATAATTGTACATAGTCTCACAATTTTTTAATTCTTTAATACGATTTTAAAAAACGCGTGCGGAGGTGCGGGCTAGTTTAATAAATAAAGCGGTCTACAGTGGCTGAAAACCATCGTGAGAACCGAATATTTTTTTTTTTTTTCGAACTGACTATGCTATTGGCCCGGCAAGGTCTTTACAGCTTCACCGGACTACTAAGGCCGAGCGCTTAGGGCACTCAGCCGATTTTGGTTTTGGGTAACATACACAAGGGTGCACGCACACCTCGGCTTGGGCTGTTTCCTGGAAAAAGACACGTCTGTCCTAGCTAACCATTCTAAGCTATTCATACATATATACATCTGTGAACCATACAATCGAAATTGCAGTATTCACAAATGAATACGTGTATATCAGATTGAAACGAACTTAAACTATTCGATTCAGTTCGATGAGAGAAAAAAA
>MU158828.1:23395-50543 GCA_015888305.1 Antheraea pernyi | reverse complement strand
AGGGAAAGAACATAAGAAAATTATATTGTTACAGGGTAATAAATAAAATACATTACGCAAACGAAGCGGTATGTAAAAGCTAGTATATAATAATAATATTATAATACCTAACAAACTGTTCGTTTGTTTGATGAACGCATTGATCTTTGAAATTACCAATTATTTTTGAAATTTTTTGCATTTTATAACTTATTTATTAAAGAAGAACTTATTTATATCTCATATGACGCTACGACCTTTAGGATCTGAGTAATTGACATAAAAAATATAAAATGACAGCAAATGCGCTAAGGTAGTGAAGTATTATGTTGTACCTACTCCTATAATATAATTTAATTCAGACTGATCCTAGGATTACATCTATATTTGTTGGTACAATCACAAGTTAAAAAATTAAGGTAAAATAAGGTAAAAAAAAAATAATTATATACAAAAACACAGAACACACGGTATAACAGTAAATGGTTAAGCCACATACTCAACTCCCTATATAACATCTGTGATTCATACTGAATTAGTTTAAGCTTAAATAAGCGTGTTGAAAATCTATGAACTTGGTTTAATCGAATTATAAATTAACGAATAAGCATAGCAATACAATAGACAATTTACTTCGATCAACAATAACTAGATAAAGGGTCACGTACAAAATCGACGCTAAAAGCCGTCCGCGTAAATATATACGTAGGTAGCTGTAGGTAGGTGTAGGTAGCTATTTGTTTACTAAGAAAAGGAGAAAAAAAGTTTTAAAACAGTTTTAAGTTCAACCTAATTACAACCATAACACATAGTAATAAAGTCACAAATGTTCAAAATATTATCTAATACTTACGATAAAACAAGCAAAGCAATAAATTACTCTCCTCACAAATGAAAAGACAACATATACAACATTTAGTGTGAATTCAACCTTAACACGCTATAAATAAAGTACGTTTTCCCGTTTGTTTTCCCGTGCGTGTTTGTGCGTGGCGAGGACAAACATTTCTATCACAGGTTTAAAATCGGTAATTTTGTTCAAAATTTGATATTATTTGTTTGTTTAAAACTTAAAATATAACTTATTCAATATGTATTTAGCGAAAGTAAGATACTTCGGCTGTTAAATTGCATTTTCGGGTTACAAACGGGCTTACATTGGCTGCATTTCAAACAAACTAAACATAATAAGAGCACACATTTCAAGTAAGCTCTTATTACCGAGACGTATTTTTCGCGCTGACCCTTTATCTAATTATTCTTGATCGAAGCAAATTTAACAGTTATCCATATCTGAGTATTTATAAATAATAAAGGCATAAGAAGCTACGTTAATAGCTAGTTTAAAATAAGAAATGAAATACAAGAAAATATTGCTATGTATTTCATACAAAAATATCCACTGGAATTGGTGTCCTCATTAGCCGTGACTTTCAATTCATTCAGGTGACAGACCCTCTAGATACGACGCCGTTGAAAAGATATTTTTAAACCACAAAGTAACATTTTCCAACGATACCTTATGCTAAATTATATTTATAGAATATTTTTAAGGGTGTAATTTAAGAAAGAATTCACACAGTTCATTTAACGTGGAGTGGCCACTGTAATTTTTGTATAACGCCTGAATTTGATCTCCGAAGCCTATTATATTTGGTCCATTATGCAAAAACTAATACGTGTGAAAGGGAGAGCACTTACCGTTACTCATATTCAAAGCTACGATACGAACAACGAATATAAGGTGTATCGCTATTCAATAAAACCTCTTTCGTATAATTCGGTTGTTGACGTTCAGATCTTGTTAATAAGCAGTATCGAGACGCCAACTTTTTGGTGGTCATGCACGTCAACATCATCAATATATAAAAAAAAAGAAAAACTGATAGCTTTTGGCATTCTTCTATTTTTTCATCGAACGATCGAGGCGATCATGTTAAGCTGAATCATCAAATAAATCTATAATTCAACATTCGTGGAAGCTCAGCGGCCAGCTGCAAGACAAAGGAGATCACGGGTACGTGCATTTTATCTTTACTGTTGTTAGCTGGATCTGAACGAAAACTTTAAAGGTTCTCGAAGACCCTTCGGGGTCCCCCAGAGTAGCAGAGAGCCACCATAAGATATTTCGGCGTTACGCATGCTACATAAGGAATATTTATGTCATTATCGTGTTATTATTACATATTGCAATTCGTTAATAAACTGCAAATTATCGTACAATTGAATAATTCACAAAAAAATGAGTGCGTGTAACTGTCACACGGGATTAAAGTAAAACTTCTTTGGTGTTATAAAAGATGGCTATTAAGTTAAAAATTGAGTTTTTTTTTGGCGGGATCTTGGTCTGTCATGTAGTGGATTTTATTTTTTATTTATAATCTTGTGTTACTTGACTATATATTGTGTAAAATTGGTGGTGTTTTATGTAATATACTTTGTTTATTGTGCATAAGTGAGGTGAATGGAAAATAATACCACGGACCATGAGTTCTAAGATGCCACAAAAACTCCATGGAAAGTTCTAGCAAGATGGCCACCGTCTTTTTGGTTCATTGAATTATATCAAGAAACTTGTAATATCTGTACTCACTTGAAAATGGCAGTGGTGGTCTACTAGAAGACTGGTTGCCAAAAATGGAATGGAAGTACTTGTAATACTATCAACTACTCGACAATGGCAGTAATAATCTAAAAGATTGGTTGCCAAAAATAAAGTTAAAAGTTAAAAATTAATTCTATTGTATGATTTATATTATTCTTCAATGTAATATTTTTAATTAATTATTTTTTTCAAAAAATTGTGATTGATTTGTTTATACACTATTTATTGACAAAATCAAAAATATCTAAAAACCGGATGGTACAGAAACGTGACGCCATATTGGCGTAACATACTTCCGTTGCATTGTCTTCCAGTTACCTCCTGGTCACGCCTAAAGAAGTTTTACTTGAAAAATTAAAACAACTGTTACAAAATAACACAACAGACCAATATATATTTTTTTATATAGCTATTATTTCGGTTAATACTCATGACGATTGTATCTAGTACACTTTCTGCTATTACTATTATGTTCATATCAACAATAATATAGCAAGTGCGTTTCATACAACATTTTTTAAATTCAACTTTATAGATTAAATTAGACCTAGAATTAATCATTTCCTTTGCTACTATAGATTAATTTAACTACAAAACATTACATTAATATTATACATTAAAAAACCAAGTGATAGTCAAAGTCTGCACCGTAGATTCACATAAATAATAACGTATAAAGGCAATAGCTTTGTGCCGTTTTTTCATTTCCTTTTTAAAGCTGCTGTGGCACTTGCATTTGCTCGGTACTGCACTTTTTGAAGTGAAACTTCTAATGCGACTTCCAACAAGGTTATGTTAGACGTTTAACGCTAAGGGGAAATAGAACGAGACAGAGCGAGAGTGAATGCGTGGCACTCGAACGCATGCGCGTAGTATACCTGTTACAGGCCAGCGCGATCCACATTACGAAGTTTCACTTCTTACGCGCGGAATTTTTTTTTTTATATTTTTTAATTTCTTGGATACTGCTCTTTCTCTGATGTAAGTCTTGATTTACATACTAGTATTGCTTCTCAAGCTCTTTACAATAACATTAGAATCAACATCCTAGAAAAACGCGTTCTCTCACTACACTAATTTATAATTTGACACAACGCTAATTCACAAAAATTATTTGCAGGCGCATACGCTAGCTCTATGACGTCACTGGCAAGGCAAACGATCCACAACAAATACGTTTTGATATACTCTATCCATTGTAACCTGAACCGCTGTTATCACACTATTTGTCTGGTTGATATTAGTAATTTAAATCTGACGGTATTTTGTAACATAAATAAGTTTGAGCGGCTACCACTGTACTTAACGTACGAATAGATGAATGATTTCACTTCATTATGAACCAGACTAGGCGCCCCTCGGCAGTGGCTCAAGCCTAGGTCCGTTCCCTCGGCGTGGAGCCCTTGAGTACGCTGCTCGCGCGATACAGTGACACAAAATCTTACATCACTGCAACAACATTACACATATCACCTCTACACATGTGCACGCATACACGCTTATACATGCAATTGGAAGGGTTTTATTTTTTTCCCTTATCAAACTGAAATAGTTTAGAATATTATCCGATAAGAAATATATATAAGAGTTGTTGAGGTATGTATGCTTGGTACACATATATGTTTCAATAACTCATATATGTATGAAAAGTTAGCTTAGTTTAGGTTAGCTCAGATAGGTCGCGAATTGCATGTATCAGGCAACAGCCAAAGCCGAGGTGTGCCGCGCACCCTTGAGCTAGTTATCAAAATAAAATCGGCTGAGTGCCATAAGCGCTCGCCTTAGTAATCCGGGGAAGTTGTTAAGACCTTGCGTGGTCAATTGCGTAGTCAGTTCGAAAAAAAAACTTCATTATGACAGTATGCAATTTAATGTAAAAGCGTAGATTAAGTTTAAAATGTGATAAAAACGGGAAGTAGAAACTATGTAAATATATTACAAGTAGGTAACAGAAGGCCGTGTTATAATTAGCTAGCTTAAGTTGTAGTTCACAGATTTATGGCCCCCCGTAGAGATGGCGCAACCTGCACTCGCGCTATACCAGGTTGAATAATGCACTGAATAATATTGTAAACTTGTACACTAATTACCCAAGTCGACCGTATTTTACTTAAAAAGACAACGGGAAAGTTCAAATTTAATTAATAATTTTCTATTGTAATTTTTTTTCTATTGTAGCTCGGCAAAATGACTATCGAAAACACAGTATCCATCGACTGTCGCCGCTGTCATGCCGGCCTGCGAAAGGCTGGATATGCACAGGCTGATCCCGAAACGCGACCCGCAGAAGCGAATCACTATGACGGGCTTTTTTCCCATATACATGGTGGTTGCGACTCAGTCAGGCTGTAGAACCCTACCACCCCGCTTCCACCATTGCCTTGTTCGTTATTCAGCAGGGTGCACCACGTGCAGGTGAGGTTGGCTTGGAGGTCTCAAGTCTTAGATGTTATTCGACACCCCTTACACCCGTAAATGAACTGGAAATATTATGAAATAAGTAAACTTTGATCAATTTTCTAGTTATTCTAATATCTATACTCTAAAATACATTCAGTGTGAGTAAAGAAATACTAATTATTGATATTTTTTGATAATCGGTAATTTTAAGGAGACCTGAAAGTCTTATGAAAACTTTTTTTAGTGAAGAACTATTTTTAATGTTTTTTTTAAGTGGGTACTTCTTTAACCGCGTTGAGCGATTTAAAAATATATACTTGGTAGAAGAAAACTTATGGGTTCGCGTCACCGATGATCTCGACATGCTCGTGATGTATTGTGCTTGCGTCAGATTAGCAATGCATAGTACTTCAATCAATAATAACTAGATAAAGGGTCACGTACAAAATCAAAGCTAAATCCTGGCTGCGTAAATATACTTATGTGTAGCTATTTGTTTACTAAAAAAGGGAGAAAAAAGTTTTAAGTTTAACAGTTTTAAGTTCAACCTAATTACAACCACCTAGTAATAAAGTCACGAATACTCAACATATTATCTGATAATTACGATAAAACGAGCAAAGCAATAAATTACTCCCGTCACTTACAAATGAAAAGACAACATAAACAACATTTAGTGTGAATTCAACCTTAACACGCAATGAATAAAGTACTTTTTCCCGTTGTTGTGCGTGTTTGTGCGTGGTTGGCGAGCCTTGGCCAAACATTTGTACCACAGGTTTAAAATCGGTAATTTTGTTCAAAATTTAATATTATTTGTTAGTTTAAAGCTTAAAATATAACTTAATCAACATGTATTTAGGGAAATAAATAGGCCGTTAAATTGCCTTTTCGGGCATTATTTTTGCATCGTTTGAATACACTGCGGCATTGTGAAACGTGCTTACGTTGGCTGTGTTTCAAACAAAGTAAACAAAATAAAAGCTCGCGTTTCAAGTGAGCTGTTATTTACCTAGACGTATTTTTCGCGCCGACCATATATCTAGTTATAGTTGATAGAAGGCGTAGTATAACGGCCTGTGTAGATGTAATTGCTATTTTGTAATGTGCTTGTGCACAGTATAAAAATGTCTATCGTACGTTCGTGAACACAGCGTCACTGTATCGCATAAGCAGCCGACTATAAAGCTTAATTTTGGAGGATGGGACCTATTTTGAAGTCACTATGGAGGGATGTCGCGATGAGTGTGCGGGAGCGAAGTTAGTCGCCCGTGCTCGGTGGCTTGAATGGTCATTTCACAGTCGTGGGTATGAACACGCCTTGCTCTCGAGACCGGAAGGATACCATGCGTTTGCTACCATAATTACGTAGCACTGTATACATCGAGGAATGAATGAATCGGCATGAATGGAATGAACATGAATGGATCGGCTCGTCCAGAGTAGTACCACCCTCTCACAGAAAACCGACGTGATACTTCACTGTTGCTAATTCAGCCGTAGATTGTGTATCGTCAGCTTCCACAATCGCCTTTAATTCGTCATTGTCGACCAAAGTCTTCGGACGACCTCGAGGTTCATCTTTCAGGTCGAAATTCCCAGAACGGAAGCGAGCAAACTAATAACAGGTGGTGCGTTGGTTTGTAGTGTTAGCTCCGTAAACGTCGTTGATGTTGCGCGTCACTTGTGCCGCGTTGCTGCCTCGACGGTACTCATATTCCATAATTACTCGAATTTTTAACGTATCCATGACAACAAAAAAGATTGAAATGCTATGAAAATGTAACACTAATCAATAAACAAATGACTGCTTTTAGAAAAAGAATTCCAAGTTTTTAAAATAAAATTAATTTGAAATTAGAATTCTTAGCCAAACAAAAAATATTTTGATTTGAAATGGCCAGTACTGCAGAACGGCAATTTCATAGGTAAAGACCTATTATAATTCTGCATCAGGGAGATACGATAATTCATGTGTTTACAGTATCAACATATTAAGTATAATTTGTGGTCGATCATTTTTCTTAATTTCACCTTTATGGTTTACAGCTCCACGCAGTCAAAGTTGAGGAGATTATAAACATGAATAATTAGATAATAATTTTTATAAATATTTGGACAATATCGTAACAATTAATATATGTTACAAGCGGGCCCGGCGGACGTTGTCCCGTCCTGATAATAAAAAAAAACCTTGACAGATTATATTACTAAACTTTGCTCATGAATCACTTTATCTACTGGTGACAAGTCGTGAAAATCAGTTCAATAGTTTTGAGCAAGCATTATGTTAGGTCAACAGCTGATAGAGATATGTAATAAATACCCAGGTACAGAACTATCAAATATAGCCACAATTACAGAATCTGTCATGTACAGAGATTAAACGTGTTACTATTATTTACTAATAGCTAATACTAATTTACCTATTTATCAATTTATTATGTTAAGAAAATATTTTTTGTCCATAGGCAATAAAAAAATTGAATTTACAAAAATACTTTTCTAACAAAAATTTCTTTGTTAGCAATGTTATCTATTTACTTTCTCTCTCCTGCGCATGCTCACCAAACCGCTTGCCCCACTGAAGACTGAATGCATAGTTCTTATAAAAATCTAAATTTCTTAAACTGTAATAACTTTATAGTGAATGAAGTTATCGTGGTATGTTCTTTTAGATAAGTGTAAGTAATAGAAATTAAAAACTGATCGAAATGTATACAGCAGTTTTTGCATGATTCGCACGCAATGACAGACCTCTGTGATTTTATTTATAGAGATCGATAATTATACCTTTTTTTTTATTATTGTTAAATATATATGAAGGTTTCGCAAGCTCGAGTTCAAACTACCCCAACTTTCTGCGTGGAAGCCGTATAAATGAAACACGTTTTGTTACTGTATGAAGATTTTTTATTAATTTTTTGTAAATGTCAAAATGGATGCGGTATATTTAAAATAATATGTTTATTTTGTTACGTGTATTTTACAACTATGGTTTTAGGCTTTTAAACTTAAATATAAGCATTGGTTCTTGATGGTAAATGCTTTGCTTGAGAAATCTTCACATGTTTTAACGCCAAACAATACTCCCGTTACCATATCTCGATCTGTAGAGTCACCATCAGTTTCCTTCATAATACTTCTTGTTTTATTAAAGATCGAGATTGATTAAGTATGTTACGACTATACCAGTAAGCTTTTTTATATTATAGGAAGCAAACGAACAGGTGGGACACCTGATGTTAAGTGATCACTACCGTCCATATACACTAGCAACACCAGGGGAGACGCAAGTGCGTTGCCAGCCTGTTTTGGGTGTGGGAGGGGAAGGAGGAGGAGGAGGAGAGAGAAGAAAGGGGTTCCTACGATTCTCTCACTGATCGAACGAAACGCAACAATGCAAGCACTGTTACTTCACGTCGGTTTTCTGTGGGTCAGGTAGTACTACCCCGTGTGAGCCGACCCGTTCATGCTCTAACCGGTAATAACTACATCGTGGCTCTACCACCTACAGATGGAAATTTAATTGGATTAAAATTAAACAATTAAATTGACGCCGTCAATGATACTTTTATTTTGTAAGTAATAAATCATGTAATTTTCTGGCAAAAAATGTTAATTTTTTTTTTTTATATCATAGGTGGCAAACGAACAAGTGGGTCACCTGATGTTAAGTGATCACCACCGTCCATGGACACTAACAACACCAGAGGGGTCGCAAGTGCGTTGCCACCCTTTGGGGGGAAGGGTTAGAGGAGGGAGAGGGAGAGGATACAGGAGGGGAGTGGAGGTGGGCCTCCGGCGCTCTCACTGACCGAACAAAACGCAACAATGGAAGTACTGTTACTTCACGTCGGTTTTCTATGAGAGGGTGGTACTACCCCGGACGAGCCGACCCATTCATGCTGAAACCAGTAATAGCTTCAGCGTGGCTCTACCACCATCAAAATTCCTATTTAGTATTGAAATAGACACCATAAAAATCTCATCTATGAAAAAATATTTACATTTCCACATTGTCATGATGTTCTACCGTAGTAAGGAGTACAAACTTTTTCTCACGTATTAATATATGGATTCTATTATCTGTACTGTACAAAGAGGCGTAATGAGCGTGAATTGTGACAAATAGAACGACAAAGACTTCGATTCGTCGATGGCAAGGTAATAAATTACTTCAATTTTTCAATAGTCAATAGCTACTAAACAAGAAATGAACAAAAGATACGATGTGTCGTAATACACACGATAGAAATGGAACTGTTGTGGTAAAGGAAAACATTTTAATTATAAAAGTAAAACAAAAAGCCAAAGTCACGCAGTATTCCCAGGTCACCCATCTAAGTTCTGACCGCGCCCAGCATTGGGTAACTTTGGTGATCGGACGAAAACCAGTGTTTTTAAAATTCTACTCGACACAGTGTTTATCCGAAGCATTTTTCACCACACAAAATGATTGCTGATCACAATTTAAAAGCTCTCCAATTAGAAGTTTCACTTCAAAGATACATTAACATATAGAAAAAGAGTAGAGAACTGATTAATTTATCTATATCAATGTATACATTTCTAAGCCTATTGTTTGGATTTTAATTTTAATTTACCCTTCATCCTATATCGTTAGTGTCAGTTATTATAAAATTAAAACTGATTAATAACAAATGGAGATTTATAAAATTTAGATTTTTTTTAAATTGTAGCACAGCAAAATGACTGCACTATGCCTGATGGTAAGCACAGGATAATCCAAAAGCAATGGCGACCACCGAGTGACACATTGTCCATCGCCGGTCGCCACTGTCATACCGGCCTGCGAAAAGCTGGATATGCACAGGCTGATCCCGAAACACGATGCGCAGAAAGGAATTACTATGACGGGCTTCTTGGCCATATACATGGTGGTTGCGACCCAGTCAGGCTGTAAAACCCTACCACTCCGCTTTCGCTTTTGTCTCGTTCGTTATTCAGCAGGGTGCATGCACCACGTGCAGGTGAGGTTGGATTGGGTATCTCAAGTCTTATGATGTTATTCGACACCCCTTACACCCCTTACTGATATACGACAAACACATTGAAATGCCATATCCAAAATTATTTCGTGCACCGTAACTTTTATGACGAACAAAAATATGTCAGACATATAATTGTACAAGCGAGGTCGGAGCGGGAAGCCTGACAAATTAACTTTTCCGCGCAAATTACTCTTACTAAATATATGAAATATGTACCTATAAAAATATTAATATTCTATGATTCTCTTACCTAAACGTCAGAAAACATTTGAGACTAGCTGATACCCGCGGCTTCGTCTGCATTGTCTTAACAATACACTTTATATACAGAAGAAAATCGTAACAAATTGAAAGTACAAAATTTAAGTGTCTAGTGTAAATGCCAAAAAATAAAACTATAAATGTTCGAAATCTAGTAGATTTGCGTGATGCGCATAACGACATACCTATAACATTTTATTTATATAGACAAACACAACAAAACAGGTCACACAGCTTGTTAAATAAATATTTAGCGATAGCAATAAGAAGTGGTTGTAGAACACCTTCAAAATGTCTTCGAATCGCTTTGCTCTTGTGACCTAATTAATCAAAAACAAATTGTTACCTAGACTTTTTTCATATCTCTCATACCATAAAATATTTATTGAATAAACACGATATGCATATAGAAAGATATAGATACCTATGGAAGAGAAATTTGAAGTTTATTTAGAGAAATTAATTACTGGACAGGACCGAAGATTAAGTCTAGAATCGGTTCTTGAATTTGCGTGACGGACAGTTATGACAAACATTTTCCTATACACATACTAATAGAGGATTTAAGTTGTTACTTAAATATGACTGAACTAAAATGAAACAAAGAAGAAATCAATCATAGCTAATGAGAGTGATCGACACATACTGTTCAGTGCTTCGAATATGTAATGTATCAGCCTGGAGTACAATGGCTTTGTTCCATATCCGTACAGTGCAGTGCATAAATAAATGACGACACATTTAAAACACACAATAAGTAATTTTTTTAAATAGTTCGTTATATTTTCTACAAGCTATGGTCGCAAGACGTAGTAAAGAAAATAAGAAGGTTAAAATGGCGCTGGACAGGACATATGACAATGGAAAGCAGAATGAAATGGACTAAAATTATAACAGAATGGCAGCCACGTGATGGCAAAAGAAAAAGAGGAAGGCAAGCTACAAGATGGACAGATGATATCAACTGATTGGAGGGACAATCTGGTATAGAAAAGCTACCAATAGAGAAGAATGGAAGCAGCTGGCCTATATGTCACTTGACACGCTGACCACAGAACCGGGAAACCCGATGTATTAGATTTTAGTTAAAACAATTTGTATGTAAAATCATTGTTTAGTATCAGCAATAAAGGCTATATATATATATATATATATATATCTACAATATTATTGTTAGAATGTTTTGTCTTCAAATAAAGATTTTTAAACATATCACGATTTATGTTATATTTAAATACTAGCTGTGCCCGCGGCTCCGTCTGCATGGAACCTAGTGTAATAAAAACAGTGACTTATAAAATCATCTTAATATATTAAATCCATTTACTTATCATATACTTACATGTACATATACCATCTACTTTTCTATCGTACTTAAGTCACGTCGTTCTTAAAATTACAATAACTATTGATAGACTGAATCGATTTTAATGAAACCAATAGTGATACATGTTCATACAAACAGACAGACAGACATTTCTAAATTATTATTTTTTATGTCTTTTTTTATGTCATAGGTGGCAAACGAACAGGAAGGAACCAGATGTTAAGTGATCACCACCGTCCATGGACACTAACAACACCAGAGGAGTTGCAAGTGCGTAGCCACCCTTTGGGGGAAGGGTTAGGGGAGGGATAGTGAGAGGAGAGAGGAGGGGAGGTGGGCCTCCGACGCTCTCACTGACCGAACGAAACGCAACAATGCAAGCACTGTTACTTCACGTCGGTTTTCTATGAGCGGGTGGTACTAGCCTGGACGAGCCAACCCATTCATGCTGAAACCAGTAATAGTTTCAAAGTGGCTCTACCACAATTAAAATTAATTAAATGAATAAAATGTATTTTATTACTTATTCCTGGACACCTGCAACAATTTTTTTCACGAAATACGGAAAAGGACAGACACGTTAGATTTATATTCAATTACAAGGGCTTTTTAAAAAAAATATTTAAACAATAATACTCAACTGAACACCGTAAAGTACAAATAATCTATATATAAATCACAGTAAAAAACATATTTTTCTCGTCTGTTTGACAACCGACGTCCTCTTTTTGTTCGTTTGATATTGACATATTTCAGTACCGTCAGTAAATAAATAGAAACAGTTACTTTATTTAAGCGGAAAAGGTAACAGACAGACATACAGCGTTATTTTTGCATTTGTAATATTTGTACGGAAATATGGATGTGGAGAAAATAATAGAAACACATAGTATATGATGCAGTATTAATGTAGATTGGGGCACAAAAGAGCATATTTGTGTGAAGTTATCAATTGAGTGTTATTCTCACTTAATAGATAAAAGTCCTTACCGTTTTTTGTGCTTAAAATACAACCCTAATGTAAAAGCATGGCGCTCTATAAAATGACACCATTAACAGCGGGTAAATTAACTTATATTTCTGAGACATCTGTAGCACATCTGTCAATACAATGTTTGGGATTAATTTCTTCTAAGAAACAATAAGTGTTTTTTTGTTATTGATACGATTCAACAAACAATAAGTGAGCAAGTAAATACATATTTACCAGTTGGAGTTATCTGAGACGAAATAGTATACGCTTTTCTTTTTTTATCTTTACAATAATACCGAGTTACTTATATTTTTCGTTATTTAATTCCAGTAAACGTTTTTCGATCTCTTTGTAATATCTAATTACAAAATAGTTACAAGAATCTGAGAACAATATTATGTTTTGTTTCTCAATTACGTCATAAATTTGTACATACTACACCGATTCGTAGATGAATTAATGATGTTTGTCAAGTATTTTTTTAATTCAAACTATTATAAATGAGAAAATGAGTTCGTTTGTTATACTGTCACGCCATAGGTACTCAACCGATCATCGTTAAATTTCGTATACACGATTTCAAGAGTATAGAAAGGTGTAAAGAGTACTTTTGTTTAGAAATAAATAATAGTTTTGAACAACTAAAAAAAACACGCTTTCATAAAAAATCCATCTAAAAAAACAGAAAATAAAATTTAATAAATTTGGATTAAGAGTAGTGTAAATTAGAAATAAATGTATATTTTTGTAAAAAGTGACAAAAAGTGATAATGACCTCCAGATATTAGTATTTTTAAACTATTATTTATTTTTCATTTTTTAGTTAAATTTTTATAACTTTTTTTTCGGGTTATCGCGTTGTTATCTACCTTTGACAGGTGTGCAAAGTGTGGATTAAATCTGATCAATTAAAGTAGGACAAAATCGAGCTCAAAGGGGTCGGTTACATACATACATACAGGTGAAGCTAATATAAAAGCGTGAGAAAAATGCGCTGTTCCCAAGAGATAGATCAAATCTATATTTACATGAACGAAGCAGTCAGCATAAGCTTGTACGTAGTAAAAAATGTTGAGGCAGTCATAAGGACTACCGACAGAAGTTTTTTTTTTCTAACTGACTACGCTATTGAGCTAGCAAGGTCTTAACAGCATCACTGGACTTCTAAGGCGAGCGCTTAAGGCACTCAGCCGACTTTATTTGGGCAACTAGCTCAAGGGTGCACTGCACAATTTGGTGTGGGCTATTGCCTAATACATGTAATTCACGACCTATCTGAGCTAACCTAAGCTAAGCTACATATTCATACTTATATGAGTTATTGAAACATATATGTACCTAGCATACATATTTCGACAACTCTTTTTTTATGTCGGATAATATTTCTAAACTATTTCAGTTCGATAAGGTAAAAAATACATCCCTTCCAGTTTCTTGTATAAGCATGTATGCGTGCACGTGTGTGGAGGTGACATGTGTAATGTTGTTGCAGTGTTGTAAGATTTTGTGTCACTGTATTGCGCGAGTAGCGCACTCAAGGGCTCTACGAGGAACGGGCCTAGGCTTGAGCCGCTGTAGAGTGGGGCCTGGTGTGTGCAAGCGAAATTTATCCCCAGACCACGGCAGCGTGATCTGTTTGGTGAAACAGGCTGGTACTGATTGTTCACTGCCGTTATTTCATCGGGAGAGTCGGTAAAAATATGTCACGGACGGCCTTTGTAATGCGCAGCGTTCGTTACGGGTTCGTATTTTGCTAACTACTAAGTTAACGGACTGGGATCCGACAGAAGTGAGACCGCAAAACATTGGAATTTGTGTTCTCTTTTTGATTTTTTAAATTAATTATAGTGTGAATTATTTATATTTAATAATTGGTAAATTGATATTATTAACATTAGTATCTCTTTCACATCTATTGGCACTCCGAATAATAATTATATATTTTTTATACCGTTTATTCATTCGTCAAGCATATGATCTTATCAATATTAATACAAAATATCAATATTAGATGTACACAGACTCTTATACTACAAGCGCAATATATTAGGTCACGCTTACAAGCATGTCATGACGCGAAATAAAAATATTATCTTCTGCCAAAAAAATACCACTCAACGGGCCTAAAGAAGTTGTCTCACTTAAAAAAAAAACTAAGCAGACGACCTTAAGCTCGTATCTTCGCTCGTCTTAATGTAGGTTTAGCCTATACCTCGAGAACAGTATATTTTTTTAGTACGAAAAGGGTCTTTTTATGACCATTTTTATGCTACTGAGAACGTGTATGCTAAATTTTTAATATTTTGTTAGGATACTACTTTAATCCCGGCCAGCAGTGTATTCACCGCAGTCAATTTGTCGAGATTAGCGCGTGCTTGTCAATACAGCTACGGCATGTTATGAAATGGATGCAGCGAGTTGCACGATGTAACGTCATCCGTGACGTCATATTACGTTCACGTTTACCACCTGTAATTAATTACTATATCCAGTATCTAGTAGGTATTACGTAACTATGATATCTATATTTAAAAAAGTCAAGGATAGCTGATAGAAGTGAAAAGTCAAAACAATGATAAATGTGTTCTCCTTCCAATTTTCATATGAATTATAGTGTGAATGAAAATATTTAAATTTCAGAAAATGTTTATTGAGATTATTAACATTTGTGTGGTTTTTATATATATTGGCTCTCGGAGCAATAATTATATACATTTTTATAATGTCTATTAATCAATGAAACATATGATGAGCTGCAAAATATCAATATTACGTGTACACAGACTCCTATACTTTGCGTTGCTAGTCTGAGCCGCGCAAACGCTAGTCGGTCATGCTGACGTAGCATATCATGTCGCGAAATTACAAATTTATCTCGTGCCAAAAATACCGGTCAACGCGCCTAAAGAAGCTATCACTTATTTGGCTTATTCTTTTTTTGTTGTTTGTGCCATTGTCAGGATGAGGTTTGTAGGCACAAAGTTACAACTGAGAATTTAACGTTAAAAAATATCTGTAAAAAATGAGTGGAGCAGTGAGATAGAAGGCAGTAGGGAGATCTTCAAAAATATTGTGCAGTTGCCATTTAATTTTATTACATGGTCGTATGTAGGTGGTAGATCCACGCTGAAAGCTATTACTGGTTTCAGCATGAATGGGTCAGCTCGTCCGGGGTACTACCACCCGACCTACGGGGGGCTACCGGCGCTCTCGCTATCACCTTCGAGAGTTCTACACCCGCCCACCTCCGGGGAACGTCGCCTCGCCTCACCTCACCTCATTTCCCCCTCACCCTGCCTACCCGCAAGCCGATGACGTACAAGGACTAGAGGTGTCGCCATATTGACAGGCGGCGGCCCCAACAGCTATATATATATATGTTTATTTTTAAGTTAAATAGTTCAGTCCAAAGCATGATTACAACGAAACGAGTATTACCACCTCGCATTCGTACCGAAATTACGTACGTTTAAAGACTGGAAAACAGTGGTTTCCTGTGTGGCCATAGAACTAGTATGTTTTATTATTAAAAATAATTCTCGCTTCAGCGTTCAAGCTCTTAGTCGTGGGAGACTTTACAAGCCTATAATAAACTACCCTCTACCCACGACTTCGTTCGCGTAGAATAGTTACCTTGGGCTGACGCTAACACGCAGCGGAGGAAGATTCTCAAAAGGAAAAAAAAAGACCGATTTTAAATCATTTTTCATTAGTGCCTCGCTCTTATTGGTCTTACCGTGATGATATATAGTGTGTGTATCACTAATAGTGATATATAACCTTCCTCGATAAATGAGCTATATAACACTGAAAGAATTTTTCAAATCGGACCAGTAGTTCCTGAGATTACCCCTTATAACGTAACAAACTCACAAACTTTACCTCTTTATAGTTGCAGTATAGATGGACACAAAGTACACCCTGACTTAGAATAATCATTTGTAGATTATGTAAAAAATTGTTCTATACGCAGCATCCAACAACACATTTTGAAGTTAAAATGCAATGTTGTTATCACAACTTCTATTTCAATGAAAGTGTTGCTACTCGTCGTTCCCATGACAATCGATGTGGTGTTCAAACACGCAACCACTCGGTCATCCTTCTCATTGAGTATAAATGTTTGACTAATGATGTATTGTTAAAATTAATTAGATAGAGTATTATACATGTTGACTGCCAACAACGAGATATCTTATAGTTTGTGAACTTGCACAAGAGGCCCACTATGAATTGTCTCGTCCTTTCTTTAGTTCATATTTGTACAGCTAGGCGTAAAGTCGTAATATATCAACGTAAAAACCCTATAAAAACAAAGTACATGATTTTAGGAACTAAGTCACAAATTAAAAAAACTGTGGATAAACAATTTAACATCATCATAAAAAATGAAAGAGTATCAGTTGTTAGAAATTTAGGATTAGTTTTAGACGAAAAAATGCATTTTGTCGAACATATAAATAATAAAATTAAAAATGCTTTCTATAAACTGAAAATACTGTATGGTATACGTAATCATTTGAAATTAAATACTAGAAGTCTTCTTTGTGATCTAATTGTGTTGTCGCCTTTCAACTATTGTGATGTTGTGTATGGGCCTAGATTAATGAAGAAAACCTCAAAAGCAATTCAACGTGTTCAAAACGCATGTATCAGATTTTGTTATGACGTGCCTAAATGGTCGCATATATCTCCGATCATTAATGGCAAAAATATCTTAAATATGTGTTCAAGGAGATACTTACATTTAGCGTGTCTTACCCACACTATTATTCGCAGTAAAAAACCGGAATACCTGTATACTAAATTTGACTGGTATAAGAACATTCATAATATTAACACAAGATCTAAAATAAGAAACACTGTATCCCTTCCTAAACATAAATCAGTAGGCTATGAAGGTAGTTTCAAATGTGCGGCGTCAAAAATTTGGAATAATATACCTCCCCCATTACAGGCGAAAAGCAAATTTATATTTAAAAAATTAATTAAACAAGAAATTCTTGAGCAACAAAGGTTAGGTCATTTATAATTATAATTTAATTAAAAGATTTGACGCATAATTCACAATATCATTAACAATATGCAACGCCTTTTTTATCTTTTCTCTCATATTAAAATTAAAATTATTTTTGTATGGGCCCTTAATTTAATTTAATTATATGTATAGCAATAGATATATATTTTAAGTTTATGTTTACGACTTGGGCGTGAAATAATAAGTAATGTTTACTTGTATTTCAGCCGGGAAATTTTGAGGCCTAGCTGAAAACCAGCGCTGTTTCAAATATAACCACAAGATAATTCGTACCATGTTTTTTTTCTCCAAAAACAACATTTTTATTAACCTCTTGATTATTATTGTTTACTGCAATTGACCCTTTTTAGTAACATAATAAACATTAAAAACAGAATGGTTTCTCAGGTCAGTTTTTATGAAAAGTGGCACTCAGCGTATTAAATATAGCAAAAGGTTGGTTTGAAAGTAATAGACCGCACATTTGGTTAGAAAGTAATCTTTTAAACTCGTTATAATCATTTTATAGTAGTTTTTATTTTGACATATTATTGTCAGCGATGTCACTCCTAGATCTGACGTAATCACTCGAGAATAGGACTTTTTTCTGGTCGAAAATAATCCTATATATTTATTTGTGCCCCCAACACACGTTGAAAAATTTGATGGCGATCAGTCAAGTAACAAATCTTTGAAAATATAACAAACATATAAATAAACTCACATTCGCATATATAATCTTAGTCGTGATTAAAATTATTTTCCTGTTTTTTTTTATTTTATGAAATTTAATTACTAAATATAATCACATATTTCCTGGCCCAACGTGAAGTTTATACTGAGACTATGTTACTCTGATTACGTTATCGAAGTCGGCGGTAAAATTATACAAGGAAATAGTGCGCGGAACAGGATGTGCCAGCAATGATCATTCGGGTAAATGGAACACTCCAAACATAATGCGGAAACTGTTCCCATATGTTTCCACTGTTTTAATAAACTACTTATAACTGAATTGTTTTAAAATTAATTAAGTACAATAGAAGCGCTCACTATTAATGTAATCGATATCTAGAATCGACAAAGTATTAGACCTTATAGATACCTAATTTTATAAAATTAAATGCATCCTGAAAAAAAAAACCGAAAGTGCAGTCCTCGGGAATAGTCTAAAGTTGACTAATTTTCTGTTACATAAAAATGACAATATAGCAAGTAAACCATATATCTTGAAGAACTTCGCGTTTGACCGGAACGGTGATGCCGCTCAAGCAGAAACTATAAATAACCTACCAAAGCTAAAGCCTACAGAAAAATTGTAAAGCTAATGGATCCTATCAGAACTATATAATAATTATCATAAATACAGTGGTACAACGAAAGAATCCCAAGGAGGGTTGATGTCCGGCAGGCGGCTGATCATAAAAATTAAGCCAAATCATATACCACAACATGACAAACATGTTGTACCGACCCTACTTATGTGGGATAAGGGTAAGAAGAAGAAGAATAAATACCTAATTTTAGTTTCATGGCAAGCATAGCCTTAGGATATATTTAGCACACCCTATCCATTTTGCTACCCTGTTAAAACCGGACATGCAAAATGGCAACATACCATACGTTGCCACGATGACAAGGAGAGTCGGGAAAGTAGAGAACTAAGATTTTGTGCACTGATATCTAAAAATCAAATGACTGGCTTTTAAATGCATTCTTGGAAAACTCCTATAGATAGGCGCTTGGTGACTGATATTTACCTCGAGCTAGCAGATTAACCGGGAAGGCGCTAGGTAAATTTCTACCAGTATTCTGTGCTTCTATCATTTTGTTTTCCTTTACCAAAAGCTCCGGCTGATTGTAGGGTTCTTATTTACACAAATCCAGGCGGTATTTAAAGTCAGAACATACCACCACCGAGTCTCTGTCATATTAGTTTATTATCAAATCAAACCCAAATACTCTTTATTGAATTTAGGCCCTAAGAAGGCACTTATGAACATCAAAACTACCACTGGTTTGGAAAACAACTCGGACATCGAGAAGAACCTGCAAGAAACTCGATCTGGTTTATCTTTTCATAATACATAACATATTTTTGGATTATTACAACATAACGACATATTAAGTTACATTCGTTTTTGATGGATGCACAGAGAGAGGCGTCACTTCCAGACGTCACCATCGTTCACATATTAATCCACTCTGTAATATCCTTTATGTATTAAAACCCGCTTGACATAACACTTGAACTTACTATCTGGCAAATTAGCAATGTGTTTTCGGACTTTGTAATAAAATCTAATACCATTACCTAAAAAATCCTACTGGTCTTAGTGAGCCTGAAACATGGAGTGACCAGTTTGTTTCTAGTATTTACATTATATCGATCTTTTACTAAACCCAGATTATCTAAGTTTTGCGGAAGTAGATCAAATTCTCAAGAATATATTGGGACGGCAGAGTTAAGATACCGAATTACTGAAACTTAGTTTTTAATGATTCGCGAGGCCCCAAATTATAGATCGCTCGAACTGCCCGTTTTTGTAGTAGGAATATAGTGTCCACCTCAGCTGCTGCCCCCCATAACAAAATGCCATAAGACATTAAGCTATGGAAGTGAGTGAAGTAGATCAACCTAGTAGTGACAATATCTGCTAGCTGCCGAATCTTTTGAACTGCGGACGCAGCAGAACTTAATCTTCCCGTCAAATTTTGTATATGAGGACTCCATTGTAATTTAGAATCAAGTGTAATACCCAGGAACACGGTATTGTCAACTAAGCCAACTAGATTCCCTTGGATCTCGATTTTAGTATCAGTAGGTGGAACATAGGTGTAGGTCAAGGTAAATCTTATGCATTTTGTTTTGTCTGCATTTAGCAATAAATTATTTAATGCAAACCAATCGGAGATTTTATTTAAGATACTGCTTAGATACCTAAACTCGGAATCTATTCTGTTTGGTTTAAATATAAGCGAAGTGTCATCCGCGAAAAGAACAACACCTACACAGTTATCAACCACTAGCGGTAGATCATTTATATATGCAAGAAACAAAAACGGTCCTAAAATGGAATCCCGTGGAACGCTAATTCGAGTCAAGTATCCCGCAGACGTTGGCTCATCTATACTAATTTTATGACCGCTATCTTTTAAATAGGAGACGAGAAAGTCGAGAGAGACTCCACAAACACCGTAATGTTTTAATTTCAGAATGAGGGTACTGTGGTCAACGCAGTCAAAGGCCTTAGATAGATCAGACCACACCAATTGCATCCTGCAATTCCTCCCAAGCCCGCGATATATAACTTAAAAGCGTTGCACCAGCGTCAGTAGTTGATTATGATTTTGTGAATCCAAACTGTCGACCATCCAAAATCTCTTGCGCTTTAAAATATCCTACTATTATCACCCAATCATGTTCAGATCCGTTTCATACCGTTTGGTCATTGGAAATACCTAGTCTATTATCTAAAATGCTAAACGGATAAGCCTCCCACGATGACGGGTAATATAGTTGTAGGTGGTAGAGCCACGCTGAAGCTATTACTGGTTTCAGTGTGAATGGGTCGGCTCGCCCGGGGTAGTACCACCCTCTCACAGAAAACTGACGTGAAGTAACAATGCTTGCATTGTTGTGTTTCGTTCGGTCAGTGAGAGCGCCGCAGGCCCAACTCCCTTCCCTTTCCCCTTCCCTTCCTCCTTCCTCAGACAAAGGTTGGCAACCCACTTGCGACTCTCCTGGTATTGCAAGTGTCCATGAACGGTGGTGATAACTTAAAATCAGGTCCGTTTGCCTCTTATGACATAAAAAAATTAGTATATGATGGCCGGGATCCAATCGGAAATTATTGGAAAACTTTGTACACCTAAAATTGTCTTCTCAAATTAAGGGCATATCTTTTTCTAAGAAGCTGTTGAAAGTTTTTATCAAATTGTACAATAAAATGCTTTTATATCTTATTTAGCTAGACACTATGTCTGTGTTATTGAGTTTGCTGGAATTTCCCGCTAGACAGAATTTGTAGGTCAATCCAGAATGACTGGGCACCATTGTTTAATCCGCACTTTGTAAGTTACGAACGTGTTTGTTAACTGTTACGTGTAAAATTATGTTTACTTAAACCGAACGTTTGGGTTTGTTAGGAGAAGTTTTGCAAATAGAAAATTTATTTTATGATAATCTAATGTTTAATAATAGGTCTATACAGTTGGATTTTCTTCGTCGACTGAAGGTTGACTGTCTGTTTCTTAAAAATAAAATGTATTTTATTGACAAAAGTGGTTATACTGTAGATTTATATTGCAAATTTAGGTAGATTTTTACCTACCTCCTCCTGCGACTTATTGAAACTGTAACGTTTTTCTGTAACACATACAGTTTGTTACTACTTGTTTAATGTGTCACATAAAAATGTTAAATCTGAAACTAGGTACAGTAATAAAAGAAAAAAGAGAAACATAAGCATGTACAATGATTAAAAAGACAATAACTAATGACAAACTTAACTGATAAACATATGATAATATCTCAAAGAGGACTTCAATTAACTGTGAAAGGTACGGGAAAGTTGAAGGTATATAAAATATTTCCAATACATCAGAGAAGGGTATGGGGCAACCGTGAAAATAACAAGGACAACGTAACTCGCTAAGAGTGAAAGACCAAATTTCCAATAAAAATTTTTTGCTGGAAGCAGAAGAATATGTGATAACCACAAATAATTAGACGTGATATGTTCCTATACAACGTTTCCCAAGAACGATGGTTGACCCTTCGAGGCTAGTCATCGAAAATAATGGAGCGATTGTTTCGCAAAAACGAAAAAAAATACAATCGTTCTCTACGTTATTCTTATGCTTTAAGTAGGTTTCAATAATTCAGTATTACATATATTATGCTCTTAGGCCCCGTAAGACGTGTAATCAAACATCGATACATATCTGATACAGTACCAATCAATTGAGAACATTAATTTTGGTAATAAGCAAGTTGGGAGAATGTTGCGCAGTGTTGTTGTATGGTTCAAAGCAGTAGCGAAAGCTATATTGGGTTATTTGATTTTAACATTTTTTTTTTATTGTATCTCGATAAAATGACTGCTCTGTGCCTGATGGTAAGCACAGTACAATCCAAAAACAATGGCGACCACCGAGTGATATACTATTCATCGCCAGTCGCCACTGTCATGCCGGCCTACGAAAAGCTGGATATGCATAGGCTGATCCCGAAACGCGACCCGCAGAAGCGAATCACTATGGTGGGCTTTTTCGCCATATACATGGTGGTTGCGACCCAGTCAGGCTGTAAAACCCTACCACCCCGCTTTCGCCATTGCCTCGTTCGTTATTTAGCAGGGTGCAACACGTGTAAGTGAGGTTGGCTTGGATGTCTCAAGTCTTAGATGTTATTCGACACCCCTTTACACCCCAAAATTAACTTTTGTAACTCAATTTAGGAACACTACTACATTTTAGACATATCTTGCAATCCATGAGTACAATGGAAAGAGAGTAGTTATTGGTGTACCTATTAAATACAAGTAGAGATATTTTATTGCCTTTTTCCAATTCCACACTAAATGTCCGAGAAGGCGTACGAAGTTCAAACATGATATGATTTGTATGCCTAAAGTAGTATTTACTTAATATTCCGAAACGGAATAATTAAGAATATATTTTTCTTGTTTAGTTTAACTATTAAATAATCTAATAACGTACATAATACTAGTAATATTCGTAGGTGGTAGAGCCACGCTGAAGCTATTACTGGTTCCAGCATGAATGGGTCGGCTCGCCCGGGGTACTACCACCCGACCCACAGAAACACTGACGTGAAGTAACAGTGCTTGCATTATTGCGTTTCGATCGGTCAGTGAGAGCGGCGGAGGACTACCACCCCTCCTCCCTTCCATCCCCCATCCCTACTCCTTCCCCCTGCTTTCCCCAAACATAGACTGGCAACGCACTTGCGACTCTCCTGGTGTTTCTAGTGTCTATGGACGGCGGTGATCACTTAACATCAGGTGACTCACCTGTTCGTTTGTCTCCTATAATATCATTACATAGTATAAAACAAAGTCCCCTACCGCGTCTGTCTGTCTGTCTGTTCGCGATAAACTCAAAAACTACTGAATGGATTTTCAAGCGGTTTTCACGAGTGGATAAAGTGATTCATGAGGAATGTTTTGGTATATAGTTTGTCAAAGATTTTTATATATTCAGGGCGGGACAACGTCTGCCGGTCCTGCTAGTAAATAATAATAATAATACTAAAATGAATTATATTAAAATAAAGTTTCACAATTATAATTCTAATATGAAAAAAATATTATTACAGAATTAGACGTTTTTTTAGCTGAAGATGTTTGTTTTTGTATGTGTTAATTACTTTTAATGAAAGGAAAATATATATGTTGGAATAAGAGCGTTGTCAAATGCATCAACACTAATGCCGCTTGTGTTGTGAAAATAAGTTATTTTGTATAGGAGGTTGTGTATTTAAAATTATAGTAGGAATGAAAATTGCATTCTCCTTAGTTGTAATACACATCTATACTAATATATAAAGCTGAAGAGTTTGTTTTTTTATATGGTAGAACGCGTTCATTTTAGGTACTGCTGACCCGTGTTGAATTCTTTTAGTATTAGATAGCCAATTTATCGCGGAAGGCTATAGGCTATATATCATCACGATAAGACCAAGAGCACCAATGAAGAATGATTCAATATCAGGGGGTTTCTTCCTCTTGAGAGCTTCCGCTGCGTGTTAGCGTTTGCCCGAAGTAACTATTCCACACGGACGAAGTTGCGGCCAGAAGTTAGTTATATTATAAATGCAAATGCATCTCTGTTTGTATGTTTGTTGCCTCTTGACAATTAAACCTCTGGACCAACATAGTTTCATTAAAATAGAATTTCCCTCGTCACGTACACCGATATAATATCACTTACGCAATGAGTTACAATAATGAAGTAAGATTTTGTATCGCGTAAGTAATATAAATCTAATTCATTTATTTCTACAATCATATTTAATTTACCACAACCAGAGTTGAGGTTTTCAACGATTTATTCTATAATTTGTTTTGTTTCACCCACGTATTGTTATTGATTTATTATTGTTACCACAGTCTCACTTCTGTACAACTTTATTATGAGTTTGCAGTGAACATGTAGTTAATCGCTTGGTCCATGAACATCCTTAAATATAACAATATTGTTCAGCGATTAGAGCCTGTCCAGATGAAGCGATTTACGCGCAAGTGGACTCGCGCGCTTCAAATTATATTGCGTCCAGATACCGTGTTTTACGCGCGTTTCTACCCTAGGAAACGTCGCATACGCTGGGATACGTCGTACGGATAGACGACTGACAACTATGTCGACTCGCCACAGACTCGTGCGTAGTACTGGACGCAGCAATGGGGCCTGAGTATCTTGAGGTACGAGGCACTAGGTGAGAGTCTCGCTCATTGCACTCGTTTTACGTGCGAGTTAGGAAACGCGCCGCACCATCTGTACGGGATATATGTTGCTCTATTTAGGGTACGCGCGAGTCGACTCGCGCATAAAACGCCTTATCTGGACAGGCTCTTAGATATTGTAAATTGTCACGTATTATTATGTAGAACAAAAGACTGTAGTATTACTACACCGATGTGAACAATCGGGTAAAAGGACACGGCAATTATATCTATTAGTGGGTAACCTGTTTGGACATCGCGTCGGTTACGGTGAAGGAGAATAACGTGATGATATCATAGCATGTTGGCAGAGCTTTTTCTAAACCCGCCTCGCTGGTTACCATCCTCAAGTCCAAGATCTGTCGCTAAATACATAGGTATTTAGGTTAACATAACATAGGTTATATTCCACTTAAGAATCAAAAAAGGGTTAAATGACGAAGTGGTCTAAGATTGTAAACATTTACAAATCCGAAAGTAAATATTATAAAGCAAAATTTTAGCAACTTTAACGTTCGTTTTTTAATCATTCTATTTTCTAAGTATATTCATTTCTAAATATAGCTTAAAGTACCCTTGTAATATGCTAGAACTTTTAACATGGACTCTGCGTTAGTTAAGGAGATAAGTCGATCAATGTGCATACACGTCACACTGAGCTGACGTCTGCTACGTACCTAAGTCCGTCGGGTTGCCAGATATTGTATTAAAATGTTGTAATATTAACAAGTCTCATCCTGTTTTTTTTTTTTTTTAATATGAAGATCGACCATGCGTCTACCCTCGCCAGACACTCCTCTATCGCGGGTAGACAGAGACCTAGTTAATCTTTACTTTATTTTGTCATCTTTTCAAGTTTTATATTTGGGATGTGTTATTTTGATCTTTATTGTTTCTCAGCTAGTTTATTGATGCTTATGTAACGATTTTGGCTTACTATTAAAAAATAGGAGTCCTAAACTGTTACTTTTGCTATCTATTTCTTATATTTGCTTTGTTTTATTAGTGTTGTTTTTAAGTTCTTCTCGTTCTTTTGTATATCTCACTCATAGCCGTTTTTCTTATTTGTTGTTCTTTTATGTCTTTGTGTTTTTTGTCCTGGAGTCTAACTAGTTTTCTTATTTGTTCTCTTGTTATTGTCACTTTAATTGTTTTTCTACTTTACTATTTTTATTACTGCTATCGTATTTTTGGTGTTCTGTTTTGTTACTTCTTTGTTTGTTCTTTGCTTAAGTTAATTTTTCCTTATTCCATTTTATCTTATTGTATTTGTTCTTGTTTTACTGTTTTCCTATTTTATTAAATTTTTTTTTTGGTGTCTAATTTTGTGTCAATTACTATTTTCACTGTTTTGAAAGCGACGAGGGACTGGTTTTCCATTTTAGGTAGTTGCCCATTTTTAAGACTTTCTCTTTCCTGCCTCGTATCAGTTGGTCCTTCTAGCTTTCTATGGGTATGTCCCGCTCGCTTTTCATAAAGCAGCTTTGGCATTTCCAGATTTGCATTTTAGGTTTATATTCTGTTCCGGGCGGATTTGCTCCGACGTCTTTTATACTCTTTAATGGGCCCTGTCCCAAGACAGTCCCTTTTTATTCTTTCAACTTTTATTGTACTACTTAATTGTTTTTGGTTTTTCTGTAAGTATCGATTTTCTGGTTTATATTTTTGTTGTATTTCTTTATTTGTTTCACTAATAATTTTACATCTATATTTATTAGCTACCTCAAACTTTATGTATTCTATTGTTTCTATTCTTTTTCTATAATTTAATTTTACTATGTTTCTACTATTTATGTTCTGATCTAATTTATCTTCTATACAATACTTTACTCTATTCTCATCCTTAGCAATATGTAACACCTCTTCTGGCTATAGTGTCCCATTTCTTTCGGCATGGGCAATCTCTATCGTATGCATTGTGCTTTGTATTTTCTAATTTGCCTATGGTGCAATTTCGACAGTTAGCGGCATTCCCAGTTAGATACTCCTGACAATCTGCCCTTAGATGTTCCAGTCCACAGTGGCTGCATTTGTCTGTTTTCTCCTCGCACCACTTCTTCCCATGACCAAAACCCAAGCACCGCGTGCACTGCACGAGGGGA
>MU158828.1:0-23223 GCA_015888305.1 Antheraea pernyi | reverse complement strand
TCCTTGTGAACCGATAACACATCCCTAATGATAATCATCGGGTCTTTCTTCCTGGCTAGGTCTACTTTTAATGTGGGGGCCTCTGTTCTTATCCTCTCCGATATCCTCCTCATTTCTTCCTCCTCTACACTCCCTATCACTATTCTCTGGTCCTTTATTTTTGTCAACTTGTCTATTTTCAGTCCCGTCTTACTAGCGTCTATCGCCCTCCTTACCTTTTCGATTACGTCCCCACTCGTATCTCTGTCATCCATGGATGAGATGATGACAGAGTGGACTTGTGGCGGTATCTTAATTTTTGTAGTTACAGTATCTTGGGATTTTTGCTGATGGTCTGCTATCCTATCTGTTGCGTTTTCCCCCCTACTTTGCCCCGCCTCTATTTTGCTTTTCAGGTCCTTAACTGTTTCACTGAGTGTTCTGAGTTCTTCCTTCATTTCTTTGCCCATCATTATCGATTCCTCCTTTGCGTCCTTCCTAGTTTTGCTTATAGCTCCTTCTATCATTTCCCTAATATCCTTAGTGTTTATCACATTCTTTTTCGCCTTTTCTATCTCCTCTACCAATCTAGTCTCGTGCTCCATTTCGATCCTTTCCCAATCTTCTATAATTTTTGCATCTTTTTCTAGTATCTGTTTAACTTGTTCCTCTTGTTTTTCGAGTTTTTCACTCACCATTAAAACAATCTCATACAGTTTTCCTAAACTTCCTATCGCGAATTCCTTGACTGACTTTTTTATCTCGAACAGACGAATAACTTAAAAAAGTCAGTCAAGGAATTCGCGATAGGAAGTTTAGGAAAACTGTATGAGATTGTTTTAATGGTGAGTGAAAAACTCGAAAAACAAGAGGAACAAGTTAAACAGATACTAGAAAAAGATGCAAAAATTATAGAAGATTGGGAAAGGAAATTCCTTATCTAATTTAATTTGTAAAGTTTCGTAAAAAATTATATCTTTTACTTGTCTATTATGCCTTATTTTTAAAAATATATTTGTCCACAGTAGTCTATATTACATATAGAAGGCACAGTCACTAACAATAATTAAATGTAAAATTGTATAATATTCGAACTTTGTTCGTCTTAACCTATGATCGCTATCGCCCAATATCTTTCCAATTATTAGCTTCTAGCTATAAGTCCCGTACAATTAATTGCTGCTTTTTGCGTGTGCAACACGATCCCTACCTGATAAACCCGAAAAGTCCTGTCATCCTGTTTAAGTGCATGTACGCTCAATTGGTAAGTATGATGTTTTGTTATTTAATAAAATAAAAAAATGATATAATTTTCCCATCTCGGGAAAGACTAAAAACGATTGAATATGTTTGTCGTATTGTTAAGCTGTAAGAGCACCTCCACATTTTCATTCCTTTTGAGACTCTTTCAAATAAAGCGGAAAGAGGCAATTCTGCAACACAGCACACCGGTGATTACTGTTGATAAAATTTGTCACCAGATGTCACTAATAATTTTTATTTCATTTATTTAGGAAAACTTACAGCTAACACTAATGAAATAACAAATTAAATAATATACAAAGGCTAATTACAAATTTTAACTTATAAAAACTATAAATAAACAAAGAAAAGACAGCTATCAATATAGATGTACAAATAAAAACATGATTACATACGCAAATATTATGGAAAAAAATCTCTATAAATCTAGATTATTGTCTAAAGAATTAAAATATTTACATGCTCGGATCAGAAAGGCATTTTGGCGATATGTCATCCTGACAAATGGTACATGTAATAATAGCTTCGATTTTTTTAATGTACTTGTATGGACACATAACAGAACTCTAGATAATAATTCTGGACAGTCTATAATTCCATTGGCTATATTACATAAATAAATTAAATCGGCTATTTTACGTTGCTCGTAGAGTGGCAAAACGTGTAAATATTTACATCGTTCTATATAAACGGCAAAGTAATAAGAAGTTCTAAATTGCAAATATCGAAGGAAGCGTTTTTGAATCTGTTCAATACGTGAGATGTATATATTAAAGCTAATGGTGCAATATATCGTACTGTCCATCAATATACTATGGAGTGCAAAAAATCTCTTTAACATTTGCAATGAAAATTAAATGAAATATATAGTGAAGACATTTTTCATCAGATTTCTTTAATATGTTGAGAAATAGGACATACTTTTTAAAATATTAATTCATATCCAGTTTTAATTAAAATACTCTATCACCCGCTAAGAATTTTCACCGTAAAGTTAGTTTTTTGATACAAAAGGTCCCACCGTAATATGAATAAAAAAATCTAGTGCAAGTGAAAAAGCTTTTCTTATATATTTCTGGAAGGAGTTGCCTGAGAGTTTAATCATGCGCTAGATAAGCTCTCCCGGCCTAGGGTTGTCGTTTGTAAGTAACTTCTTTTTTTTTAAATTCAAGCATGGTCACTTCTTGGTCTATTACTTGGACCATTATCATTCGCTCGCTAACGGAGATCGTGACAATTATTTGAAATAATATATATAGTAGAAAAAACGACACTAACAATAGAAAAAGTTGACTATAGCTAACTTCAGGGTGTCGGTTTTTCGTGACGGTATGCGCGCGTATCGTAAAAATTTACTCTCATCGTTTTTCCCTAACGCGCCAAAAGAAGTATAACTTAAAAACTAATATAGCGTCATTAATGACGACTCAACATCTTAAATAGTGCTTCAACACTATTAGGATTAGATAACAATCCATAAAACAACAATGATTTTATTTTATGAATATTTATGAATTGAAACTAATTTCAATGTATTTCTTGTATTACTTACATTAATTAACGTTTAAAACGAAACTTTCTAAACGTTATTTATTTAACTTCACAAATACAATGCGACAACTTTCATGTTCGTAATTTATTTTTATGTACCGTGGCAATTATCAACTATGTATTGAACTTCATTATCACAAGTAAATCTTTTTACTGTGTGTGTTTCTATTGAGCCTATATTTGATGGAATACTTGTGGATTTGATGGAATACTATTTTTTCCTCAAACCGACGGCACTGTTCGCAACATGCAAGCAGGGAAAACAGGAAAACAACAAAAACCGTTACAAAATTCTTTGAGAGACGCCATTAACATCGAGAATATCTTTTTTTTTATGTCATAGGTGGCAAACGAACAGCTGGGTCACCTGATGTTAAGTAATCACCACCGTCCATGGACACTAACAACACCAGAGGAGTCGTAAGTGCGTTGCCACCCTTGGCGGGAAGGGTTAGGGAAGGGAGAGGGAGAGGAGAGAAGAGAGGGGAGGGGAGGTGGATCTTCGGCGCTCTCACTGACCGAACGAAACGCAACAGTGCAAGCACTGTTACTTCACGTCGGTTTTCTATGAGAGGGTGGTACTACCCCGGGCGAGCAGACCCATTTATGCTGAAACCAGTAATAATAGTTTCAGTGGGGCTCTACCACCATCAAAATATACCTTACCATACACCTTCGTAATATGCATGAAGTATCAGATGTAAAAGGAACACAATGGCCGGGAAACAGTTCCACAGTACAGGAATCATCGTCTCCAGCCTGTAAGAGACCCACTGTAGGCCTATAGGAGGCTAAAGGTATGGTATCCGAAGAAAGGTATTAAAGTATTCACCACGCCAGCCCACAACGTATTGGCGATTTCAAACTCTGAGAAATCCACGGTTATATATTTTTTCCCCACATACAGTAGTACTACAAGAACATTTCTCAGGTTCAGGTCTCTCACGATGTTTTCCTTCACCGTCAGGCGATAGTGTTACCAATTTGAATTAATAAATGTACGCGAATTCCAAAAAATTCGTTGGTATATGCCGGGGTTCATACCTATGGACATAATATTCCACCGGTCAAACCAGAACCTTTAGTATAGCAATGACATGGTTTAGATTTCGTTGTTAGTGACGATACGGAAGTTGCCATAAAATTGTGACTCCAGAACCATCATCTTTAATGAATTATTTAATACATTATTTAAGCGAATAAGTAACATATTTTCAGCGTACAACCCTATCGTCTTTTGGTTCCCGCGACACATCCGGACCTTTTGTATCCGTAGCAATTCAATTTAGTGATAAGGGATAAGTGAACTTACTTTTATCGATAAAATACGAAGACAAATAAAGTAGCCATCGATAGATAAACGAGCAGATACCGCGAGAGAAAATAGCTGGCTTGGAACATTGTCCGTAATTCTAAGGCCCATTGTACACAGTCTAAGTGTTATGAAGGCAGTTCACGGATACGATATATTCAATAATGCTATGAAATGAGAATCTTGACAGTTTAAATAACTTCATATCTATACTATTATCTATTACTAGACTTTGCTCGCGGCTACACTCGGGTTAATAAAGATTCTATCTATCCGTAACAGTGTACTTTTTCTATATGAAAGGTACCCTATGTCTTTTTTATACTCCTGAAAACGTGCATGCAATTATTAGTTAAGATATAGAAACATAACAAACGAACAAACAAATTTTCGCACTTATAATATTCGTTAGGATGTTATTAACTTTGTATCCAAATATTCCGGCAAGATTAAAACACTCCTATTTTAATTGTAAAGTAGAAATTATCATACTAATCACAACATGTCTACCAGAATTATTATAGAAATCTTATCAGATTAGGTGAGGATTATTCGCAGACAATGGTTTGGGTGGTAGTTGTAAGATAAAAGAATTTATACGGTTGGATAACGACCATATACTAAATATAACATGTGCTATAGGTGAACTCCATGGTGCCTCATATCCCATAATAAACTACCATTAATTGATGCTATACTGTGTAATATAATTGGCATATTTATATAGTTATTTAGTTATATAATTTGGTATTGTACCATGTATTTTCAAATACCCCAGAAACTCCTTGGAAATAACTAACAAAGGAACATTTCTAAAAACATCAAAGTCAAAATAAGTCAACATTCTGGTAATGAAAGTAATAATTTTTCAGTATTGAGAATTGATTGTCAAAGTATAAAGAAGAAGGATATTAACTTGCTGTAAAGTATAAATGGTACATGACCATATAATCTACTTTATTCCATAATAGTACCCACGTCTTCGTCAGCCTGAAATTTACTAAAAAAAGGTTGTTAGGTGTAAACGTACGCGTGATGCCCGTTCGGTCTATTTTTTTTTTTTTGGAGCACGGCAAAATGTCTGCACTGTTCCTGATGATAAGCACAGTACAATCCAAAAACAATGGCGACCACCGAGTGACACACTATCCATCGCTGGTCACCGCTGTCATGCCGGCCTGCGAAAAGCTGGATATGCACAGGTTGATCCCGAAACGCGACCCGCGGAAGCGAATTGCCTCGTTCGTTATTCAGCAGGGTGCAGGTGAGATTGGCTTGGTTGTCTCAAGTCTTAGATGTTAATCGACAGCCCTTATACCCCAATTCTGGACATCGCTTCTTTGGTTTATTATAATCGCACAGAATCCTATTTTTTAAATAAGCACTACAAGTTACTCCTTGTAACATCAGCTGTCAATGAAAGTTCCATCATTAGATTACACCGAAGAAACAGATAGACAGACAGGCAACAATAAAAAAAGTGTTACAAGTATCGTATGCCCTTGAAAGTATAGAGAATGCGTAGAGGAAGGAAATAAATCTTTTAACGCCATAGTGATAACAATACAATATGAAATCTATATGCATTCAATAGAGTTGTATCCACAATGTAGCTGTATAAAGAATTGCGAAAGAACTTTTCAAATTGTTTTTTAATATTTTCTCTTTCTAAAAGTATAAGTACAGACATTCGTTGACAACAATTAAATATTTGACTGTTGACATAACCTCTATATATGGAGGTAACTAACTTGTAGTTCTCTAATCATTTAAATTACTTGTAATGCGGCAATGTTACAGTCATCGAATTACATTTTCCTATCCAAACATATTCAGTTTCATTACACTGAATCGTTTCCGTGAAATGTATTTCCGCGTTAATAGTTAAAGCCGGAGAACGTGCCTTATAAATGGATCTCTGATCCCCAGTTACTTTATTAAAGCCAACGCGGTTTATGCGCTGGCATCTAATCCTGTAATGCTCTATCAGGGACAATGGATAATATTATTTCTGATATACATTGCTCAATTCCATTACTCAAAATCAAAATATCCTTTATTCAATTTAGGCCCTGAGAAGGCGCTTATGAACGTCAAAGCTAACACTGGTTCGGAAAACAACCCAGTCATCGAGAAGAATCGGCAAGAAACTTGATCTGGGTTATCTTTTCATGTCATAAATATTTTTAGAGGAACATAAATATTTACATTCGTTATTAGTGGATGCATAGAGAGGGGCGTCATTTCCAGACGTCACAATCGTTCACATATTGATCCACCCCATAATAGCCTTTAGATATTAAAACCCGCTTGACATAGTTCTTGAACTTACTATCAGGCAAATCGGTAATGTGTTTTGAGATTTTGTTATAAAACCTAACACTATTACCTAAAAAACTGTTTTTGGACTTAGTGAGCCTGAAACATGGAATTACCAATTTGTTACTGTTTCTAGTATTTAAATTATGCTAGTCTTTTACTAGATCCAGCATATCTAAGTTTTTGCGGACATACATTAAATTATCAAGAATATATTGGAAGGGCAGAGTTACAATACCGATACAGTATATACAAATTACAGTATTCTAATAAAAACTATATTTTTCCTTTATTAATACTAGACTAGAATAAACGTCAGCCCGTAAGAGATCCACTGCAGGGCCATGGGCCTCTTCCTGGAGGAAGGTATGGGTATAATCACCGCGCCAGCCCATGACGTACTTGCGATTTCAAACTCCGAGAAATCCACAAACTTACATTTTCCCACATAAGGCACTACAAGAACATTTCTCAGGTTCAGGGTTTCCTCACGAAGTTTATCTACCAGGCGATAGTGTTATCGATTTAAATTAGTAATTGTACGCGAATTCCGCTGGAGTTCGATTCGCTGGTGATAACGATGTTGCTTGAAGGTGGTAATTATTATGACAAATAATAATAATCCTTTTTTTTTCAAACTGACTACGCTATTGGCCTTTTTTACATGGGGAAATCCATAATGGATACACCATCCTGCAGGGGCAGAGAGTGGGTTATGTCCGACTCACATGGACTAAAACCCCATGGTTGTCCACTACCACCGTAACAGGGGACAAGGGACGACAAGGTACTCCACACATCACCCTGGCGGCCAGCTCAGAAATTAGTAATTGTACGCGAATTCCGCTGGAGTTCGATTCGCTGGTGATAACGATGTTGCTTGAAGGTGGTAATTATTATGACAAATAATAATAATCCTTTTTTTTTCAAACTGACTACGCTATTGGCCTTTTTTACATGGGGAAATCCATAATGGATACACCATCCTGCAGGGGCAGAGAGTGGGTTATGTCCGACTCACATGGACTAAAACCCCATGGTTGTCCACTACCACCGTAACAGGGGACAAGGGACGACAAGGTACTCCACACATCACCCTGGCGGCCAGCTCAGATTGATACTGAGCCTCCTGCGCTAAAAAAGAGACAGCCTGGCAAACATAAACTATCTCCCAGACGGCCGAACCAGTGCAATGGAGAGAAGGGCTCCCCGGCCCCTCTCTCCTTGGTCTGACTTAAGGACAAACGTAGGAGTCAACGAATTAGCTCCCCACGGCCACCCAACGTCTACGCTGGTCTCTATTGAGGGCTTGTCGCCGGTAGGGACGACTTCCTTTCACGGGAGGCGGTTTGCAGCTACCGCCCCCTCCATGCAAGTCCTCGGCACTTCTTTCGATAGCAGCACACAGGGCGCAGTGCACAGCAAGGCCTTAACAGCTTCGCTGGACTACTGAGGCGAGCGCTTAAGGCACTCAGCCGATTTTAAATCTGTTACTCGGTAATAGACAAATAATAATAATCCTTTTTTTTTCAAACTGACTACGCTATTGGCCTTTTTTACATGGGGAAATCCATAATGGATACACCATCCTGCAGGGGCAGAGAGTGGGTTATGTCCGACTCACATGGACTAAAACCCCATGGTTGTCCACTACCACCGTAACAGGGGACAAGGGACGACAAGGTACTCCACACATCACCCTGGCGGCCAGCTCAGATTGATACTGAGCCTCCTGCGCTAAAAAAGAGACAGCCTGGCAAACATAAACTATCTCCCAGACGGCCGAACCAGTGCAATGGAGAGAAGGGCTCCCCGGCCCCTCTCTCCTTGGTCTGACTTAAGGACAAACGTAGGAGTCAACGAATTAGCTCCCCACGGCCACCCAACGTCTACGCTGGTCTCTATTGAGGGCTTGTCGCCGGTAGGGACGACTTCCTTTCACGGGAGGCGGTTTGCAGCTACCGCCCCCTCCATGCAAGTCCTCGGCACTTCTTTCGATAGCAGCACACAGGGCGCAGTGCACAGCAAGGCCTTAACAGCTTCGCTGGACTACTGAGGCGAGCGCTTAAGGCACTCAGCCGATTTTAAATCTGTTACTCGGTAATAACTTGATAATAAATTATCAACTACATCATTATTCTGCTATTGGTTATCTGTTATTAGTATTGAACTCGGATTTATAGCCAGAAATGGCTATGTAGACTACTTTCGCTGATTGTCATTTCTGAAATTAATTTGAAAAGTAAAAAAATCGAGGTAGTCATAGTGACTACCGACTGAAGTGAAAACTCAAACCAGTGGAATTTAAACTGTGTTCCCTTTTGATTTTTTAAATTATTTATAGTGTAAATTATTTAAATTTAATAATTTTTAAATCGAAATTATTATCATTAGTTTCTCTTTCACATTTATTGGGACTCCGAATAATAATTATATGCCTTCTTATATAGTTCATTAATTCATCAAACACATGAGGGGCTGTACAATCTCAGTACAGAATATTACCGGCCCACTGGCCCCTATAGCCGCGTCACTAGCCTGATGCAAGCCGCGCAAGCACAATACGCTCGCAAAGCAGTCGGTCACACTTACTATTAATTACAATTATGAATTTACCTCCGCCAGAAAAATGGCTCAACACGCCTAAACAAGTTTTCACTTCAAAAAACGTTGCAGAATAGCAGACATGCTTTCTTAAATATATTTTGCAGAATAGCAGTCATGCTTTGTTACATACATTTTTGCAGAATAGCAGACATGCTTTCTTAAATATATTTTGCAGAATAGCAGACATGCTTTCTTAAATATATTTTTGCCGAATAGCAGAAATGCTTTCTTAAATATATTTTGCAGATTAGCAGACATTCTTTCTTAAATATATTTTGCAGAATAGCAGACATGCTTTCTTAAATATATTTTTGCAGAATAGCAGATATGCTTTCTTAAATATATTTTGCAGAATAGCAGACATGCTTTCTTAAATATATTTTTGCAGAATAGCAGACATGCTTTCTTAAATATATTTTGCAGAATAGCAGACATGCTTTCTTATATATATTTTTCAGAATAGCAAACATGCTTTCTTAAAGATATTTGTGGGCACGACACGCGCGCCACCTATTGTAAGTCAATTGTACCATGCGTAATAACGGTCGTGCAAGTGTCAGGAGTAAATTGACAACGTGTTATCGTAATCGTTTTTTTTTATATCATAGGAGGCAAACGAACAGGTGGGTCATCTGCTGCTAAATGATCACCACGGTCCATAGACACTTGCAAGACCAGGGAGTCGCAAGTGTGTTGCCAGCCTGTGTTTGGGAGAGGGGTGAGGGAAGGGGAGTTTAGGATGGGATGGGGAAGGGAGGTGGGTATCCGGCGCTCTCACTGACCGAACGAAACGCAACAATGCAAGCAATGTTACTTCACGTCGATTTTCTGTGAGAGGGTGGTACTACCGCGGCGAGCCGACACATTCATGCTGAAACCAGTAATAGCTTCAACGTGCCTCTACCACCCACAAATACCGTATTACCGGTATGTCAGCTCCAAAAATAATAAAAACCATATATTAATTTCTATACGTTATATTTTACACAATATTTCTATAAGCTTATATTATGCGAGCGCTAATTTCCGCACTCCAAATCAAATTCAATTTAATTACGTTGTGGATTATATTAATTTTCGATAAACACGTACCTATTACGTTCATACAAAATGTGTTTTAATTAATTTAAAGCCGATGTACGAATGATCGGGCTGTATCGA
The DNA here is from genome assembly GCA_015888305.1 of Antheraea pernyi. Classification (NCBI taxonomy): domain Eukaryota; kingdom Metazoa; phylum Arthropoda; class Insecta; order Lepidoptera; family Saturniidae; genus Antheraea; species Antheraea pernyi. The sequence goes on along the minus strand of MU158828.1, from coordinate 13,031 downwards.
TAGAACAACGGATCGACGTTGCGCGATAGGTCTGATATCGAATTTGACGATTAATAGGTGCCATTAATTAACTGCAAGGTTGTCGGTTGTAGTGATTTATTTGTTTTATGTTTGAAAATAAATATTTCCTTGTTTTTTTTTTAATTTTATTGGTTTCGCACAGAGATCATTATGAATTAGCAATATAATGGGATGAACGCAATTTGATACGATTTACTCTTTCCTTTGACGTGTTGCATGAGCTTTATATAAAAGAAAATAAATAATATTTTATTTTTCAAATGAAACTTTTTTTCCATGGCCTCAAATTTTGTCAACTAACTATCGCATGTCCCATTACAGCCGGCCGCAGAGTAGGGGTAAAGTGAAAGGCGCTCGGCAGTTTTTTTTTTCTCGAGCTGACTACGCTATTAGCCTAGCAAATAGAAAACAGCTTCACCGGACTACTAAGGCGAGTGCTTAAGGTACTCAGCCGATTTTATTCAGACAGCTAGCTCAAGGGTGCGCGGCACACCTCGGCATGGGCTGTTGTCGATACCACGGACATAACTTAGCTAAACTATTCTAAGCTATTCATACATACGAGTATATTCGTTACATAGACAAACGCTTACAAGTATGTCGGATGTGATAACGAACTAAACTACTCGATTCAGTTCGAATAAGGGAGAAAAATAAAACCTTTCCACCATGAGTGTAATGTATGCACGTATGTGAAGTGACCTCATGTGTTTATAAGTGATGTAGGTGATTCACTTCGTGCGGGCGATGGCCACCTACGGGGCACCAGTCTGGGCTGACGCCCTCAGTGCCGACAACGTGCGCGCGCTGCGTAAGGCGCAGCGCACGGTGTCATTGAGGGCGGTCCGGGCATACCGCACGGTGTCCTCGGCGGCGGCTTTCACGCTCGCCGGCTCCCTACCCTGGGAGCTGGAGGCGGGTGTCCTCGCCGCTGTGTATCAGTACACGGCGGTGATAAAGCGTAGTGGTGAGCCTCCGGCTCTCAGGGAAGTTGAGTTTAAGAGGCGGGAGATCCGGGAGGTGGTGGTCGAGAGGTAGATGCAGGACCTGGCGGACGCGCGCTATGGGCGTTATACAGTGGACGCCGTCCGCCTGGTCCTGCGGGAGTGGATGGGATGGGAGTGGGGCTCCCTGACGTTCCGGATGGTGCAGGTACTCACCAAGCACGGTTGCTTCGGGTGGTACCTGCACCATATCGCACGCAGGGAGCCGACCGCTGCATGTCACGAGTGCGGCGCTGATGAGGACACCGCGCAGCACACTCTGTATGAGTGTGCTGCTTGGAAGGAGCAGCTCCGCATTCTGGCTGCGGCGGTGGGGAATGTAGGCGGGAATTTGTCGCTGCCGAGCGTGGTTTCGACCATGCTTGGCGGCGAACAGGCTTGGCGAGCGATGGCCTCCTTCTGCGAGGAGGTAATATCGCAGAAGGAGGAGGCGGAGAGGGCCCGCGAGGCAGACCCTCAAAGTGGCCGTCTCCGCCAAAGGAGGACAGACGGGAGGAGGAGACGCTTTGCCCAACTCCTCCCACCATCGTAGCCGGACCTGAGGGGATGGGCCGGGGGCCCATCTCCTCATTGCACAGGTTCGGCGGACGAGAGGGGCAGTCGGTGTGTACCCGGTCAGTCCCTCTATAGGTAGGAGCCCGGCGGTCACCTTCCACCGGGCGGACCGTGGGGGCGACTCTACAAGGTTGATTAGCTCGAACGATCCCTTGCCGCCCCCACAAAGTGGTCTGTCGGACACCGTGGGGTTTTAGTCTGTGCGAGTCTGACATAACCCACCCTCTCCCCCGGGGGGGTGGCGTATCCATAAGGGATTTCCCCACGTTAAAAAAAAGGAGGAATGTGAGTGGAAAGGGGAGAGTGGGAGTTGTGGACCTTACGTGGGGCGGCCACGTTGGGTCAGTACGTACACACTTGCACCAAAAATAAACCGAATAATGCCAATTTTGTGCGTGTATACAGGGGGTCATGAAGGCTTTCAAATTCATTTACAATATTATTCCAAACAATTGTAAGGGATTTTATAAAAATATGTACTATTTGACAAGTTTTATTGTCAATTTAAAATATATTACTTTATGGTAATTTCTGTAATATACTATGCGCACAATATCCAATAGTCCGGATCGAAATACCGACCCAATTATAAGCTTGGACGTTCATTATCGTGACAACCCTAATCACTAATAGAGCTTCAATGGTGGCCGCAGGCGTTTTAGTGAACCGAACTGTGCCTAATGGGATTTTTGTTTTAAGCTACTAAACTAAATTGCTTTTAGATAGCGAATTCATATAACGTTAATAATAAAAATAATTCGATTATTAAATGATGAATATATAAAATGAAACATAAAAAAAATACAGAAGATTAGATATACAAAAATACGGGGTATTTCTAAAGCCATCGATGCTCTGATCCACGCTCAAAGGCTAAAATGGAAATGGGCGGGCCATGTGGCGAGGCTACAAGTCGACAGATGGACCAAACGAGTCGCTACGTGGACTGGTCCAAAAGGAAAAAGACGCATAGGAAGACCTCTACACGAGATGACAAGATAATGTCAAAAGAACAGCGGGCCCAGACTGGCTAAAAGTGGCTCAAGATAAGGAAAAATGGACGTCTTTGGATTATGATTATCATGTAAATATTTATGTTTAAGTTCATGTTTAATTTGTAAGAAATATAAGGCTTTTTTATTTTATTTAATTTTATTTAAAATGAATGAATAAATATATTTTTTGCTATTACATTCTTTTTTTTCCAAGCTTATATAACTTCACTACACGAATCACTACATAACATTTAATATGCACACCATCTCTCGGTGCACACATAACACTCTGGGCCCCGAGTAAAAATCAGCGCTAAAGGACTAACCTCCAACAGCACACACGCCGACTCGTGGGCCATTTGCTACACACACACACACACACTTAACCATCACTTTGTATATTTCATTGTTTATATGTATGTTTTTTCTTTTTTTTTAATTGTACGCGTTTTCATATTTACTTATGTGTGTTGCAAATAAATGTTTTTTCTTTCTTTGTTTCTATGTAGAAGTTGGGAAAGCGGTATCTTACGCACACGCATAACAATGCAAACGAAGTCGCTGGTATCAGATGGTATCACTACATATGTTAGATATATATGTATATACTTTATAATACCAGGTAATAGTGTTAGATTTTATAACAAAGTCCCAAAACACATTGCCGATTTGCCGGATAGTAGGTTCAAGCGTTATGTCAAGCGGATCTTAATACATAAAGGTAATTACAGGGTGGATCAGTATGTGAACGATAGCGACGTCTGGAAGTGACGCCTCTTTCTGTGCAACCACTAAAAACTAATGTAGCTTTATGTGTCTATTATGTTGTAATAATAAAACAAAAACTATGTTAGTTATTATAAAAAGATAAACCAGATCGAGTTTCTTGCCGATTCTTCTCGATGACTGGGTTGTTTTCCGAACCGGTGGTAGCTTTGACGTTCATAAGTGCCTTCTCAGGGCCTAAATTGAATAAAGAGTATTTTGATTTTGATTTTATGATAAAATAGTTCTCCGCCGCATCTGTCTGTCTGTTCGCGATAAACTCGAAAACTACAGACCGGTTTTTCATACGATCTTAATTTATAGATGGAGTGATTCACGAGGAAGGTGTATAATTTGTCAAGATTTTTAATAAATTGGTTGAAATATAACGATAAATGTTAGAAGTGTCGGAAAAACTCAAGTCGCCTAGCCTGGAATCTTACGTCGACAACGCTGCCTAATCCTTTTGAGATATAACAAAACAGTAGATAAAATAAACGACGCAGACGATATCGCGGGAATCATCTAGTCTAACATAATTAACACGCACAATATAAATAATTTCAATGCTATAGCGAGTTCTTTATTCGTAAACACAAAAAGCATGTCATGGGATATACTAAATAATAATAATAAAACTATTTGGAAACAACAACCACTGCGTTTATAGTAACTCCATAGTTATTAACTTTAAACGGCGGAAGCGGTCAAATGGTATGGCGTTAGAAAAATAAAGAAGCGAAATAAGTATGGAGCGAACTTCTAAGCTTATATTGACGAAGTTGGATACCGGTAAATGGTACCATTTACCGTTGACTGCCAACAACGAGATATCTCGTAGTTTGTGAATTTGCTCGGCAGCCTCACTACAAGTTATCTCGTATTTTCTTTAGTTGTAATATTTGTACAGCTACGAGCAAAGTCGTAATATATAAATATAGAATTGAGGCTTCAGAAAAAAAAACCGGTTTGGTTTACATGAACTTCTGTGTTACAGTTACAAATCGCAGTTTTTGGGGTGTAAGGGGTGTCAAATAACATTTAACACTTGAGACATCCAAGCCAACCTCACCTGCACGTGGTTCACCCTGCTGAATAACGAACGAGGCAATGGCGAAAGCGGGGTGGTAGGGTTTTACAGCCTGACTGGGTCGCAACCGGCATGTATATGGCGAAAAAGCCCGTCATAGTGATTCGCTTCTATGGCTCGCGTTTCGGGATCAGCTTGTGCATATCCAGCTCTTCGCAGGCCGGCATGACAGTGGCGACCGGCGATGGACAGTGTGTCACTCGGTGGTCGCCATTGTTTTTGGATTGTACCGTGTTTACCATCAGGCACAGTCCAGTCATTTTGCCGTGCTACTATAATATATATATATATATATATAATTACTAATTTTGAAATATAACTACGAAATAGTTCGTACCGTGTTTTTCTTCCAAAAACAACACTTTTTAACTTCTTGATTATTACTATTTACCATAATCACCATTGTTAGTAACATAATTTCACTAAAACAAAACGGCTTCCCAAGCCATTTTCGCGAAAAGTCTCATGGCAGTCAACGTGTTCAGATACGATGTCATATAATGGCTTTTATATTTTATTAATAATCTTGTGTTATTTGAGTCTATTTTTTGTGATATTGGTCGCATTTTACGTAACATAGTTCCGTTATTGTAGACAAGTAAAGTGGAAATATACCACGGAGCATGAATTCTAAGATGCCACAACAACACCCTGGAAAGTGCTAACAAGGGAGCCACCGTTTTGTTAGAATATTGAAATTATCACAGGACACTTGTAAGTTGTAATTAACTACTCGATAATAGCAAAACAGGAGGTAGTAGAGCCACGCTGAAGCTATAACTGGTTTCAGCATGAATGGGTCGGCTCGACCGGTGTAGTACCATGCTCTGATAGAAAACCGACGTGAAGTAACAATGCTTGCTCCGCTCCCCTACCCTCTCCTCTCCCCCACCCTTCTCTTCCCCCCAAACACAAGCTGGCAACGCACTTGTAACTCCCCTGGTGTTGTTAGTGTCTATGGACGGTGATGATCACCTGTTCGAATACCTCCTATAATATATAAAAAATCGGCTGAGAAACAGAGGAGGGAGATGTTCTTAAGCGGTTCCGCACTGCCTATTTATATATAGCTTACCATTTTTAGTAACATAATATCGATAATACAAAATGGCTTCCGAGGTCAGTTCCGTGAAAAAGTCCCGTGGCAGCCAACGTATTAAGATACTATGTCGGCAAACAAATATGGACTTGGCCTCCAAGTTCCAGATCGTATTGACAAACACGAGACGGCTAAACAGATACGATATTATATTTATGATTGATTCACATTATCTAGTGCTTGGAGACATAATTTTTATGAAGTAGATTAAGGGAGCAAAAGGTCGAATGTGAAGAAGGTTAATTTAAAAAGTTTTGTTTGAAATGTAACTATGCTACATACACATGAGTTCTGTACGTACAAGGTCCAAGGTACAAGTACAGGGCAGACCAAAATAATGCTGGCTGGGCGAGGTGAAGGTGGGATATAACGGAGAAAAACCTCACACAATAGGATGCCGAAGACCGGGCAAAGTATATGAACTTAAGTGGGAAAGTGGACTGTGGCACCAAGCCGGGAAAACCCTAAAAAGAAAAGACATGAGTTCTGAAATATCACAAAATGTATAGAAAAAAATTCCATACAAAAAGTCCTTACGAATACCACAAATGTGATTGCCTATTAGTTTGTAAAGCTTTCACATTTTGACTCCTCATGATGAAATTTCGCGGACAGGCTGTTAAGGGTACTGTATATAAGGTCATAGGGTACGTTTTATCCAGATATAAAGTATTATTCCCGCGTTTTATCTCAAGTTCACATTAATGCGAGGGAAACCATGAATAAAGCTAGTTTCTATATAAAACAAAAATAGATTTTTTTATAATTTAATCATTTCAATTAACTATCTGAAGTAAATATGTAAGTACAATTATATATATTTTTTTAAATCAAAATAAGCCATCTCTATAGCAATTTATCAAAATGTGGCACAGATTAAATACACAGAAGACAAAAAACGCAAGCGAATGATTTGACAATTACTGTAGATCATTATTAAAAAATAATAATATTATATTCTGTGTACAACCTACAAAAGTTTCACGTATTATTATAGCTTAAAGTCTACTTAGAATGTTAGTGCTCGACTTATAAGCCGTATATTACAAATAATATATCCAATACGATTAAATTAAATTACACAAACATATTAGACAGAAATCAAACAGAAAAGAAACAAAATTCCAAAATGAAAAGAAAGTGTGTGTGTACTTATGTACACGCGTTAGAAGTTATGACGTAACAAAATAAAAATATTTTCAATCTTTCACCTTATTCTACGTTTGTAGAAAAAACGACACTAACAATAGAGAAAGGTCAACTAGCTAACTTTAGGGTTGACGGTGTGCGGGCGCACCGTAATAACTTCCGGGTGTCGCGTTTACGTGACGGTGTGCGGGCGCAAAAAAATTTACTCTTATCCTTTTATCCGCGCCAAAAGAAGTATAACTTCAAAAAAGAAATGTCCAACAATTGGCGAACTCATTTTTTTTATTGTAGCTCGGCAATGTGACTGTACTGTGCCTGATGGTAAGCACAGTACAATCCAAAATCAATGGCGACCACCGAGAGACATACTATCCATCGCCGGTCGCCGCTGGCATGCCGGCCTGCGTAAGTATCTCTTCATGTTACGCTTGAAGGACCCCATGTCATAGGAAGAAGGAAACACACTGGCCGGGAGATTGTTCCACAGCTTCACAGTACGACAAAGATAAGATGTTGCGAACTTTTTAGTTCGTGCCCAGATAGGATTTACCGTAAAACTGTGGCTCCGAAGACCAGCACGTGTGGTGCGGTTATGAAAAGGAGAGGAAGGGATCAAGTGATCAAGATCATTCAGCAAAATGAGCAGTACATCAGTACTGCAGCGCTGATTTTCGATTGGAGCCCATACGATGATAAACGAACGTTCACTCAGTCATATTAATGTTATAATACAACATTAAACAAAAAAACAAATAACACGTCACAGATGATCACACTAAAGAGGTATATCTATTGTAACTACAAATTTAAGACTAAACAAAACAAATATAAATTTAGTCCAATTCTCGGGTGCGGTACTTCTATCTAGTGTTTTACGACACACCGTGTTGTTTTTTCTCTAGTTTTCGAACTTGGTTATTTTAGTTTAGCCGAGCTGTTAGATACAAAATATATGTTGAATAACCTGCTGAATAACGAACGAGGCAATGGTGAAAGCGGGGTGGTAGGGTTTTACAACCTGACTGCGTCGCAACCACCATGTATATTGCGAAAATACATCATAGTGATTCGCTTCTGCGGGTCGCGTTTGGTACTCTTGAGCTCGTTGCCAAGCGGTTGAGAGCTTTCAGCGCTTGCCTTAGTAGTCCGGTAAAGCTGTGAAGGCCCGTCAGAACAAAACCGTTATTCGTATAGAAAAAAAGAATGTGGTTTGTTTGTTTGTTACGCTTTCAAGACTTTATTACTCAACCGCTCGTTATGATATTTTACATATACCTTGCCAAAAGGATATACGGTACTTATTTATACCGACGTATAGGTGAATACTTAATTAACGGGAGAGAAGCCGCTGCAAAAGCTAGGTTAGTAATATTATCGAAGTATAAGGCAGTACCGTGTTTTATATAGCATAAATATAAGCTATAATTAATTTGAATTCGTTAAAACTAACACTATATGCGATAATGAAATTGATAAAATTATCTCGTTAACCGGATCTAATTAAAATAACACCGAGCATTAACTCTTCCATTTTATACAATCTGTATGTGTTCGTTCGCTCATGTATGATGAAGCGCTTTAGTAAATTCTGTATATAGATGAATAAAAATCAATTATGGAGTGTAAAAGTGCATCACTTCATCTTATTCTTATTTGTATTAATAATTGTCAGAACGAAAGTTTTATGAAAGAAAATTTTCGAAAAATCGTCGAGATAAGTGAAAAATATGTGTGAAAAGACCTGCACATAAAAAAGTGAATGATTGAGTGAAGCTGAAGGTACTGAGATCTTCTAAAACATTATCAGAATTGACAGACTGACATTCAGTTGCTCAACAGGGGGCTATCCAGCAGGCAACTACTTCAATATCAAATTATTATTCAAAAGTAAAAACAGATGTGGAAACCCAGTTTTCGTAAGAAAAAGTAATATATTTTGTGAATTTTTTATAACAAACATATTACTGAAGCCATTGACATCAACACAGAGGAGGACCACATAGAGTTAATATTTCGTATAGTATTTACTAGAATATTATTTTATAAAAAGGTAGATACTACTACAAATGTTGCAGACAAGATCCGAAACTTTGTTTTAATGATTCCGCCTAAAATAGATTAAAATTACATAGACATGGAGGGAAGTCTATATGACGATGATTTTGAGAGTACGACGTACATAGATGCTAATAACAGCGAAGCGTTGGATAACATAACATACATTGCAGGTGAACTACAGAGACCAGAAGATATCGACGATATCACGTCGGGTCTCGTAGTATTATCCGGTTTGAGTTTTATATTCTTAATTTGCATTTGTATAAATTTTAATAAAACCAAAGACCCAAAAAACTTTCTAGTACTGCAACATATATTTAAATCCTATTTACACGTATTTTGCATTTTTATTTATAATTTAGACTTGTCCTCAGACATCGAAGATTTAATTTATGTTTTATATTATTTTTTAGACCTGGTCATACCATTTCAGACTCTATGTTTATCGAATATTCTGTTTTTAAACATATTCTTCTTTAGAAATGGCGAACAGTTGTACAGTAAGAAAGAAATTATTACATTTACGAGCGTTTCATTGGCAAGTATGGAGATTTATGAACTATCGATAGGTTTAGCTTTTGAAGATACTTCACATGTCGATATTAAGTCATCGTTGAGATTAACATCGGTTTTAATAATTATGTCCATCCCATACGTGATATTAGGCTTGTTATTATCAGCGTTATTAATTAAATCATCAGATATACCTAAATGGCAGTGTGTTTTCTATTTGTTTCATATATCAATTTTGGTTTTAAGTGACCTTATACTCCTCTTATATAATATTAAGTCGACAGATGAATTTACTTATGTATTTCCTTTTGTGCTTTGTTCGCGTATAGTTATTGAAATGATATGGTACGTTATTTACAATAAATATTATTATAACTTCTTGTAAGTTGATTAGTTATGTTTATATATAACTTGTTATATGTAAGCATTATAAATAAACTGAATACAATATATTTAATTTTTATTTCTATTCTTCAGATTATTTGAATGTCCAAAGGGAACAGAACATGCAAAAAATATATTTTAAAAGCATTAAAAACGCGTCTTTAATTTATGATTGAACCTGACGGTGTTTTTAATTCTGTTTCTTGTTTTAGTTATTTATTATTACGCTTTCTGTCACTGTAACAAAAAACATTTGATTTTATTTGTGCGAAGTATACCTGAAAAAGATAAATCTGAAACTAATAACAGAAAGCGTAATAATAAATAACTAAAACAAGAAACAGAATTAAAAACACCGTCAGGTTCAATCATAAATTAAAGACGCGTTTTTAATGCTTTTAAAATATATTTTTTGCATGTTCTGTTCCCTTTGGACATTCAAATAATCTGAAGAATAGAAATAAAAATTAAATATATTGTATTCAGTTTATTTATAATGCTTACATATAACAAGTTATATATAAACATAACTAATCAACTTACAAGAAGTTATAATAATATTTATTGTAAATAACGTACCATATCATTTCAATAACTATACGTGAACAAAGCACATAAGGAGGTACATAAGTAAATTCATCTGTCGACTTAATATTATATAAGAGGAGTATAAGGTCACTTAAAACCAAAATTGATATATGAAACAAATAGAAAACACACTGCGATTTAGGTATATCTAACGATTTAATTAATAACGCTGATAATAACAAACCTAATATCACGTATGGTATGGACATAATTATTAAAACCGATGATAATCTCAACGATGACTTGAGCCCTTGAGTACGCTGCTCGCGCGATACAGTGACACAAAATCTTACATCACTGCGACAACATTACTCATATCACCTCCACACACGTGCACGCATACACGCTTACACATACAAGTGGAAGGGTTTTATCTTTTTTCCCTTATCAAACTGAAATAGTTTAGAATATTATCCGATACGAAATATATATAAGAGTTGTTGAGTTATGTATGCTTGGTACACATATATGTTTCAACAACTCATATATGTATGAATAGTTAGCTTAGCTCAGATAGGTCGCGAATTGCATGTATCAGGCTTGAGCTAGTTGTCAAAATAAAATCGGCTGAGTGCCTTAAAGGCTCGCCTTAGTAGTCCGGTGAAGCTGTTAAGACCATGCTTGGACAATAGCGTAGTCAGTTCGAAAAAAAAAACCGCTTGACATGGTGCTTAAATTCATAATCTGGCAAATCGGTAATATCCTCTGGGAAAGTCCTAAAACCTAACACTATTTCCCAAAAATACTATTACTGGTTTCGCTAAGTTTGAAACATGGGACGACCAGTTTGTCATATTGCATCCGTGCGAAGAAGGGTCGAGTCGCTAGTTAACGATGTAATGTAGTCCCTTTAAATGTCGCTATAAATTTTCTAAGGCCACGCTGGTTTCAGCGTGAATGGGTTGGCTCGCCCGGGGTACTACCACCCGACCCACAGAAACATCGACGTGAAGTACTTGCATTGTTGCTTTGCGTTCGGTCAGTGAGAGCGACGGAGGCCCACCTTGCTAACCCTTCCCTCTCCTCCTCCCCCAAACACATGCTGGCAACGCACTTACGACTCCCCTGGTAATACTACTGTCTATGGACGGCGGTGATCCCTTAACATCAGGTAACCCACCAGTTCGTTTGCCTCCTATGATAACTTAACTTCTTCTTACCCTTATCCCACATAAGTAGGGTGGGGACAACATGTTTGTCATGTTGTGGTATATGATTTGGCTTAATTTTTACGATCAGCCGCCTGCCTGCCCTCCTTGGGATTATTTTGTTGTACCACTGTATTTATGAATTATTATTATATAGTTACGAAGTCTGATGGGATCGTTGCCTCCTATGATATAAACAAAAAAAACATATTAAGACATTGCATCCGCGCGAAGACGGGTCGAGCCGCTAGTTAATAAAGGCGATGTAATGATGTCCCTTTAAGTGTCGCTATACATTCCACAACACGTTTAAGTTTTGAAATTTCCCAAGAAACTTTGGTGACGGATTGCAATTCTCGGTCAGAGGGTCTTTAATATATCTATGTTAGTGTAGGGATCTCACGTTTTAGCGTTTTATACCAGAGACAATCTATCTTCTTGTATAAATAAAATGATACGAGGTTGTCGGTTGTGAGCACATCACGCAAACACAACTGGAAAGATTTCATTCAATTTTTTTTGAGTTTTAGATCTTAGACACTCGTTCCTTATATAAAGGCTTCAATTCTAGTTCAGGAGATGTGGGGCGAACAATGCGGTGCTTATTTTTTTTTACTCTGTACGTCAAATATATTATTAAGATACAATACAGGAAACCGTGGGTGTCAGCTAGTAATTTATATAACCCGGCTAGGTCCGCCTTGTCAGTGGCTCAAGCTTAGGTACGTTCCCTCGGCGTGGAACCCTTGAGTACGCTGCTCGCGCGAATACAGTGACACAAATATCTCATCACTATAACAACGTTACACATATCACCTCTACACACGTGCACGCACACATGAAAGTGAAAAGGTATTTTTTTCTCTTATCGAACTTTATTAGTGAAGTTACCCTATACGAAATACATACGAGTATACTAGTTATTGAGGTATACACGCATAAATTTTCCTTATATATATATATAAATTACTTGTTTTTTTCGAATTGACTACGCTATTGACCTAGCAATGTCTTAAAAGCTTCACCGGACTATTTTTCAACAACAACGTCAGCAGGACCCTCTATTTATGTATAAAAATTAATCTATACTAATATTACAAAGAGGTAAAGTTCGTGAGTTTGTGACAATGTCCCCTACATAATACATAATCTCAGGAACTACGAGTCCGATTTGAAAAATTCTTGCAGTGTTATATAACACATTTATCGAGAAAGGTTATAGGCTATATATCATCACGCTTATACCAATAGGAACGGAGCACCAATGAAGAATGTTTCAAAATCGGGGTTATTTTCCTTTTGAGAGCGTCCGCTGCTTCGATCAACAATAACTAGATAAAGGGTCACGTACAAATCGAAGCTAAAAGCAGTCCGCGTAAATATATACTTATGTGTAGCTATTTGTTTACTAATAAAAGGAGAAAAAAAGTTTTGAAACTGTTTTAAGTTCAACCTAATTACAACCCTAACACCTTGTAATAAAGTCACAAATGTTCAAAATATTATCTAATACTTACGATAAAACTAGCAACGTAATAAATTACTACCCTCACAAAAAGATAAAATAAACAACATTTAGTGTGAATTCAACCTTAACACGTAATGAATAAAGTACGTTTTCCGTTTATTGTGCGTGTTTATGTCTGGCGAGGCCAAACATTT
>MU158827.1:3703154-3776381 GCA_015888305.1 Antheraea pernyi | reverse complement strand
TCTTTTATATTTTACATACGCACCGTTTTAATAATGTAAGCTGTGTTTACGTCTAGAAGTGTTTAATCTTAAGTATGTATATTATGGAATATATAACTCCAATTTGTAAGATTGAACACAGTTTCGTAGACCAAATAAAAAAAAAAAAAGAAAGAAATACTTTTAAATACTACAACTAATTAGACAGAAAAAAAACACAGACACACGTAAAACGTCACGGTTGTTCATACTAAAGAGAAATAACTACTGTAACCACAAATTTAGGATTAAACAAAACAAATATAAATGTATACAGAAAAAGATTTAAAAAAAATACACACTAATAACGATACGTCAAATTAATGTACAAATGTTTTACTCATTATGAAAAGAGCGACCAACAATTTAATTTTCGATTAAAACGTCGACACGAAGCTCTCGATATGTGACGAAGTACGCCAGCTGCATACATACGCCTAACACGATGTAATGCACTCGATGACCGCGACGCAACGACACGTTGTATTCGCTATATAGGGCGCGCACTGAAAAGTGCGGTTTTCACGTCCAGGTGAGGTTGGCTTGGGCGTCTCAAGTCTTATGATGTTATTCGACACCCCTTACACCCCAACGTAGAATATACTTAAAGCGCTTCATTTATTTGTAAAACAAATTAAGTTGAACTTGTAAACATGTTTTTTCCGTCCCCGGCCGTGTCTGGATCGGAACTCCCGAATCTACTTTAGACACAGAGTACCTGTGGTATATGTATAAAACTGTAGTAACTGTTTACTCTCCACGTTCTTCCGCTAGGAAGCGATTCAATGAGTCAATGATCCAACGATAGCCTATTGATCAGCCTATATCAGCCTGTAAGAGGCCCACTGCAGGGCTATAAGCCTATTCCCGAAGGAAGGTAATAGTATAGTTACTATGCATAGTGCCAGCCCACCATGTATTGCCGATTTCAAACTCTATCTAATCTTTACTATATCAAGTTTTACTCTTTACTTTGTAGGTGGTAGAGCCACGCTGAAACTACTAATAGCGTCGGTGTCGGCTCCCCGGAGTACTACCACCCTCTCACAAAAACACCGACGTGAAGTAACAGTGCTTGCATTATTGCGTTTCGTTCGGTCAGTGATCCTACCTCTCTTCCCCTCCCCCCGCCCCTCCCTCATACTCAGACTGGCAACGCACTTGCGACTCCCTTGGTGTAACTAACTTGGTGACCCACCTATGCGCTTACCTCCTTTGATATAAAATAAATCTAACAAATCGACAGTTCAGTGTTTTCCCACTTTCACACAACATTTCCCAGCTTTAGGTTTCCAGACGATGTATTCCTTCAATGTCATCTAATAGTATTACCAATTTAAATAAGCCAATGTATGCGAATTGTGAAAAATTCGTTGTACCTGCCTGGGTTCGAACCCGCGAACATCGGATTGATATTCAAAATCGTTATCTAAGGCCCTAAGAAGGCGTTTATGAACGTCAAAACTACCCCCGCCGCCGGTACGCTAAACCCAATCGTCGAAAAGAACCGACAAGAAACTCAATCTAGTTTATCTTTTTAACACATATGCTTAACATATATTTAAAATACATTATGCTTACACTTGCAATATATCCATAGAGAATAGCTTACCGGATGCTTCGTATACTTATAAAAATTGCGTTCGAGTTAAATATGACTTAAGTTGCCGACGAATTATTTAATATCTTTCGAATTTATAAGTGTCAGCGCCTGTGTTAAATATAATATCGATTACACATCTTTGATAAAAATTGCAAATATTTTATCTTACATTCACATTTTGTAGGTGGTAGAGCCACGCTGAAGCTATTACTGGTTTCAGCATGAATGTGTCGGCTCGCCCGGGGTAATACCACCCTCTCACAGAAAACCGACGTGAAGTAACAGTTCTGACTAAACGCTGTTAGCCTGACGGGCCTTCACAGCTTCACCGGGCATTTAGGGCGAGCGCTTAGGGCACTCAGCCGAATAACAACAAGCTCCAGGGTGCCAGAGTGGCTAAACCTGGGCTGTTGCCTTGGATACAATACAAATCGTACTAAAACTAACCATCTGAGCTAAATTAACCATACATGTATACTTTAATGACACAGATATGCGTACCTTCATACGTATAAAGCGTACATGTATATAGAGTCAGACAATTTCGGATAAGACTAACTAACGAAAAAGGAAAAAGGGTCCCTTACAGAACCAGTGTATGTACCGTGTGAGTGTGCACGTGTGTGGAATGCAGTGTGGTGTGTGTAAGAAGCTAGTGAATGCAGTGTCACTGTATTGCGCTAGCAGCATGCTCGACGACTCCCGTCCGAGGCATCGAACCTTTTTTTTTTTTTTTTTTTTTACGTACGCCATCCTCTCGGGGGAGAGAGTGGGTTATGTCCGACTAGCACGAATTAAACCACACGGTGTACCGTCCGCCGCATGGTAGGGGCGGCCAGGGATCGAACCTGCTGCCTACCTGAGAAACCGGCCCTGCGGCAGCCTGGCGGGTGAACGTCAGGCTTCGTCCTACTATAGAGAGACTACTGGGTACACAACCAGTCGTCTCCCCTCGTCAGCCTCACCTGTGCAATGAGGAGATGGGTCCACCGACCCATCTCCTCGGGTTCGGCTCGGTTATGGGACGAGGCGAGCGTTCCGCCTTCCCCTCCTTCCTGCTCTCCTTTGGCGGAGAGGGCCACTTCGCGAATCTTCCTCTTCTTCGAGATCTTCTGCGATGAGATGACTATGACTATCGTTCCCTACCGCCGCAGCCAGGGCGTGGCGCTGATCGTACCACGCCGCACACTCAGTGAGGATGTGCTGCGCGGAGGCATCGAACCTAGGCTTGAGATGCTTAATTCTAATAATTTCTAATAATTAATAAGATTAATTACTTCATGTTTTTTTAAGTTTAAATTATTAAGTTATTAAGCAATATTATATTGTTCTTTTTTATTTTCTTGTTTTTTTTAGTCTTTTTTCATAATTGTATCTTCTACTTTATTATTGTCTTCCGCATCGTATTGTATGTTGATAAATGCTGTAATCAACTATAGTTAGTGGCATAAATAATTTTAACTATTTTTTTGTGTCCCTGTTGTTGATTCTTTATGATAAACAAATAAAGAATAAAAAGGGCGATAAATCTATTAAAAAGTTTAATAAAATGTACTAACTTACAAACAAAAGAGCTTTCAGAAAAGAATGTACGCTTTCGAAGGTTAGATATTTGAATTCGATTCTAGACGTCGTGACAGCTAGTTAAAATTAACCTTACAAAGTTAAGATAGGAAACGATTAACTGCGGAAATTGTAAATTCAGTATCAAACGATCATAGATCCCAAATTTAACTTTATTACAGTGAGTTGACATAAAATATGTTGTTCTTTGATATCTAAACATAGATTGCGTTGAAACTTCTGAGTTTTAGTTACAATGACGCGTATACTACAGTTCGATTCGGCAGACAAAATATACTATGACCTTCTGCCCTACCATGCTGGTGCGGTTGCAATATATAGCTTGTGATTGTTGATATTTTGTTTCTATACTTTCAAACGTTAGTTGATCGTCATACGTACGTTTCCAAATTTCAACAGGTGAATATTTCATTTGTTTTTATTATTAAATTATTTTTTAAATCTTTCAAATAATAATTAATATCGTAGAAGTCTTTATAAAATTAATTCCTCTAATATTCTCATTCAAAACGATTTTAGGCATTTGCTTTACATAATTCCGTAGGTAATTTATTTTGGATTTTTAACGAAGCCTATCGTCCAAATGACCTTGGAATAAATTATATTGTAATTATTGTCAGATGGATTCAATAATGACCCAATTTCGGGTTATGTCAGTAACCTGTAGACCAAGGTTTATAGTTTTTAATTATAGAGTGATTGATACAAAAGAAAACATTTTTTTTAAGCTTTATGTTAATGTCATGTGTACTGTGCCTTTTATCTATATTAATTGTAGTCTGTTCTTAGTATTTTTTTATACAAAATTGTCCTGTAATCTGTTTACCTATTTATAAAAGCACTGTTTAATTATATCCTTATCACTTAGCCATTATCGAAAAGCGTAATCAGCTAGTAAAATTCTTGTCAAAATCAGTTCAGCTTTTTCGAAAATTAAGACGGATTAATATAACAGACCATCTATACTTATATATATATATTTAGATGAGAGTGTAAGATATTTTCCTTTTAAAATAAGTTTATCTATATATATTTTTACTATATATTAATATTTCAGTGGAATAACAATTAAAATAATTTAATAGAGAAGCAAAAGTGTAGTGAAGTGAGACAAAGACGTAATGTTAATTTTCGTGTTAGCATTAGAAGGCCGCGGACGGTCTTAGAGCAATTTACAAAACAATCTTCGACTGAACTCTGACATAAAGGCAATAATACCCCACTTGATAATAAACAGCATTTGTTGCCGAAACAAAGAAGAATAATTAAAAGATATAGCTAAAAAACAAAGAATCGTAGTCCGGTGAAGCTGCTAAGATCTTCCTTGGTCAAAATACTTTTCAGTAAAGATTTTTTTTACATCGTAGTCGCATCTGTGTTTTTCTCAAATTTTGTTAGTAGCTTTTGTCCGCGTTTTCGCTCGCTTTAATATACATTTAACCTACACATCTTAACAGTACATTTTTAACCCTTAATCGGGCAGAATAAAAAAAATAACTTTTCTTGGTTTAAGTTTTTGTGTCATGTCACATAGCAGTGTACATAAAATAAAATCTAAATTTCGGAAAATGAAAAAAACTGTTTTCTTCGAGTGGAAAATTATTTCCCTTGGACTTTTTAGGGACAATCCAAGTGGGAAATTATTTCCGTTTGCCTGATCAGAAAGATTGCGTAATATATGTTTCATCATTATTTTTTTCATTTTCTTTTCATCATATCTTTTTTTCTATTAAAAGACACATACAAAACAATATAAAAAATTATAGAACTAAATTCCTAAATTGTATATATGAAGATTGATGTAATATGTAGTTCAGGATTGGGCAATGGGAACTATTTTCCCATTATAAGAAATTATTTCAGAATAGACTCCGCCCGCGACTTCGTTCGCGTGGATTAAGTTATTTTGGTCTAACGCTAACTCACAGCGGAAGCTCTCAAGAGAAAAAAACCCTGATTTTGAAACATTCTTTATTCGTGCTCCGCTCCTACTGGTCTTAGCGTGATGATATATAGCCTATAACTTTCCTCGATAAGTGAGCTATATACAACTGAAAGAATTTTTCAAGTCAGACTAGTAGTTCCTGAGATTACCCCCGACAACGTTACAAACTCACAAATTCACAAACTTTACCTATTTATAATATTAGTATAGATAGTATAGATGAATGAAATCCACATAATTATTAGATTTTTACATTGAATATCATAACATCATTACACAGAATATAATAAATTAGTTAATAACGAATTAAATTCCTACTTATCAAAATCTTTTTTGAAGAAACTTATCAGAATTATGTCTGCACTACTTGAAAAACACGTCGTTTTTTCAGGAGTGACGTTAATCTG
This sequence comes from Antheraea pernyi, assembly GCA_015888305.1. Lineage (NCBI taxonomy): Eukaryota > Metazoa > Arthropoda > Insecta > Lepidoptera > Saturniidae > Antheraea > Antheraea pernyi. The sequence continues at coordinate 3,770,824 of MU158827.1, read as the reverse complement.
ATTCTAACATTCACAGCGGAAGCTCTCAAGAGAAAAAAACCCTGATTTTGAAACATTCTTCATTCGTGCTCCGCTCCTACTGGTCTTAGCGTGATGATATATAGCCTATAACTGTTCACGATATGTGACCTATACACCACTGAAAGAATTTTTCAAGTCAGACTAGTAGTTCCTGAGATTACCCCCGACAACGTTACAAACTCACAAATTCACAAACTTTACCTATTTATAATATTAGTATAGATAGTATAGATGAATGAAATCCACATAATTATTAGATTTTTACATTGAATATCATAACATCATTACACAGAATATAATAAATTAGTTAATAACGAATTAAATTCCTACTTATCAAAATCTTTTTTGAAGAAACTTATCAGAATTATGTCTGCACTACTTGAAAAACACGTCGTTTTTTCAGGAGTGACGTTAATCTGATTCTAACATTGACATTGGACGTTTGAAAAGGTTAGATTATCAATAAAATAAATCAGTAATTATCCAAGATTAAATTTGGAAAAAAAATAGCGTCTGGGGTGTTGCCATTGTAAAAATATTCGTGTATTTAGCTAGAATAACAGAGTGGGAAAATAATTCCCTGAGCTCGATTAATGGTTAAACAAAGGACTTCATATCTTTTTCTGAACACTTGATAAGGTATAAGTACAATTTCATGATAACCAGTCACTTTTAAAGCGTGAAAGCGTAACAAAAGAAAAACAAACTGTAGTCGCATTTATTATATTAGTTAGGAGTTTTAAGGTTTGAGTGCAATCTTACCTGCTGTTACATGATTATGTGGTCTAAGATGATAAACACAGTAAAACTAGAAGGATTGGCTCTCAAGTTTTACTGCCGGAACATACCTACAACTGCTTGGCGATAGGCTTTCAACATAAGAGTGGTTAGAGCCAGGTAGTAAGGGGTGTCAAGGGGGTGTTAAACAAAGGACTTCATATCTTTTTCTGAACACTTGAAAAGGTATAAGTACAATTTCATGATAACCAGTCACTTTTAAAGCGTGAAAGCGTAATAAAAAAAAAACAAACTCACAGTCGCATTTATGATATTAGTTAGGATTTTTTATGTTTGAGTGCAATCTTACCTGCTGTTATATGATTATGTGGTCTAAGATGATAAACACAGTAAAACTAGAGGGATTGGCGAGAGCTAACACTTGAGAAAGTGTTAATATCGGAACACACCTACAACTGCTTCGCGATAGGCTTTCAACATAAGAGTGGTTAGAGCCAGGTAGTATTAGAAAAAGCCTTATTATGATTCCATAATGTTTTCCTTCACTAAAAACTTCAGCTCGTTTCTCCATCGATAACTTGTTTGAACACGCTACCACAATGTGACCATCGCTTCATATTGCTTTTACAATATTTGTGTGTGTCTTCGTATGTGTCAGCATATTTACGAGAATTTACACCTAATTATTGCCATCGTTTTATGTACTGTGATAAAAATGATCGAATGAAACAATAGCTGTGAACTTCTTATTAACTATGTCTTAACTCGACATAACAAAATCTATCTATATAAATCTGCCTAGCAAATCGTCGGAGGCTAAGTTTCAAAGACTTCGGTACCTTAGCTCTACCCGCTCAATATATTCTTGTTAATCTAATGTACGTACACAACAGGGTGCACCACGTGCAGGTGAGGTTGGCTTGGGTGTCTCAAGTCTTATGATGTTATTTGACACCCCTTACACCCTAAAGTACCTGTAACCGTCGATTCATATTGCTTTTACAATCTTCGTGTGTCAATATTAAACAATCCTCTTATTAACAATGTCCTAACTCGACATAACAAAATCTACATATATAAATCTGCCTAGCAAATCGTTGGAGGCTAAGTTTCAAAGAATTCGGTACCTTAGCTCTACCCGCTCAATATATTCTTGTTAATCTAATGTACGTACACAAAAACGTAAATAAGTTAAATTTAGTAAAATACCAATATAATTTAATACTTATGAAACTTTGGTAATTCCAAGTCTCAGGCTCACTAAGGCCGGTAGCAGTTTTTAGGTACCTAATAGTGTTAGATTTTATAACAAAGTCCTAAATTACATTACCGATTTGCCGGATAGTAAGTTCAAGCATCATATCAAGCGGGTTTCGATGTCCAAAAGCTATTATACGGTGGATCAATATGTGATGGATGGTGGCATCAAGAAATGAGAACCAGATCGAGTTTCTTGGCGGTTCTTCTCGATGACTAGTTTGTTGTCCGAACCGATGGTAGCTTTGCGTTCGTAAGCGCCATCTCGTGGTAAAGTGAATAAAGTATTTTTGATTTTGATAGAGGTCATTGAGCGAACATTACTCAAAAATTACTGGATAGATTGCTATAATTTATTTTATAAATATTTAATGCTCAGACACTTATATAAAGAAAAATATCACGATATATTCATTCAATTTACAGTTATTAAAGATTTATTACCACTATTTTCATACGCACTATACGATCAGCGATTTATGTCATTATCGTGGGGAAATGGGACAAGCAGTGTGGTGCTCATGCATAAGAAAGGGGAAATAAAAGAACAAAATTTTATTTCTTCTTTATGTTTTTTCCTCGATACATAAGATATATTGTTATAAAAATAACGTGGACGCAGTCGCTGACATCAATTAGTTTATAATAAAGTACTTTTTTTTATTGGTGACATTGTGAAGTCATTTAATAGTCATAACAAAATAATCGGTTGTTAAACAAAAAAGTAAAAAAAGAGGTAAATAAAATTGTAGGTAATTAAAATTATAAATGATTGCATGATATAACCATTATGTAATATTATATGATTATTAACAACACAATGTTGTATAACAATATATTCATTCAGAAAAAATATACGTTACGTTAACCTATGTTTATTATTCATTTAGAAAAAATATAATAAAAATCCTGAGTGCAGACACTCTTTGCATTATTCAAAGTCATTACATTTGAACATGCCTATGTCACTCATACAATAAAGGTTAATTTAACAACAGCCCCTATTTTAAAATCCATTGAGCCGTTTAGCTAACTTACATACTCTTTTAAAAATGTGTCCTTTATCTGCAACCGAAAAAAATTACTCAAATAGATTCAAGCCGAAATAAAATATATTACCGAGATTTTATTTCATAGATTTTGCAATGTTTATGGGAAAACGTTTTACATACAAGATTTTACAGTATTCTGAAACACAAACTCACATACGGGTAATGAATGTGAGGCTTTTACCTAAAAAAAAGCAAGTATAATAATTTTGTATTCAATATAGTGTGTGTTAATAGCGCATAGCAGAATTGACATCTATTTATCTACCTCACTGATTTCAGTTAAGAAAATCAAATATATCAAAAATGTAATAATAAAGAAAATCTATATCTATACATATAATGTAAATCTAACGTAATTTTTAGATTTTTGTGACAAAAATTGTGTGTATTGGAATACGTAATAGGATATACGTTTCAATCACTTTTAGACGATGCGACTCCTCTGGTGTTGTTGGTGTCCATGGACAGTGGTGATCACTTAACAGCAGGTGACCCACCTGTTCGTTTGCCACTTATGACATAAAAAAAAAAAAATGTCTGTCAGTTTGTTTGAATACGAGTCACTGCTAAAGTACGGCGTTCAAACTTTCACAAGTTCAGTAAAAAGAAAATCATAAAGCATATTCTCGAGCGTGGTGACTTGGTGGTTTGACCGGTGGAATTTTATTTCGATGTCCTCAGGTTCGAACCCCGGCAAGTACCAACGATTTTTTCGGAATTCGCGTACATTTATTAATTTAAATCGGTAACACTATCATTCTTTCATTTTTCTTTTACATTCATAGATTCTATTCTACTTATTTCTTGGGTTTCATTAACCCTTTCACTTTATTTTTTATATACGTTATTTGGTACTTGCGTATTAACGCCACAGCAGTGCGCGACCGCCTTTTTTTTATTCTGGGGAAATCCCTTATGAATACGCCATCCTCCCGGGGGAGAGGGTGGGTTATGTCCGATTCGCACGGACTAAAACCCCACGGTGTACCGACAGATCGTTATTGTGGGGGCGGCAAGGGATCGAACAAGCTAATCAACCTTGTAGAGCCGCCCCCATGGTCCGCCCAGCGGAAGGTGACCGCCGGGCTCCTATCTATAGAGGGGCAGACCGGGTACACACCGGCTGTCCCCCTCGTGCGCCGGACCTGTGCAATGAGGAGATGGACCTCCCGGCCCATCCCGGTGGCGCCGCCTAGCGCTGTCTTTGTTTCGCAAGTCTAACCTAACCTAAACGAACCGAGATGGGAAAATTGAGAAAAATAAATAGTCCACCTATTAACCTACACGGCAAGATATCTATCACATTGCCCAGGTGTAGATTATCTGCACATGACCAACTTCAGTTATATACCATTTTTAATGCACAGCAGGCGGGTATTACCTAGTGTATGATAAATTTCAAAAGCTTGCACACAACCCAAACACTGCAATTTCAACATACGATCTTTGTGTTTCCAAATGCATTTAGCTAGACGAGAGTCATCGTAAGATGCGTCGGGCAAATATAATAGAACAGTGCATACATTAAAGATCATGGTCGAAATTAATACGCGATTGTATTATTTTGATTGATCAATGTACACAAACAAGGTCGCTATCCGCGGTTGTCTGCATATATTCTTTGTTCATCTAATTTACTAAACGGATCTTGATACAGTTTTCATTCATATTTTACTCACTAATCAAATATATATTCATGTACCCAACCGTTCACGTTGTATATAACGTTGTAAGAAAGTTCTAAACGTTATCTCTTTGCGTTTATTTATTTTAAGACAAATGCCAGTGAGCGAGCACTATTATATAGAATAACTAAATTATATAATAATCATTTTATAGAAATTAAAATGTTTGCCAGCTCGCCGGCTTTGTTTAAAAAGGCTATAAAACAGAGTATAGTGTCTTGAACTAATATATATCTTATTTTGTTACTGAATTTTCAGCTATGATATGTTTTAGTATGCTTCGATTGTCAGATCGTCTTTATGTTATATATATTTTGTTTTATTTCATTGTACCCTTATACTGTATTTCATGTTTAATCTACCAACTACCATTCGTTTTGATTTTATTTACTGTCCTAAAGTTATCTGTATACTTAATCCGTGGGCGGCAGAGCGGATTGTTCTCTAAGAACTATGTTTTGTTTTTTTATGGAATATTGTTTACATTGTTTATGTATTTTTGAGTACAATTGTTTGTTGCCATAAATAAATTAAAAAAATAAAAATGGAGTAATTCTACCGTAATGTTTATTCGTATATAGATAAATCTAAATGTAGATGTGCAGAACATAAAATTAGGAATAAATATGTATTTTATTACATACTAGCTGTGCCCGCGACTTCGTCCGCGTGAAACTTTATATAAAACACATTAATAAAATCATCATCTGAATGTATCAAGTCCATTTACTTTTCTCTCGTACTTAAGTCGCGTCGTCATTAAAATTACAATAACTTTTGATATAGTGAACCAATTTTAATGAAATACATAACTAAATGTTACTCGAGGATATGGTTTATGAACTTCTTGGTGATGTTTTATACGGGAACGCAATACTTTAGCAGTGATGTGTGTTCAAACAAACAGACAGACAGACATTTCTAAAAATGATTAAAATGTATTTTATTACAACACCTGCAACAATTTTTTTCTATGTAAAAAGTACAGACACTTTAGATTTACATTCTAATTATATATATAGAAGATGAATTTGATTGTTTGTTGGGCTTTCTTTAATTACTCAACCGATCGCATTGATTCGTAATCCCGACATATGAGCGGAGTCTACATTGAAATGATTGAAGCCGCAGGTAAAAGCTAGTACGTGATAAACGTTACGTGACAAAACATATTAGTGCATGCAATTTATGCCACTATTTATATAATAAATGTTGTGTACAAAAAGCATTGCAATAAATATTTAGATGTAAATAAACCTTGACATATTTCAATGCATTTATTTAAAAAAAGGCTTGGTAACCATAAGCACTGCCGACAGAAGTGAAAACTCAAAAGAATGGGATAACTCTGTGTTCCTTTTATTGTCTTTTAAACCATTTATAGCTGAATTATTAAAATTTCATAATTTGTATATAAAAATTTAGTCTGATTTTCACATCTATTGGCACTCCTAGCAATAATTATATACACTTTTATACAGTTTATTAAATAATCAAAGACATGGTGGGCCCCAAAAGCTCAATACAAAGTATCAATATTACATGTACACATGCCGCTATACTACGCGCCGCTAGTCTAGTGCAAGCGCAATTTGTCACGAGCATGTTGAAGTCATTGGTGACGCAAACCCATTAATTTTATCCCTACCAAATAATTATTTGTCAATCGTTCAACGCCGCTAAAAACATAAATGGATAACAATGGAAAAGCGAAATAATTTGAGTATATATTTGATAAACACAAAAAATACTTAACCGATTTTTATAAATTCTTTCATCTATAGAAAGTTACATTATCAGAGAGTAGCATGTCTTCTTATATATTATTTCCAAAATCTAAATTAACACGAGCGAAGTGGCGTGCAAAATGTAGTATATGCATAAAGTAAGTTTATATGTAATTGTGTTTATGAATTAGAGAGATTAAGTGACAATTAATTTGGCTGTTCATTTTTTTATTAAGTTTAATCAGGAGTACAGTAATGACATACGACATAAAAAAATTAAATGTATATATGCTTACGAATTGCACAAATTAATTTTTTTAGTCCATTCGCCTTTTTTTTTTTTGTTAAATTGAATTTAAATATTATACAGCAATGACATAGCAATAATTGCTTTTGTAAACATTATTAGTAGTACCTACTGCTGCTTTACAGTCTGAGGCAATCGGTCGATGTAATAACACGCCGCGCCGTTACGACAATTATACGCAAAACCCATCCTCGAAACGATGTATAACGTACAATTTGAAATCTGAAGAAATATCCTTGACCCCCTTTCATTCGTAATTTCGGTTTACGAGACCGCTGCTATTTCTTATTTAATACTTCCTACATAAATTACATAGATTTAGAGTTCATAGTTTTTTAAACAGATGGATTTACGTTTTACCTTACCCTTATCGCATCTAAGTAGGATCGGCACAACATATTTACTTTATCCACTCTCCTCTAACAGATGTCATCTCAGTATTCACAACTTTTATACACATATCATTTTTTACACAGTTCATTCATATCTTTTTCGGTCTTTCTTTACTCCTATATGCGTCAACCATTCTTTGTTTTTGTGAATGATAATAAATAATTATCTATACGGCTATTCATCCAGTAGTCGAACTTAGACCATAGATGGTCTTTAATGGTGGTAGAGCCACGCTGAAACTATTACTGGTTTCAGGATGAATGGGTCGGCTTGTCCGGGGTAGTACCACCCTCTCATAGAAAACCCACGTGAAGTAACAGTGCTTGCATTGTTGCGTTTCGTTCGGTCAGTGAAAGCGCTGGAGGCCCATCTCCCCTCCCCTCACCTCTCCCTCTCCCTCCTCTAACCGTTCCTCCCAAATGGTGGCAACGCACTGGCGATACCTCTAGTGTTGTTAGAGTCCATGGACGGTGGTGATCACTTAACGTCAGGTGACCCACCTGTTCGTTTGCCACCTATGATATATAAAAAAAAGAAAAAACTTTCCAATTTTTTATTGTTAATACCAAAACGCGTCAATAGCCACAAAAAAAAGAATTAATAAAATAAAATTGGCTAATAAATAAAAGAGGGAGATGGGACAGTATATTTATATATAGATATACAATAGAATAACTGACAGACAAACATATCTACGCACAGCCGACACTAGAGTCAAGAAAATTTGCATCCGAGTTCCTTTTACATTGCAGGAGAGCAATAAGGAAGGGTTTTTGGAAATTCCTAATGTAATAAACAAACGTATATTCGGTCTGTCAGGAAATACAATTAACACTGTAAGCACTGTGATATCTACAGATGTTTGGGTGACACATTTGCAACTTGAATGTGGTAGCTACCTAGTCATGCCTTAGAAAAAGCCTTACCAACAAATTTATCGTTTCAGATAAAGCAATCAAAATGTGGGTCGTGTATGCGGTCGCAGTTATCTATGTGGCTGTTCACGCCGACGCGTACTCTAGCGGAGCTCCCGAGAATGCTTGCCAGGACATGGTCCCAAGGCATCCTGTCAGCGCACAGGACTCCATAGCACCCTACACAATTACCACCAAAATAAATGTGAGTTTTACATGTTCGATAAAAAATAAAGAATCTTTTAGTCTATTTTACTGTTAGGTCTTGTAAGACGAGAAAGAGACGCTTTATTCAATTTAGCTGTTAAGACTTTGCTAGGTCGAAAGCGTAGACAATTCGCAAAAAAAATCTATTTAGGTCATTAGAAGGGGCTTATGAACGTCAAACTACCACAGGTTCCGACAAACAACCCAGTCATCGAGAAGAACTGGCAAGAAACTATATATGGCTTATCTTTTTAACATATAATTATGCATGTCTCTAAAATATATTACATGATATAATCGTTTAGTCTTTTTGATTAAAATCGGTTCGGACTATTAAAAGTTATTGTAATTTTAATGACAACGCGAATTAAGCACCTGAGAATAGTAGACTGAAATTAAACTTAATACATTCAGGTGACTTTATTCGTGAATATTTTATATAGATTCCAAGCGGACGAAGTCGCGGGCACATCTAATCATAAATATATGTTTTTTTGACATATTCAAACAGTTTAGAATTTAAAAAACGATTTATTGTGATTCGTTATCGTCAAATCACCATAATATCAATAAAGCCTTGGGATTCATTCCACTTAACTTACGCAACGTGTCCTCAATCATCTCTTATACGACCTCTCAAATAACGCTGTGTAGATAGATTTTATGACTACAATAAGCGAGTTACCAAGAGAGTTAATGCTTTATTTTATCGCTAAACATATAGCAAATATCATATAAAAAAATCTTTTACTTGAAACATTTTTAACAGTTTCTATAACAATCTATAAATCAGAAATTTTTGTATTAGTATAATTTCAAATTAATTCTCCGACTTGTAAAACAACACATAGCGTAATATATAGCGTTTATATATATATAAAAATTTGTACAAGAATTAGGAATAGGGATTTTAAATATTATTACTCGAACACGGCTGATATTATTGTTAGTATTTCTTGAAGTTTATTTAGGTTACGTTTTTTATTTCACATCAAGTTACCGTGTCTAAAGTACTCTTGAAATAAATAGGTATTTATTTAAGTAAATATGTTGTATACTAGCTGTGCCCACGAATTCATCCGCGTGGTACCTTACGTAAAAAACAGTGGTTAATACAGACATCTGAATAAATAATAAGTAATAATAAAATAATAATAATAGTAATAATAATAAATAATAATAATTAATAATAATAATAAGTCCATTTACTTATCTACTTTTTTCTCGTACTTTTTATAATTATATATTTATAAGTATAATTACAATAACTTTTGATAGAGTGGACCGATTTTAATGAAACAAAGACTAAGTTATTCTGGAAGATATGCTTTATGATTTGGTGTGTTTTATTGTGAACCCAGTCCTTTAACAGTGATGCGTGTTCGTATGAACTGACAGACATACAGACGTTTTTAAAAATGATTAAAGATATAGAAGATAATAATAATTTGATACAAGAAACATGATGTTTGGTAATAAGCAAACTTGTTAAATTTAACAATAAAATATAAATGAATATAAAAAATTTTAGTTAAACTGTTAAATTTAACCACAGGATTGCTTGAAGAAGCTGCTAAATGTTTACAATGTAAAGTGATGTATCGATTTAGTTTGGTTTTCGACTCAGTCAGCTAAACATATTGTAACTAAACTTTTAGTAGTAACTACAGAACCTTTCAAATGATTATCTAGATAAATATCATTACGCTTCTCAATAGGGGTTAAGCAGTCGTGAAAATTTAAAATAGGCCACTCATAACCGTTAAAAATGTCGTAAGAATTAAATATTCATGACGCCATTGAACTGGACAAGTAAAACTGAAAAATAAAAGACAGATCTAATTAATATATATGGTATCCGGTTCATTTTTATGTATAAATACTAGCTGACACGGCCACGCGTTGCTGTGGCTCAGTTATTACATGAACTGGAGTTGAAAACGAAATTCAACATTAAAACGTGACGCCCTCTACGTTATATCTATAATAATCGGTCCTACAGTTTTCTGTCAACAACCTTATTTGAAGCGCCATCTGTTCGAGCCTGATGAAACTTACAGTTAATAACAATAATCAACATTGACAATACTTTAATCTGTAATTAGAAATTATTGAGGCCATTAATCAAATTATCATATCTCTCAAGTTGGACCAAATTATACATAAATGCCAGCTTTCATGAACATGGCTTGAGTAGTTTCGGAGTTCAACATGTACAAACATTCACAATTATGAAATGCAAACCTTTAAGAAACGAACGTATATTTCTATAAAAGGCCGGCAACGCACTTGTGACTCCCCTGGTGTTGCTGGTGTCTATGGACGACGGTGATCACTTACCATCGGGCGACCCGTCTATTCGTTTGCCTCCTATAATATAAAAAAAAAAACATCATGACACTGGATTTTTTAAGTGACAATTTCTTTGGGCGCGTTGAGCGATGTTTTTGGCAGGAGATAAATTTATAATTTCGCGTCATGACATATCCATGACCATGACGTATCCATGGCCGACCGTATTGCGCTTGCGTGGCTTACGTCAGACTAGCAACGCGTACTATAGAGGCTCGTTTACATATAATATTGATATTTTGCAGCCCATCCTACGTTTAATTGATTAATGGACTTTATAAAAATGTATATAAAACCAATAAAGTTAATAATTTCAATAAACAAATTTTGATATTTGAGTATTGTCATTTACACTATAATTAATATGAATATTAAAAAAGAACACGTTTCATTGTTTTCAGTTTTCACTTATAACTGTCTCGACGTTTTATATATATATATATTTATGTCATAAGTGGCAAACGAACAGGTGGGCCACCTGATGTTAAGTGATCACTACCGTCCATGGACACTAACAACACCAGAGGAGTTGTAAGTGCGTTACCACCCTTCGGGGGGAAGGGTTAAGGAAGGGAGAGGGAGAGGTGAGAGGATAGGGGAGGGGAGGTGGGCCTCCGGCGCTCTCACTGACCGAACGAAACGCAACAATGCAAACACTGTTACTTCACGTCGGTTTTCTATGAAAGTGTGGTACTCCCCCGGACGAGCCGACCCATTCATGCTGAAACCAGTAATAGTTTCAGCGTGGCTCTACCACCATGATTAAGATAAGATATGTAATATGATATGTAAATAATATATATAATCTCTAAATATTATTAGGTCGTGAAATCTGGTACTCCATTGGAAGTGACGATCAGGGGCGTGAAACCTGAGAATACAATCAGAGGCCTCCTACTCGAAGCTCGCCAGGGGGAGAGGATCGTGGGGAAATTCTTGTTGGATCCGAACGATCCCTTTGCGAAACTTATCAACTGTGCTGGACCTGATGTGAGTATGCTTTACAAAAATTATAAGTTATTTATTTCATTATTTAATTGTATGGCAAAATACTGTATCCACCTTTAATTATCGCCGATTGATTGATTAATCTATTTGTTGCTGTGAGGTTCAATTTATGTGAAACAGTGCAACGGACAAAAAGTAATGTCAGCCATTCACATTAGTTATCAGTTGATAAAAATCTTTAATCAACTATGCGATTCCACGTACCGTGTGAAACGCCGTATGCTTTATTAAATAAAATATTCCCTCTGCGAAATATTGGGTAAATTTTATACGATTTTCAAGATATATCACAACTAACGTTCGCATTCTTTATATCCTTCCGGAGATTTATTGAACCACGTTCATAAGGACTTTTTTTATACTTATAACAGTGGTGGCCAACCCGACGCCCACGGGCGCTTGTACGTACACGGTTGATCTATATGCCCCCTGCAAGATTTCCAAAATACTAATTTAAAAAGACCCTTTCTTAAATTGTTATGTATTATGTTTTTTTTTATAGTAGCACGGTAAAGTGACTGCACTATGCCTGATGGTAAGCACAGTACAATCCTAAAACAATGGCGACCACCGAGAGAGAAACTATCTATCGCCGGTCACCGCTGTCATGCCGGCTTGCGAAAAGCTGGATATGCATGCTGATCTTGAAACGCGACCCGCAGAAGCGAATCACTATGACTGGCTTTTTCGCCATATACATGGCGGTTGCGACCCAGTCAGGCTGTAAAACCCTACCAACCCGCTTTCGCCATTGCCTCGTTCGTTATTCAGCAGGGTGCACCACATGCAGGTGAGGTTGGCTTGGGTGTCTCAAGTCGTATGATATTATTCGACACCCCTTACACCCTATGTGACGTAGGTTTGATTTCCATTAAAAAGAAATAAAAAACGGTGGTTTCTTCACGATGTTTTCCTTCACCAAAAGCTCTGATACAATTGATAGAATTCGAACTTACGTCCATCAACTAAGCCATGATCGCTTGAAAACTAGTCAATAACACAATTACAATTTTATTACATAATTTAGCTTACGTGTAACATTTTTTTTTCTTAGTTATGGCAAGGCGTGACTGACGCATCTGCCAGTGTCTTGTTTTAAAAGTACATAGTAAGGTACTACTCAATTTTAAAGTCAGGGAAAACAACGCGAAAATTTTGAAATGGATCAGTAGCAATGTATAATAATTATTAAAGGAAAAAAAGAAGGAGCTAAATCCTGATACTATTCTCGTAATAAATGAAGCTAGTGCATGATAAATGTCTATATTAAGAGTATGAAGTATGGTAGTTATATTATTAGGTAAAGGGACATGAAAGGACAATAATTGACTAAACAACACAGAGTGATCGTAATTACTACAAGAAAAAGTGTAACAATTTAAAAATACGTCTGACTCTCACTGTTCAATAGTATAACCCTACTATTGAAAAAAGGAATAGCGGGTTCAATGTGGCATTAAATTGTTGAATATCTTTATTTCAATTTTATTTCTTTAGGACACGGTATGATAGTCAGAAATCAATATTTAAAAAAAATATATGTAAAAATATACTCAGTAGAAACCCACACTTTACAATACAGTCGAAGTTTATGATAGCACTTACAAATGAAATGTTTTTGATCTTTGAATTGAATTTAAAAACTCATTTGTCGACAAAAAATTAAGCGTACGCCTTTCTTGGTAATATTCGGCAAACGGAAGTATTTAAAATATACCAATAGGCGAAGCAAAATTTCCGCGTTGTCAGTACCTATGCCATTCACGGTACAAGAAATGTGCCAACTTGTTTTTTGTTGAAGTATAAAACTACAATTAGTAGACGAATATTTAAATAGCGTATTACAATTAATTTTTAACCAGTGGTTGAGTTCAAGGCACTCTTGACATGCAAATTTGCTTGTATAATAAATGGGTTCATTTGTTACTGTATTTTCTTTAAAGGTTCACGTTTTTTCGTTTTTTACTTTTACTTTTTTGTTGAATTCACTTTGAATAAACGCAAAACATACTTTTATTAATTAAAGTTTTTAAGGTTAATTTATAATAGATATTTCTAAATTTATTTAGCGTTTACTTTATTTATAACACGTTAAATGTATGACTAAACTGAAGCTGAAAAAAACAGGGTGTGTTGGTCGTAAAGATCCACGATACATTTTAATTTAAAATACCAACATCACATGGTGTTCCCAGGCGGTCAACCATCCAAATACTGACCACGCCTGACTTTGCTTAACTTCGGTAATCGAACGTGAGCTGGTGTTTTTAGAACGTTCCAAGGAGTTTTTGAGGCATCTCAGAATTTATGCTCTGTGGTATTGTTTTCCATCCACTTTACATGTGCACAATAACCGAACTATATTACGTAAAACACCACCGATATTACAAAATATAGAGCCAAATAACACAAGATTATGAATAAAATATAAAAGTCACTACACGATATAATACGATCCCGCCAAAAACTCTTAATTTGATTTGTCACTCTGTATCTTATTCTATCTATACTAGTAACCAGTACTGTTATAAAAATAAAAGATTTTATTTTTGATTGTAAGTGATAAAGTCAATAAATAATTATCCAATTTAAAAAATGATATCATCTACTTTTAAAAAGTTGCATTATCAGCTAAGCCGCAAGCAAAAGCTAGTTTTAAATATATGTTTATATTTATGGATATTATACAGACTAAATAAAGTAAAAAAGAGATAATGTTGCATGCAAAATTGCTCTGGTCGTTTTTATAGCTGTAATTAAATATGTCAGTTAAGCATCAACAGCAACAAAAAAGTATGTTACTATAGATTAGTTTTTACTTCGTAGTTATATAGATAGAACTAATTTATTATATCCGAGGACATTAGACTGTGTTTAGGCCCCTTCACTTACCTCCAATGTTACGGCAGCTGTAGAAAGTACATGGTAACACAGTTCAAATCTATACCAGGAAATACATTTGTATATATATGCGATAATAGGAAGGAACTTATCTGTTTTTTTTAATTGGCTAACCAAAAAGAAGGGAATGAAGAAATATAATACCACGGAGCGTGAATTTTGAGTTGTCACAAAAACTCCCTGGAAAGCTCTAACAGAAGAGCCACAATCTTGTTAGAGCATTGAAAATATTGAAATTATTACAAGACACTTTAAATATTATTATCTACTCGACAATGGCAGTAATAATCTACAAGAAGGGTTGCCAAAAACAAAAAAAAAATAAAAAAAATATTGTACAAAATTTCACCCAGATCTTTGAAACAGTTCATCGACAGACAATCTATACTAATATTATAAAAAGGTAAAGTTTGTGAGTTTGTGACGTTGTAGGGGGTAATCTCAGGAACTGCTAAACCGATTTTGAAAGTTCTTTACCAATATAAAGCCACGTTATTTGTGAGTGTCATAGGCTATATATCATCACGCTAAGACCCATAGGAGCGGAGCAACAATGAAGAATGTTGCAAAATCGGGGTATTTTTTCCTCTTCAGAGCTTCCGCAAAATAACCATTCCACGCGTACGAAGTCGCGGGCAGAAGCTATTAACTAATTATATTATCCATACTAATATCATAAAGAGGTAAAGTTTGTGAGGTTGTAGGGGGTAATATCTGGGGAGTCGGATAAAAAATGGTCAAACGAAAACGTTTCTTACGAACACTGCCTTAACGATGAGCGATATATGAGATTGAGTTCTAGAAAAAAGTTGTAGCTTGATAATGCCTATTCCCGCCCAACGAAGTGGGCACGGGTCAGCTAGTAATCTAATACATGCCTACATATACAACACTTGTTCGCTTAGTATTAGATATTATTGTCTAAACGCATATTTCGACATTGCTAATTTTGTTTTTCCGTTCGTTTGTTTGTTTACACAATTTTGCTTTGCTGTTTAGGAAATTTTGTTTGCCTATACAATATAATTGTGTTTACAGAGTGCTGTGACTCACAAGAAGCACTCGCCCGAGTTCGACAAACAGACGGTTACATTCGTTTGGGTGCCGTCTGCTGACCTCAAAGGCGACGTGCGATTCAGGTAATCCTTATACGTTTGTAAATATATTTTTTCTAAGAATACGAGTTCAATAAAATGTACAAGTAAAGGTAATTGTCAATCTAACATGTAGCCATAGCTCAGTTGCAATGTACAACGACATTATACGGACCGACGAAGGCGCCAATTCGGAACCCAACGATCTTTGTTCTTTTGTAGTCCGGTGAAGCTGTTAAGACCTTGCTTGGTCAATAGCGTAGTCAGTTCGAAAAAAAAGGCAATCTAACGTTCAATTGTTTAATGGCTATTTCATTGATCGCAGTCTACATCACTACTCACATAGTCTAGAGCACTATGTAGTCGTACTGCAAGTAGAAGATTTCATTTAATTTCTTTGTATTAACATCCATACGAAACTGGGTCAGTCAGCTAATTTATATTAATATTGGATCGTCACCAATATTCTTAAAGTAGGGATCTTGCTTTATTTCAAACCATAGTGAATTTAAAATGATCATGTTGTAGAGATATTTACAGATAACTGAGTACATTTTTGTCGAGTTATAGAAACTAAATATGTAATGATTTTTTATTACTTCGAATCATCGAGGGCTCTGATTTAGAGTAACAGAAGTATAGGAGCTAGAAGGGAAGGGAAGGGAACAAGGGTTTCTTCCGATGTACGTAAGATTTCGATATATCGGGGTTCTACTCTATTTTATGGTTTACCACAACCCTACCGACTTAATATTTTTAAATCTACCCTCCCAATACATTCTTCATAATTTAATATATGCCCGCTTAAACTTTGAAGAGCTCGTATTCGTAAAAGACCAGCAAAACATAAATACTAGATACTGTGACAACCTGGTCGTCCCATGTTACAGACTCAGTAAAACCAGTAACAGTTTTTTAGGTAATAGTGTTAGGTTTTACAACAAAGTCCCGAAGCATATTACCGATTTGCCGGACTGTGGGTTTAAACGTCATGACAAGCGGGCTTTGATGTCAAAAGGCTATTATAAAGTCAATCAATATTCATGAACATGAATATTCATAAATATATCAATGAACGATGGTGATTGATGATTTACTCCTCTCTGTGCATTTACTAAAAACGATTATAAAAAAGATAAACCTGATCGAGTTTCTTGCCGGTTCTCTTCAATGACTGGCTAGTTTTCCGAACCGGTGGTAATTTTGACGTTCATAAGCGCTCTATTACGGCCTAAATGAATAAAGTATTGTTGATTTTGAATATCACTTCACAGTGTCGCTGTAACTAAGTCCATAAAACACTGTTAACAATGTAAACGGTTATTGAACTATGCGAATACAATGCAAGATGTTTCATCATAAACTTGTGGATTGCATCGCAACCGCACGGCTTGCACAGAGGATATTGTGAAAGAGGTCATCATTGATTTGACACGGACAAACTATGACAGAGACAGAGTTATTGGCGGGATCTTGGAATGCCATGTATTGGTCTTTATATTTTATCCATAATTTTGTGTTATTTGGTTCTATATCGTGTAGGTGATACTTTATGTAATATAGTTTGGTTATTATGCACACGTGAAGTGGATCGGAAATAATACCCGGAGCATGGATTCTGACTAGCCACATAAACTCCCAGGAAAGTTCTAACAAAATGGCCACCATCTTGTTAATTCTTTGAAGTTATATCAATAAACTTATAATATCGTTACTCACTTGACAATGGCAGTAATAGTCTGCTAGATGAATGGTTGCTAAAAATAAAATAGAAGAAGAGGACAAACGAATATTGACGACATATATTCTTTTTAAACTGCTATAAAAAGGACTATATACTAACTACAGACGGCAGCGTGCCTCTCGTTTGCCTAGATAATCGGTGTACCACCTTTGTTATTGTAATCTTGTCGTCGTGTCTTTAAACACTAATAAAACCGAGCTACATAGCTAACCTTTTATAATCTCTAGCACTGCACTGAGTTGTGTACGTAGGCGTGTATATAAAAATCCTATATTGTATTGCCGCCGTTGTACTACACTAACCGAGAGCATAGAATCACACAACTAAAAGCCATATGTATCTTCGAAGTTTATTTTAAAAAGTGAGTGTGTACTTATGACCACACGATAGAAGGGAAAAGTTATAAATAAATTATAACTTAATTTTTCACATTACAGTTCATAGACAAAAGTTCAAAGATGCGTCTCTTATCAGATAGTAAACTTTGTTGATGACGAATGGAGCCGAGTTTACACGATTGATATTGAGAGATAGGATAATTTATATTTCGATTAATGTTCTCAATCATTTTTAAATTACAAATTAAATTATTGTCAATGTTGATTATCGTTATTAATAGTAAGTTTCATCAGTATCGACCAGATGGCGCTTTAAATTAATTTGTTGACAGAAAACCGACCAAGTGTTATAGATATCTTATAGATGGCGCCACGTTTTAATTTTAATTTTTTTTTAATTCAACGTGTAATAACAAAACCACAGTAACGCGTGACCGGACAGACTAGTATTAATATAGATTTTTTAGTACATAATTGATAATTTAATTCTTATAAAAGTTATCAAAATTTTATTTTCAGAGCAACGATCGCCTACAACGGAGCAGTCTTCTGGCTTGGGGTAGAATCGGCACCTATTAAAATCAATTAATTCAATTATTATTTATTAGTGATAAATGTATATTCCTAAAGTGTCCCATCTAGATAATTATTATTATATGCCTATGTGAGAAATGTATTACATATTTACAATTAAAACTTTTTGTAACTATATTATTTCTGCCCGTTTTTTTACTATAATATTTTTACTCAGTTAGAAATAAGTAAACCATTATATGCTAAGAAACACAATTTAACCCTTAGATGCATATTATTACCAACGCTTTACAATCCACATGTTAAAATTTTAGAAAATACGTTATGCGCGAATGAGAAAGTTGACATTACTTTTGACTGGTAAGTTATTTTTTGTTGTTTTAAAATTCGTTTCAAAATTTTAAAAAAATATGTTGGCTGTTAAACCTCTTTTATATCGAAACTTTTTGATGCCGTGACTTTAAAATCTTGGTATTATGTATTTATAATTGTATATTTCCTTTTGATAAAGAATCTGAAATTTTAGAATTATGTTGTCAACCGACATAAGTTTAGGTTTGCTGTACACAAAATACATAAAATTGATTTTACTTTTGTATTTATTTACTCTCTATAACCTTCTTAAATACATACACAGGTGTCATTATTTAATGTATGTAAGAAAAAGGCATTGCCTAATTTTAAAACAACCGTATACTAGTATAGGACCCCAGTATAAAACGATCATCACTGAGCTGGTTAATGGATGAAAGGTTTTTCATATCAAATTAAATATATCAATAAATGTATAGCAAATAGGTTGACTAAAAATGTTCAGGCCTTAATTAGACAAATTCCATACCAATTGAAAATATGAAGCCTATAGAATATCCAAACGTTAGGTTGACTATTTTTTTCTCTTCGCAACTCTAGGGTAAGCAGCTATAAACAGGTAAATCGATACTAGTAACTTGCACTGGTATGGTTAATAAATGAATGTTAAATTAAAATAAATATTATTTCATTACAAACACGGTAGTATAGGGTTGTCTGCAAAAAATCAGTCCTGAATTCCGGTTGTAGAGTTTTAAAAAGTAAAAAAGTGTTCGTACCCCTGCAAAATTTCAAACAAACTCACATTCGTGTTTAGGTATGTAATAAGTTAAGATTCGAACAAAGAATCGCAAATTTAAACAGTATTCAAAATTAGCTCTAACTCTGAAAAGTTATAAATTTCGCCAAAATCGATTCAGCTATTTCAGACGCTTCAATTAATTTTATTTATATATATACATTACAATGATAGTTACTTGATACAAAAAATTAAAAAATTACAGGAATTAGTAATTTTCTGAGAAAATACAATGAATACGACACTACATTTCACTCAATGCATTATATTTTACATCTTGCATTTTATTCTATGGAACATTTAAATTGAAAAGAACAATTAAACACATTTTATATCCACGATTGTTTAAACAACTTTCAGTAATTTATATTTCAATATTCTTGATTATATTTGGCATCTTGTTTTCTTTTCTTTAAGTAGTTCTTTTCTTTTCTTAAGTTAGCTTTCTTAAGTTAGTTTTAATTTTTATAGATGAAAACATTTTCACTTTTTCATTTATTCTCGTTCTAGTTTTTTTTCTTTTCACATTTATCAATATTTAATGTTACATAATTTTATTTTTTATTATTATTAATTGTGTAAGTTGTATCGATGTGATAAAGCGTCGTAGGTTTACTATACTCCTTCTTATTATTGTTACTATATTATTCATCGTACTGTTGACTGTTGCTTTATTCACAATTATAAATAAATAAATGACTTTGATCCAAACAATATTATGAACATATATATTGGTACGCGTTTGATTGTCGCTGCGCACCGACAAACCGACTATCTAGCTAGGCAATTGTAGTTGCGCAAACGATTGGCATATAGAAACTTTGAGCAGTAGTAACCAATAGACGAATATACAATTGAGATTTTGTTATCGATTCACAAGCTCACAATTATATATAAATAAATATCCGAAGACGTGCCTCTAGACAGTTTTCGAATCGAAACTATGAATTAAGAACGAATATATTACCTCTTTATTGAACCTCTTTAGAAGGAACTTAAAATTTATTAATAGCATTTTACAACTAAATACTTGATAGTTTTTGGCGGGATCTTGGAATGCCATGGAGTGGATTTTATATTTTATTCATAGTCTCTGTTATTTAACTTTATATTTTGTAATACTGGTGTTGTTTTACTTAATATAGTTTGGTTATTGTGCACATTTGAAGTGGATGGGATATCATACTACGGAGCATGAAATCCGACTTGCCACAAAAATGGCAACCATCTTGTTTTTTTTATTGTAATAATCACAAGAAACTTGTAATATCATTACCTACTCGACAATGGCAGTAATAATCTATTGGAGGATTTGTTGAAAAAAAACCTACTATATACGCGCTCATGCTATTGTGGTAGATAGAAATAATGAATTGTAATCTCTCTTAACCCTTAACTACTATTTCATATCATTCACATTTTTGCAAAATCTTCGTATAAGTTCATCGGATTTATTTTACTAAAACCTGGCTTTGTTCATACCGTGTTCGGACACAGAGTCGATGGACGTAGATTCAATCCTTGAGCTGAGTCGGAGCTTCTTGTAAATGAAAACATCGTGAGAAACCCTAGCGTGGTAGTAGGGTTTTTTCTAAGTCCGTCTGGCTACCTACCACCCTCTCAAATTGAGAATCTATCGCCAAGTACCTGTTGTTGTTGTTCCAGCTGGTGCACTTGAGAGCCAGTCCCCTTGGGTTTAGCGTGTTTACCATTTAGACCACGGCGTCATTTAACATCAGGTGAGATTGTGTTCAAACGATAAAACCTATAAAGTAAAAATAAAAGCTGTGGTTGTCAAACGGAGTTCCGAAGGCCGCATCAAGTGGTCAGTATTTGTGCGACCCGCGACATAGCGAACAATATTAGTAGACAATTACCATCAAGACTGTTTTACATAATATGGGAATACGAAGTAAATCGAGTGAGCGGGATCGTTTGTGTATGTTAAATTTAAAACTTACACGGTTTTGCACTGGATGCCGTTGTCGGAACTGGACCAAATTGAAATGGGACCACACGGGAAGTACCAGCTTTCAAATAAAAAAAAGAATAATCAAAATCGGTTCACCCAGTCCAAAGTTATGAGGTAACAAACATACATAAAAAAATACAGTCGAATTGATAACCTCCACCTTTTTATGAACTCGGTTAATAAAGGCTTCATATTAATATATTGGTCTTTTTTAATAAGTAGGTATACGTTATGTATCCACGCCTTCGTCCATAGCGCTTCCTGTATTTCTAATATAATAATTTCCAGTATGATAATTGACACCCTTTACCAATAATTCCAGGACACAATTTCTTTAGAAAGACTCCGAGACTAACTGCAGGTTAGATTTATAATTGCTTGTGAACCAGTTAATAGTCAGTGAAATGATCTGGCAAATAAATAACTTCACAAATTGCTGTTGCCATACAAGATTTATGGGGCACTCGCATTTTGACAGCACATAAAAATATGCCAATGATTAGTTAACTACACAATCCATGCATTTTGAGTTCCGCAGATGTAACTTATGGTTCTATGTCGCCCTTGATCAGAAAAGTATGACTACCTCTGTACTAAGACAATATCAAGTATACGACAGTGGCAAATATCTGCTTTTAAACGACTGTACAGAAAGAGGGTATTTTTCGAATGGATATGAGTATACTTTTTTGGACACTCTGTGAGCCTATTCACTTTGATTGGTATCCTTAAATTCGTTTCAATTTTTATTATTATTAGTAATTCTAAGCGAATGTAAAAAGATACAAGAAATGACAATAAAAACTACTTAAACGCGGAATTAAAAATATAAAACACAATAAAGCATAAAAATTCGTTTATTAGATTTTATAAATCTTACGTTACAATTCCTATAAAGCGTACAAAATAAACTATGCAATAAAAATAAAATAAAACTTCGATACAAACAATAACTTTTACCTTTCTTTGTCCAATAACAGAACCTCGGTAAGTCAAAACAACTCGAACGAAAATTTTGTTCCCTCTTAAATTATGAACCTTTATAGCTCAAATAAAAAATAAATGTAATACCAACTTTAATAATTATTTTACCAACATATATTTCATAAAACTAAAATCATAAATACATTAATGCGAGAAACATTAAAAATAACATAACTATAAGACATGACACTGGCAGATGCGTCAGTCATGCTTTGCCAAAATTAAGAAATAAAAACAACATAATAATTTTCAACATTACACCAGTAAAAAGACGTTTAATTTATATTCACAATAAGATCCGAAATAAAAGTCAAAATTCTCGCGTCTCCGTTAAATTTCGACTCACCGAAGTTTTACCGTATATTCATATACAACAATACATATATAAAATGAGATTCAAATGTAATACAAACTATAAGTACAACATAATCTATTTCAAGTTAGTTTATGGACAAGCAATACAAAATTCGTATAAAATTCTACAGTAGATACCTAATGCACAATTCCTTTATATTCTTATTTAACAATAATTTATTGATCTAATGAATAGTTATGTGCCTTTTGTGGTTTTTATTTTACAACCTTATACCCGCAATTTCGTACGTGGAGCCCGCACGTTTCTGGAGACTGCCTCTTTATAACTTTATTATACTCTTTAATATACTCGCCTGGTAAATTTTAATATCAGTTATCTGCCAATGACATTCCCATTAAATCGACAGACGATCCTCGAGATTAGTTGGAACAAACATACTAACAGACAGACAAAAATGTTAAGAATTAGTTTTCTGTTATAATACATTTAGTAAAAAGCTATTATTTTGACATTACGGACACTTCATTCTATTTATTTGTACAGATATGTTGCTGACTTCGCTAACTCGGTTACCTTAGCAAGATGAGATAATATCGCTTACTCGGAAAGAATATCCGACCTACATACATTCCTGGAAGGCGATTACGGAGTCGCTATTTTGGCGAGGACAAAAGTGATTTATATTCAATCTATTAAAAACTTTTCATATAACCTAGTTTGATCCAAATGAATTCAGACTTTAGTTTAGCTTAAAGCTGCGGCTTATTTTTACTGAACACTCTTGGTAAATATTTTTAAATGATACCTATATAAATTCGAGACCAAATAAAAACTCAATACATTTGAGTTCATTATAGGGAAATATGATAATACATGGAAGAAGAGATCAATGGAAGTCGTATTAAGTCCTTATCTACAATCCTGAGTTAAACACCTAAGCAATAAATTAACCGACAGATATATAATATATACGATGCAGCATTACTTATAAAAATCTGACGAACAACTTCATTAAAGTACATCTCTCTTTGTCTAATGCATATTGTTAGAAGATAGAGTTAATTGTTTAACGTAATGACAGTACTTTTTTTTATCTGACACAGATCATGGCTTCGTAAGTCAGCTTAGATGAAATAGCAGTTTGAGTTTTTGGCGGGATTTCGAAATGATTTTATATTTTATTCATAATATTATGTCAATCGACTCTATATTTTGTAATATTGGTGGTATTTTACATAATTAGTGAAGTGGATGGGAGATAATACCACGGAGTATAAATACTGAGATGCCACAAAAAACCTTGAAAAGGGTGCCGCCATCTTGTTAGAACATTGGAATTATCGCAAGATACTTGTAATATTATTACTTCCTCGACAATGACAATAATTATCTACAAGATTGATTGCCAAAAAGAAATTTAATAATTATGAAATATTTTCATCTATGACTCACAAAACAAAATGCATTTGAAATATAACAAAGAGTTTAGAATTTATCTACATATTTAATTAATTACTTTAACGTATAACACTTTACAGAAGTCGTGTCTAGCTATAAAAGGGCTCATTAAATATAAAACGTTTGACTTTACACAACTACGTTGATGGTCCCAATGGTAATCCAACACGACATGTTTGAAAGTAATTGGCATTTGCTTGCATGCAACTTTTTGTTCAATACAGAAACATAAATACAATAGGAAACTAACAATCAATATTATAACTCAGACGTTTATAGCTAAAGCAATAAATAATACAGTGTTATCAAATAATTGTGTTGCAATAAAGGTTAGAGCGGTCAATTCTGTTGCAGTATCTAACGGCGAGACAAGGTCACAGACTCTGAATGCACTAACTTTATACAAAGAGAGAATATTATTCATTAAATATAAATTATGCATATGAGGCAATAAAGTTAGGGCAAGCTGTGACAAATAAATTAACTTTCATTTCTTTTATGATTTAAATAAGTAATCTTTATTCCATAATTTAAAGTATTTAGTCTTCATAAAAAAAAATGATAACGTATGTGTGTTATATTGTATGTTATATAATTATAACATAGCTAATGCTAATAAATATTTTTTAAACTGTACTATACGAGAGTGGAATACACAATTAATGGAGATAATGTTTAATTAAATTATTATTTCTTATAACCTTATTTTTATGATATATTTCCATAACCTCGATTTGGCGCAGGCGTATTTATATTTAATTTACTACTACATCCCTTTGTGTTATTCCATTCCTTACACAATTTTATTATATTTTTTAAGTAGCAATATCCTATTATAAAAAAAAAAACTGTATTAAATATTAGAAATGATAATATCTGCATATATATATTTTTATATGGATAAATAAAATTAATCTTATTAATGAAATACAAATTCCATCTTGCATATTAGTGCACAATTTCCATATTCTTTTAACTACTGCCATTATTAAAATAAGATAACTAAACTCATAAAGAACAATAAAAAACGATTGGAATATATAAAGTAGTAAAATAAATATATATTTCATACAGATGAAAATTTTCGAATAATAAAAAAAACTAAATTTACTACCTTTTGGTCTAAATTAAATGCACTCGATTTTGAGCCTTAATTCTATATATCAAAACATCACAGTTAATACTGAATACATAGTAAAAAATATGAATAGTTAAATAAATATAAGGGCTAATCATTGGTTCTGTATGAAATAGTTCTGCCTCTTCAACTGTCTATACAATGAGATATACTTCCCAGCAGCAGAGGTCCGCGGCACCACATACTGTTTGCAGAACAACTTGGGGTCCTGAGCCTTCTCGGAAAGCTCCCCGCAGTCCAGAGCACGGAGAACAGTAAGCACAAACGTGAAACAGTTATGCCTCTCTTCGTGATAATTTTCTGCCTTCCAACGGGGACTTAAACTAATCTAAAATATAGAAGAAAATAAATTAACTAATCTTGTAATTATTCTAAATCGCATCGCATTACAACTAGACTGATAAACATTATCTTCTACTAATCACAAAGGTTTTAAATCATTTTTTTACTGAATAATATCTAAAGCGGGTATTTTAACAGATATCTATTTGATTTATGTGTTTAGAGTCTGCTTGAGACAACCTAACAGGTATTGCCACAAACTGGCTCAATACTGGGTCAAAGCATGCAAAATTTGTGCATATAGACATCGAAAGATAGAAACTTATATTGTTACAATTTTTGTTCCAAATAAGGACAAAGTATCTAAGAGGTGAAACTTAAAAAAATGATCAACATCCATCCAGTATTTTTTCTATAATGTGTGCATAATGATAGATCTCTATTATTCTATTTAAGTAAAAGATGTTATATTTAAATACTACATAGCCTATGTCACCAACATTAAGACAAATCAAATAACATCTCATGTATCGTAAATCTATCTAGCTGTTAAGGTAGGAAGTATGCCAAAGAAATAATAATGTAACACATATATACAGTGAAAACAGTACTTTCTACTACACAGTCTGAAAAAAACTAGTTATTATTAGAGAAGTATACATCAATAGAAAGGGGCTGGTAAAGTATCAATTAAGCAAAACTTTTATAATTTCTGAGTTTCTCGACCGCAAAAGTAAACAATTCTTTTAAACCCTGTCCCATTCTTGTGTAAACATTTACGGATATTGATTAGATAAAAATAAGTACTTATTAATTCATTATGATTTGAAGTCTAGAAATAAGGAATTTATAGTCTATTGTGGAATTAACTCATAGTAGTATATTACTAAGGTGATGGTAGATCGGTGTGTAAGATTGTGCAACTCACATATCAGATCTACACATTCAGAGCCTCCTATCCCCGACGTCATCAAAAATAAACAAATTGAAAATCCCCGCCCAATAGTAGTAATTACACTAAATTACCTTTATAAGGATGCTGTCCCATATCTCATTCCAAAGCTCATCAAACTGCTCCAACAAGAGGCACTGGTCCCAATCAGAACTTGTGTCACGGGAGCTCCACTTTTCCATATCTGTATCTACACCACGGATACCTTCTTCACTGAATTCCACAACGCAACCCATTGAATTGGTGACACCTATGTGCAAATCTTTGGAATTATAATAATCACTGGAACAATATACTCTTTGTTAGTCATATTTGACTATAGACAACCTCTTTAATGCAATACTTTATAATTAGAAATTTTATTCAAAATTATTTATCTATAGTTTTACCTCTGCCATATTTCTTTTACATTTAGTAGGTAGTAAAGAAATTCATTTTTTAATCATTTGTTAAAGCACAGAGCCACAATATGTATTTTCTCAAATTACATGTTTTTATACTTTCAGTACTTTTTTTTTGTAATGTGTATTTTAGCACTTGTGTAATTTACTAATAATAATAACTAATATGTAATTTAGTACACTGACCACTAATAGATATAATAGATAAATAAAGAAAGCACTTTGTGCTGTATTTATGGGTTAATTTTAGTTTTTGTTGTTTGAATCATTTGCATTGTTAATTTTCACTTTTCTATTTATTCTAATATAGTTTTTAAACTTCTTTTTTATATTAGAAGTAATAAAAGTTTTATATCCTTGTTAACATGCCGTTAGACACTGTTGCTCATTCAGTTATAAGTAATTTTAATGACTCGAACTTTGATAAGACATGTGATTCAACGAAATTATTTGTAATAAAAAAAATAATTATTTAAACTACTTACTTGAGAAAATCCCCGTGAGTCGGTTTCATAACAATCGCACGAGGATATTGAGACGCTTTCACGAAAGGATAAGGAACTCTGAAAAGAAAAATCAGGCCACTTAGCAACAAACTTTTAGAGACGTCTAACGAGGGTAATTACATCGCCTCATTAACTCACCTAAAAGGCAAGAGATTGAAGTCATATCTATCTAACTTTTGCTTACAAACAGGGCATTCTTCGGGTATAATAGTGCAGAATACTTTATGGCCACAGTGATGGAAACAAAGGATTCCCGGATCCATTATTTAAGTTAACAGAATTCGTCGATTTTCAATGAAACCTATTTCTTTTACAATTTTGTTGTAACTATAGAACGTACTAGAATTTATTCACGGTCAATAAATTAGAAATGGACTTGTATAACTTGCAGAATAACACAAAGTGTAATGGGATACACAAGACCTATTGTTCTACCTTTCACATGATACTGGAAAATAGAATTGTCAGAAATTCATAAGTTCGGTACTGTCAATTCCAAGTACAACGTTCGAAAACCTTATTAGCTTACTTTACATTTTCATGACAACGTTTTTTTTTTTCGAATAAACTAGTAAACGCATCAAATGTACCAAACTAATTTATTTATTTTTTTAAATATAGGATACAACTCAAGTAACAGTTTTAATAAGTTCGCACAAAAGAAACACAATCGGATCTACAACTTGTACTGGTTTAAGATTCTGAACACACTTTAATACTATTTACGATTGGTTGACAACTTAAAACAGGAAAAGCGCGGGAAACATTGAAAAGGGCGGACGCGGTTTTTTCGTTTAAATTCCATTTTAACTATTTTATGATCAGTAGTGTGTAGTTGTGTATATATTTGTGTAGATTATTGTTTCTAGTTGTTTTTTTTTTGTATTATTTCAACATTCAGTAGGTAAGTTCTTTTTTTTAAATTATTTAGTTGTACGCCATGAACGAGCCCCCGGATCCTGGGGGCACAATACCCCATGCAAGTGAATATGTTATTGTTAAATCTACTTGTACTGTCGATAATTCATCTATGGATATACCGGACGATGTCCGATCGTATGATTCTAGTGTAGACACAGACGGGTCACGATCTCAACCAAGACCACACAAGCGTATCCATCTTCAAAAAAAATGTAGGCATTGCAATAAAAGAAAGAAAAAGAATAGTTCTTTACTTGATAATAAATTTACTGATTGCCAGTGTTTGGACTCAGAAGTTGTTTCTGAAAAAAAGATTAGTTTTTTACAACCAGCTTTAATTTCTAATCAAAATTCAGACATTATTTTAAGTAACAAATCTACTCCAAATATTGCTGAAGACTGTACTATAAAGAATCCTACACCTGTAGGGAGATCTTTATACACAGAAACGGATAATTCACCATATATCATACATGTACAGCGAATTCAGTCTTCACCAAACGATGGCACAACTATTCACGGTGCCATTTAAAGATCAGATTACAGACGATCTATTAAATTCTATGCCACCTATTATAGGGAATAGTTCCACCATCAATAATTTGTTTTCTATCAGTGAATTAAAAGGGGTTTTATCATGTACCAAAGATACATCACCTGGGTCAGACGGTATTCTATATTCATTTCTCTCCAATCTTGGTGAACAGGCTTTAGGTTATTTTTTAGAAATAATAAACACTGTCATGATGACAGGAATTGTTCCTTTATCATGGAAATCACAATTGGTATTGCCAGTACTAAAACCTAATAAATTACCATCAGATGTATCATCTTATAGGCCCATTGCAATGTCATCAGTGTTACTTAAAGTAACTGAACGTTTAGTGAAAAATCGCCTAGAATGGTTTCTTGAAAGCCATGAATTATTTTCTAAGAGTCAATTTGGTTTTCGAAAAGGCAAAAGTACATTGGATTGTATTAGTATTCTCACTACTGATATTAGAATTGCATTTTCAAATAATAAATCCACTCTATCAGTGGTTTTGGATATTAAATCAGCATATGATAATGTCCTCCTACATATCTTAATACGAAAACTTTGTATGCTTAAAATTCCTGATTTGTTTATTAACTTTATTATTAACTCCTTAACTGACAGATTTATAACCTTGGATGGTACTAATATATCAAGGAGGCTATCCAAAGGACTCCCTCAAGGTTCTGTACTCAGTCCATTGCTATATAATGTTTATACATATGATTTGGAGTCATCTCTAAATGGAACAGTTGAGGTACTTCAGTATGCTGACGATTTATTACTGTATTCTTCTGATTATTCTATTACAAATTTAGTATCAAACGTTTCTCATTCCCTTTCACTTTTAAAAACGTGGATGGATCCAAATGGCTTGGAGTTGTCTCCACAAAAAAGCGTGGCGATTTTATTCACAAGACGCAAGACAGTACCTCATATTACACTATCTTATGAAGGAGTAGATATTCCACTTAAAAATAATGCTAAATATCTGGGTATATTACTGGACTCAAAACTTACTGGGCTTCCACATTCAGAATATATTGTGGCAAAATGTGAAAAGCTTTTAAACTTACTTAGATGCCTTTCAGGTGTTTGGTGGGGTGCTCATCCGGTTTCTATGAAGCTCGTTTATCATGCTCTGATAAGAAGTGTTTTAGACTATGGAACTTTCTTGTTGGTTCCTGGTAGTGTAGCTGGATTTAAGAGATTAGATATAATCCAATCGAAGGCTTTGAAACTAATATCTGGTGCAATGAGATCGAGTCCTATAAATGCTTTGCAGGTTGAATGTGGTGATCCTCCGTTGTGTTTAAGACGGCAATATTTGTCGGATAAATTTCTGTGTCGAATTCTACAGTTATCTACTCACTCCCTTATAGCTAAGTTACATTGTTTAAGTGGTCTCATTAGATTGTCTTCATATTGGACTTGCAAATCCCGTCCATGTTTGATTAATAGTCTCCTAAAATTGCAAAAGATAGAGGCACCAATTCATAACTCTCCTTGTCTTCCCATATTTTGTGCTGATTTTGATAGTTTGCTTTTTTCTCCTAATATCTATTTTAATTTAGACATAGGACCACATGATAAAAGTGCCAGTCCATATTTTAATTCTATAGTACATAGTAAGTGGTCTCATTGGCATCATATTTATAGCGACGCATCAAAACAATCTCGTTTTGGGTGTGTAGGTGTTGGTGTATATCATTCCCAGTACAATATTGTTCAAAAAATTAAACTGCCTCCTGAGTCATCCGTATTTACGGGTGAATGTTTTGGTTTATTTAAAGCAGTGGAATATGTGCTTCTGATGAAGTTACATAAAACAGTTATCTTTACAGATGCTAAAAGCGCATTACAGGCATTACATAAACCTCCATTCCAAAATAAATTTAATTTTCCTTTGATCATAGATATTCGTTCTAAGCTTCATCTATGTTACTTAAGAGGATATCGTATTTCTTTTGTTTGGATTCCTAGTCATTGTGGAATAATGGGAAATGAAAGAGCGGATGAATTGGCGAAACAAGCAGTGATTTGTGGTGACTTATTCCCATATAAAAATTATAGTCATGACCTAGTGGCACTGCCTAGAGTTCATCTCTGGGATTCTTGGAATGAACTCTGGGCAGTTAGTAGTCAGTCAAAAGGTAAATATTATTATCGTATTCAACCGACAATATCCACAAAACCATGGTTCTATAAATGTAAGTTCGACAAAACTCCTACATCAATTTTGATACGGATGCGCTTGGGTCATGTGTGTACACCGGAACATCTCGCTAAACTTGGAATCATAGAAAGTCCTACCTGTAGTTGTGGTTACGAAGTTGGTGATTTAAACCACCTTATTTTTTCTTGTAGTAATTACGATCACTCTGTGTTGTTTAGTCAATTATTGTCCTTTCATGTCCCTTTACCTACTAATATAACTACCATACTTCATACTCTTAATATAGACATTTATCATGCACTAGCTTCATTTATGACGAGAAATAGTATCAGAATTTAGCTAAAAAAAAAAAAAAAAAAAAAAAAAAAAAAAAAAAAAAAAAAAAAAAAAAAAAAAAAAAAAAAAAAAAAAAAAAAAAAAAAAAAAAAAAAAAAAAAAAAAAAAAAAAAAAAAAAAAAAAAAAAAAAAAAAAAAAAAAAAAAAAAAAAAAAAAAAAAAAAAAAAAAAAAAAAAAAAAAAAAAAAAAAAAAAAAAAAAAAAAAAAAAAAACTTAAAACAGATGATTAATTCTTGAAACTAATTCTCCAATGGAACTGAGGAGCGGGACATACAAACTCATAATCTTTTAATTGTAACTGTTTTTGTGTTTTATGTATTTTTATTATATACAAAAACAAACTGTATTTTATGTACCTATTGAAAAAAAATGAACCATTAAACTGTGGTAACAATTTATAAATATGTGCTGATACTTATATATTTATTAAATTACTTTATTTACTCTAAATATATAATAATGACCCCAAAAACTCTTATATGATTAAAATCGGGTATTAGACATTTTTATTAGTTAAAACTATATTAAAAGAGGCCGATATTCTTACGATAACACATGCTTCAACAAAGGGATTTGATTAGATTTATTATATTATACGTGGCTCGCAAAGGCACTTGACCGCTGCGCTGGTGAAGCCTGCGTTAAGAATTTTGTCAATAATTCGTAAACGGTTTTGATGTATTGTGATTAATGGTTGCCATAGCAACGAACCGTGGCGGTAAACCACACCTCGTATGAGATCCATTTCCACGTTCCAGTGAGCGTCGGCACTTACAACTACAGTTTCGTGTTCCAATATTGAAATAACCAAGTGTTCGACAAATAGTGTATTATATATTAAATCAAATAAAGTTAACTGACCTAAACTGAATTAAAGAATATAAATTACAATTGTTTTGTTTTAATTCAGTAGATTGTGATATAAAGAAAAGCATTAAATATAAGTTAGAAAATTTTCAACGATTTTATTATCGGGTGAACAAAATGTATGTCAGTAGTTATCTTCAAGTCTTTGCTCTCGTTCATGGATAGGCAGAAACGTTTGAAATCAGTTAGTTTAGTGAAAATAAGCTTTGTACGATGCACGATAAGGGAAAGACAGTATTCCTAGGCGTCTGTTTAGTGGTTACTTATCGTCTGGTCGCAGCAGGGATTTCTTGCTTGAGCAACCCATGTTTGCATGGGATTTGTATAGATGACATTAATAGGTAAGTGTTTTCTCTTTTAATAATAAAATTATCGCAGATTTCTTTTGTGGTTTTATAGTATTTTAAATTATAGTGCTATGTTTTTAGTAGATGGTTGGCCAATAATTATATGCGACTAAATTGTGACCACCGTAAATCAAATGACAAACGTATATATCGGGTCGGGTAGATTGCACTCAGGCATAACAGCGAGGGCTGATGATGGATTTTAAATATTTTTGTTTTGGGACTGAAATGTTCTACCATCAGGTACAATGAAGTCACTATTCTTCGCACATTATCCAGACATGTAGATAGCTCCTGTTCTCCTAGCTAGACTATGTGTCTAAAAGAACATTAAACAATATCTTATTACCCCACCCCGTATGAATATTTTGTAATTAAAATTAATATATTCTACTAAAGTTATTCAACGAAACATATTTTTTTAAATTACATTGTACACAAATGTCTACACACAGCGGCACACTGGGCAACTTAAACTTGTAGGGTTCCAGACTGTTCTCATCAGGCGTCGAGGAAGAACAAATAAGCATTTAACAAAAAAAAATTGGAGCGAGACTTTAAAAACAGATAATTCTGTTGAGAGATACGAAAGAAAGCGAAGTCACTATAACAGCATTACAAATTATGTGGTAATTTCGAACAAACAGAGCACAAGACACTCCTATATGGTTACAATATCTTATTTAATAGAAAATAGTGTATAATTGAGATAGGACTTGAGTTTTGGTGTCAGTAATACCACCAATCAAGCTAAGAGACACCTCAATACTGAGTTTAATTATCATCAGCCTATAAGAGAGCCTCAGTTGGGTCATAGGCCTCTTCCCGAAGGAAGGTATAGCTATAATCACCATGCCAGCTAACGAGATAGTGTCAATTTGAATCTCTGAGAAATTCACAGTTCTATATTTTCTCACATAGAATGTTATTTACAAGAACATTTCTCAGGTTCAGGTATCCTTCACCGTCACCCGATAGTGTTACCAATTTAAATTAATAAATGTACGCGAATTTTGAAAATTTCCTTGTTACATGTAGGGGGACATCGGATTGATATTCCACCGGTCAAACCACTAGACAACGACGACAATTTACTTACTTACGAGTGAATTTGGCATAATATAATTGTAGTTTTGTTTATTGTACGTAGCATGGCAAAGTGACTGCACTATGCCTGATGGTAAGCACAGTATAATCTAAAAACAACGGCGACACCGAGAGCCATGCCATCCGTCTTCGGTCGCCGCTTTCATGTCGACTTGCGTATATGTCTCTTCACGTTACTCTTCAAGGACCCCATGTTATAGGATAATTAACGTATAATAACTATTCCAGCACATATTCTTGTTACTGCGTCGATGGTTACACGGGGGTCCAGTGTCAGACCAACTGGGATGAGTGCTGGTCAACACCTTGCCAAAACGGTGGCACCTGCATCGACGGCGTGGCATCGTACAACTGTTCGTGTTCCGATGGTTTTATCGGTTGGTTAATAAAACTTATACACGGTAATATGCATGTACTAGATAAGACGTAGGTCGTATAAAAATTAGGGCAACCCCAGGACTAAATAGGCCATAGTCGTAAGCCACTGGTCGGCTCGCGAGACGCATACAGCTCTTTCACTCCTTAATTGCGGCTCTTCTACTAAGAATTTAGTATAGACACGAAATATTATTTATTAACTTGCCTTGTAAGAGAAGAGGAAGAGATGAGAGATATACATTGATGATTTATGCCTACAGTAAATAGGCACGTTTTTTAGCTATTATAACACGGCTAATCGCTCACAAAAAAGACATAATGAACAAAGGCGAGCTCGAGAGTGTTTTTTTAAATCGTAATCCAGTTCTGTATTGTTTACTTTCGGCTCTTTTAGATGACCAATTTGCTGATCACTGCTCTGAGAGATACTCTTTAAGTGTGACAATTTTTATGAATATTAGGTTTTAAAAGTCGTAAATAAGTTTTATAGAAATCATTAAATGACCATAATAACACAATGACCCTTTTCGAATAACATATATCTGTCCATATCTTTGGAGAGGTCAAATCAAATCAAAAACACTTTATTCAATTTAGGCCCTAAAATGGCACTTATGAAAGTTAAAACTACCACCGGTTCGGAAAACAACCCAGTCATCGAGAAGGACCGGCAAGAAACTCGATCTGGTTTATCTTTTTAACAAATATATATAATACATTATGTAAATGTCACAAACGTTTTTAATGGATGCATAGAGATGAGTTAATACCAGACATCACCATCGTTCACATATTGATCCACTCTATAATAGCCTTTTGACACCAAAACCCGCTTGACATGGCGCTTAAATTCAGAATCCGGCAAATCGTTAATATCCTTTGAGACTTTGTTGTAAAATCTAACACTATTTCCCAAAAAACTGTTACTGGTTTTACTAAGTTTAAAACGTGGAACAACCAGTTTGTTATAGTTTCTAGTATTTATATTGTGCCGGTTTTTTTTCGAAATCTAGCTTTTCAAGGTTCTTACGGACATACATTAAATTGTCAAGAATGTATTGGGAGGGCGGAGTTAAGATACCGTACTCCTTGAACTTGGTCTTTAAGGATTCGTGAGGTATTATCATATTGTAAATTGCTCGTACAGCCCGTTTTAGTAATAAAAATGTGGTGTCTACCTCAGCTGCTGTCCCCCACAACAGAATGCTATAAGACATTTTGCCGGATTCTGAATTTAAGCGCCATGTCAAGCGGGTTTTGGTGTCAAAAGGCTATTATAGAGTGGATCAATATGTGAACGATGGTGATGTCTGGTATTTAAAACGTGGAACAACCAGTTTGTTATAGTTTCTAGTATTTATATTGTGCCGGTTTTTTTTCGAAATCTAGCTTTTCAAGGTTCTTACGGACATACATTAAATTGTCAAGAATGTATTGGGAGGGCGGAGTTAAGATACCGTACTCCTTGAACTTGGTCTTTAAGGATTCGTGAGGTATTATCATATTGTAAATTGCTCGTACAGCCCGTTTTTGTAATAAAAATGTGGTGTCTACCTCAGCTGCTGTCCCCCACAACAGAATGCTATAAGACATTAAGCTATGGAAGTAGGCGAAGTAGACTAACCTGGCAGTGGCAATATCAGTTAGCTGGCGAATCTTACGTACTGCAAATGCAGCAGAACTTAATTTGCTTGCCAATTGTTTAATTTGAGGACCTCATTGTAATTTTGATCTTGATCTAGTGTGATACCAAAGAATACAGTATTATCAACTAACCCTACAAAATTCCCTTCGATCTTGATGCTACTCTCAACTTGTGGCTCATTAGGCAAAATAAATCTCATACATTTTGTTTTACCTGTATTTAGTACTAAGTTATTTAATGCAAACCAATGAGAAATATCGTTTAAAGTATTTACATGCCCGTCCTCTGAATCTGTCCTTTTTACTTTAAATATAATAGAAGTATCGTCTGCAAAAAGCACCATGTCAGCACAGTTATTGACCATTAGCGGCAGACCATTTATGTATATTAAGAACAAGAACGGTCCTAGAATAGAGCCCGGTGGGACGACAATTCGTGCAAAGGATCCTACAGAAGTTACCTCTTGTACGCTAACTTTCTGACAACGATCTTTTAAATAAGGGTTGCATTTAGCAATATTAGTGTACATTTATTAATGTGGGCTCAACCGAAAGCCAACCTAGAGCAATTTGCAACAGCACATTCTGAGCTGAGGTCCTTTTCAGAGCTGAATTAGATAATCAGTTTAACAATCTACTAATGTTATAATTATATGTAGGTATTATGTGTATAATTTTGTTCATATTTTTCACAGGATAGACACACTTTGTTTGTTCTAAATTAATAATTTTAGAATAACGAAGCGCGTAGTGTCCATTATATTTTCTTTCTTAAATTAGATTTAAGTGAAGTACTTGAACGGGTAATATTTAAGAAGTAGCAATGAGATTAATTTATTATTTAAACAAAACATTAATTTTTTTAATAAATTAACTTATGATTTGAAAAAAAAGAGAAAAAAATTTTTTATATTTATTTTATCTGTTACTCCTAAACGAATTCGATTCGAATTTCAATTAACAAATAACATAACAGATAATATATTTCGTTACTAATAAAAGTTTTGTAGTTATATTTTTATTAATATAACTAAGTAGGCATAGTACGTTGCGTGTAAACCAAATAAATATAGTCCACAGAGGATTAAATCTAATCAAGTGTTAAGTTAAGTAGACTGGACACACTTTTTAATTGGATGAAAAGTTATTACGTGATATTTGACACGGAACTATAATAATCCATAGGGAATATTGAAACATTACAAAAAAATAACGATTATGAATGTGCTATGTGTTTATCATATATCCTATACAAATTACAAACGTCAATTTGTGAAAATGGATCTTCTAATACATTATTACTGTCATTGATAAATATGTAATGATATTCAAGTCCCTTGCGATCATTTCAGTGAAATAACAAGATGGTGGCCGTTTTGTTAGGATTTTCCAAGGAGTTTTTGTGGTAAGTCAGAATCCATGCTCCGTGGTATTATTACCACCATGAAAACACCACGAATATCACAAAATATAGAGCCAAATAACACAAAATTACGAATAAAATATCCACTAATGACACTCCAAGATCCTGCCATAAAGCATATGGATAGATGTTTTTAGTTGTTCACGCCAATAACTAATAAAAGCATTTTGGTGTAACTTTACAAGAATATAACTCATACGTCAGATTACCTTATAGACTATAATTTATAAATATATCGTTTGAATTCTCCAAAATATAAAGATAACCATCAAGTACATAAAAAAAAAACCTATCTCAGTATGTACTGCATAAAATATTATACCAGAGTTGCCCAGACTTTTTTCTTCATAAACCTCATAGATTTCTACCATATTCCCAAAAGTCGTCAAAAGTGTGAAGATTAGATCTAACTATGGAAATTTGCGTTGTGGCTGAGGTTCCAATTACAAATTAATGGTTTTCGAAAAAAAGTGAGAATTTATTGTTTAATCAATTAATTTATTTTGCTATGATTGGATGTCAAAAAAAGTAAAGTTGGCCATGTTGAATATGGAATTTCCAAGGTTTTCCAAGTAACAGCGACTGATAGTATGTATTATTTGCCTAAATTGATAGGTGAAGTCAAGCCAACATTTTATCTCATCACTATCGAAAGCAAATAAATTTTCTTGGGCCCCGCTAAGGAATAGTGAACCCTCAGTTTTTTGTCACGCCAACGTAGACCCCCGACTAGTCTCCCGTGGACCCCTGGGGACCCTTGGACCACTTTTGGAAACTAAGGTTATAACTAAGATATACGGATATCACCTATGGTGTCGTGATTTTTAAATATACAATCACAGGCGGCCGACTGCTTGTTTTATATATTGGGTGATATGAGTTTTAAATTTATGTTTGAAATAGGTAAGGGTAAAATGAAACAAACAAGCGTTCGTAAAGGGCGGACTTGATCGTGCGGGTTTTATGAGGGGGACAATTACTTAATTACTTGAGTATTATATTGTAAATACACGTATATAGTTGAGCTTTGTGTTACGAAGACAAAACAATCATACAGAATGTATAAAGCTTTATTTTTAAAAATTTTATTTGTGCTTGGGCCAATTTTGTTTCCATCAGTTTGTATCAGTCAGTCCCAATGATATTAAAAGTAAAAAACTGTATATACATCATAAGCACTTCGACAGTGCCTTGTTAAAAGTCAGCTACCTAGCAAACGTGATCTCAGTATCGTGTCAGCGTTAATGAAAGAATGTCGTATACGGATCGTTTCATAAAATTCCTCAAAACTATGGCTAACGCAATCCTGTGTTATGAGATATTGCAGAAACTATGCAAGCAAAATTTCTTACAGTTTTATTTATTCACATATCATTCATATTACCTATTATCACCAATGATAACTAAAAAACTGTTTTACTTATAATATCATTGGTCAGTCCTCAACAGACTCTTATTTCATATGTCAGGGGACAACTGTGAAACGAACTACAACGAATGTGAATCGAACCCGTGTTCTAACAACGGTACTTGCATCGATATGGACAACGGTTATGTGTGCTCCTGCGTTCCTGGCTTCTCGGGCCAGCATTGCGAACTTGACGTCGCTGTCTGTAACTCCACTGGGGAAGCACGCTGCTACAACGGAGGCGAATGCGTCGAGGGAAAAGGCTTCAAGTTCTACTGCAAATGTTTGCCAGGTCTAACATTGTTTTTTTTGTAAAATAGGTAACGTTTTATTTTTTATAGGCAAGTGTTAAAAGTCCACTAAGGTTCACTGTGTGGTGCTGAAAATAAGCCCTGAGTTATATAGTCTGAATATAACTATATATTCAGTTATCCAAAACTGAATTAGTTGCTTACGAGCACGCGATGTGGGCGGTTCTTTGTCCTGGCAATGTCAAAAGTGCATTCGAAATATACGACTAATTTAATTATGAAATGTAAAAATGAATTTATGTTTAACATACACGAGCCAGTATTATGGCATCTTAACCATTCCCTACGAAACTGTAAAGTAGTTTCAGTTATTTAAAAATAGCAAATGAATTCAAAATTATTACATAGTATAAAACGAAGTCTCCCTACCGCGTCTGTCTGTCTGTCTGTTCGCAATAAACTCAAAAACTACTGAACGGAGTTTTATGCGGTTTTAAGTGGATAAAGTGATTCACAAGGAACATTTTGGTATATAATTTGGCCAGGATTTTTTTATAATCAGGGCGGGACAACGTCTGCCGGGCCCGCTAGTAACTTAATAAACAATAGATTGATGCTTATTATATCGCAAAAAAAATTGAAAAAATTTAATAATATGGAATTTGCAGGCTGGGCTGGTCCGAAATGTGAACACCAGATAGATGAATGCGAGTCCAACCCTTGTCAAAACGGAGGCATCTGCATTGACGTTCACGCCGACTACATGTGCGCTTGTTCTTTCGGTAAAGTAATTATTTCATCCTTATTAAATAAAAAAAAGAACTATTCTGATTGCTGACCAACAAAATCCATATGTTCTCGTTGTTCAGGAACTAATTGATTTTCAGCTTTCGGTGGGAAATAATTATGAAAATGTATTTTGAAATAGTATCAATTCTTAGTAATCTACAAATGATGTCTTTCATACAGGTTTTACAGGAAAAAGTTGCGAAGTAAAAATAGAGTTTTGCGATGAGAATTCGTGTAGTAATAACGCTCTTTGCGTTGTAGAAGATAGTTTCAAGGTATGTTACTGCGTGCCCGATTACCATGGAGAGAGATGTGAACTGCAGTACGACGAATGTTTGCTCGGTCCCAGGTAATGTATATTTTGGTAAAGCAATTATTAGATCGCGTAGTCTATTGAAGACGAAATATATGTATAGATATGCATTATATGAAATTTCCTTTTAGATTACACTCATATTTTACATATTTTTAGTATAAGTGTTTCAAATGATTATGAAATGATCAGCGTCCATAGTAATTCTTGCCTTTAAAGTTCAACTGTTTTAAATCAATAGGAAATGGCAAAGACAACAGTTAATTGATTGGGACAATTGACACAAAAATATATGGAGAATTTGTGTTTTATCAACATACTAGCGGGAACGGCAGACGTTGTCCGCCCTAATTATAAAAAAATCTTGACAAATTATATACAAAAACCTTCCTCATGAATCACTTTACCCACTGTCGAAAACCGCACGAAAATCCGTTTAGTAGATTTCGAGTTTATCGCGAACAGACAGACAGACAGACGCGGTAGGGGACTATGTTTTATACTATGTAATGTAATGACACAGACATCCAAATTTTTAAGTATTTTGTTTGATCCATTATTATCTTTTTAGATGTATGAACGGTGGCACTTGTATTGATGGGGTTGATAATTTTACATGCTCTTGTCCACCGAGACTAACTGGATCATTGTGCGAATGTCTGATACTTGAAGATGGTAGTTACGACTGTGAATATATTACTCCAACTTCGCTTCCTAATTCTACGCAGTCTGTTATATCCACAATTATAAATGAAGAGACCACTATTACAGCAACCACTTTTAACTCTGGTGATAGATCTACTGTAACTTCTTACACAACAATAACTTATGGAACGCAAGCTCATACTTTCACGACTGAAGCGGAGCAATCCATACCTACAACCTTAAGTATACTACAAAATCTCACAAAATCAATTTCATCTTCTACCTCTACAGAAGAGACTACCATAACAACAACAATAGAAGTTACAGATGAAACAACTACTTCAAACGAAGTTTCAGAAGTTAATGAAGACCAAACAAAAGTCACTATAGGTTCCGATAATTTTAAGACAGAAATTACAACAAAATGCGGCAATGGTTGCAAAGGAACTGCAACTACACCAAAATTGTCAACTGATTATACGATTAATGGTATCCCGACTAAAGCATCTGTTACAAATGGTATAACAGTATCAACAGGATTGTCTTCAAAAATGACAAGCTTTACTGAAGCAACTAGCACGATAACCACAGAAATAACCACGCAAACTATAGAAGACACTACTCCGTCTACCACAGATTTCACTACAGATAAAATGTTTACCGACGTTCCAACAGAGATTGCAGTTGTAACTTCACTTCTGCCTCCTTTACTCACAGAAACAACAGAAATTACAATCGATGCTGGGTTATATACAACTGCTCGTTCTGAATGTACTGACACAGTATGCAATAGACATGGAATTTGTGTGAACACACCTCATGGTATACAAGTAAGTACAATTTTTATGACAATTGAAACGAAACTATATTTTCGAAATTACAAAGCCATCAATAAAAATCATACTTATCAAATAACTAGTATACTGACTTTCATTCTAGTCAGTTTTAAACATTATATTAATCTAGCAACGTTGGCATAATTTGGGATTTATTTATGTTTAAATTAGTTCTCATGTTAATAGATAAATATGTTCTACTTTTTTTTCTATTTTGGCAACCACTTACTTGGACGCTTTCAGAATTTATGTTTATACTAGTTTTTCTTCGTGGGTTTACTTGCATAAATATAGTTTTGATATACCTGTTGAGAACAGGGTATATTTTCATTCGGAATAAAAGGCCCCGTATGTTCTTTTTTGTACCTCTTTATCTTGAAAGTAAACGTAACACACAACCTCACGTTTCTCATTTATACAATAACCACGCTATATTATCGAATAAGATTCAAATGGTTCAAATAATGCAGGATAATTAATAAAAATTAAAGTCCATTACACGACAGCGTAAGTTCTTGCCAAAATCTCCGATATTTCTTTTATCCTCAGTGTCATTGCAACTTCAACTACGCCGGAAAATACTGCGAAAACAAAATTGCTATTACGTCAGCAGCATTCAGTGCTAATTCCTACCTTATACATAAATTAAAAAACAGCACTTACATTGATATAGCTTACAATGCAAAGACTCTAATAACAAATGGACAGATCATGTACGTCGATATAGCTAAAGATGTATACATGCAATTGTACATGAATTCTGGATTACTGAAGTTTAAGTTCTCTTGTGGATATCAAACAATGCTTTTAAGTGAACTAAAGACATTCGTTAATAAAGGATATCCGATGAAGATAGAAACAAGGTAAAGTGTTGTTTATTACATAAGATACGATAATTGATACCCTTCACTTACTCTAATTTCTTTCTTAATTCATCTTCAATTTTTGTTTGAATTCTACTTTCACAATTCCATTATATTTTCAAAGAAAAACTAAAAGTTTTATATTTTTTCGAGATTTATTAATAGTTCAAAATTAGTTCTAGTCCCGTTGTGATTAATCTCGCTCGCCGAAATGAAAAAGCGACATTAAAAAATGATAAACATACACGTCTATGGGATTTAATATACAAGTGAATGAAATTACAATGATAATACATTATACAGCCTTTTTTATATTCGCGGTCTCCTCAATGTATATTGCACTACCTAATACTTGTTCTAGTCCGAATGTTTCTCTTTGTGTGGATTGCACATCGATATTTTTTTCTTAATAACGAATCCCTTATTAAACTAAATTGTCAATAAGGATATTTATAAAATATTCATCGGAACTGCACACGATGGAACCAATTTTACTCTTAAAACTTGTACATTTCAGATTAGATTTATATCCCAGCGAGCACCATTGCAATGCGAGTTTGCGACTCAACGACACGGTGGCGATGAGCGGAGGTCAGATAGCCAACATAACGTCTTTAGACTACAACGCTACACTATACTTGGGCAACGCTCCGCGTGCTTCCGATAGTTCTAAACCATTTATCGGTTGCATCAAAGAACTGGAAGTAATTATAGCAATATTTACTTTTCTTCATCAGTATTTTTCCATTTTTATAAACATTCGTGAACTAAGTAATGTTGAGGATAAGAATGTAAAGAATGTAAATGTCCTTTTTTAACCTTTATATTTGGCGACAAGTCTTCTAGATGATTACTGCCGTTGTCAAGTCTCTCGTAATAATTTTGCCACTTGTTAGAACATTCGAAGGAGTTTTTGTAGTATCTCAGAATTCATGCTCCCTGGTATTATATCCGATTACTTCACGTTTGGAAGTGGTAGAGCCACACTGAAGCTACTACTGATTTCAGCATGAATGGGTCGGCTCGCCCGCGGTACTACCACCCGACCCACAAAAAACCGACGTGAAGTAACATTACTTGCATTGTTGCGTTTCGTTCGGTCAGTGAGAGCGCCGGTGGCCCATCTCCTTTTCCCCACTCCCCTTTCCCCCACTCCTCCCTCCCCCCAAACACAGGCTAGTAACGCACTTGCAACTCCCCTGGTGTTGCTAGTGTCTATGGACAGCGATGATCACTTACCATCAGGTGACCCGTCTGTTCGATTGCCTCCTATAATATAAAAAAACCCTTCTATCATTTCACTTGTTCACAATAACCAAACTATATTACGTAAAACACCACCAATATTACAGAATATAGAATCGAATAACACAAGATTATGAATAGAATTCACTACATGACAGACTAAGATCCCGCCAAAAACTCCCTAAATGTACTTAATGCGTCTTTCAGGTAAACGGTGAGAGACGGAAAGTGTTTGAAGACGCGTCCGAGGGTGGTGATGTGCATAGGAATGCATATCACTAGCGTGTCTCTCCGCGCCCTGCCTCAACGGTGGATCCTGTGAGGACACGCACGCTGGCTACTCATGCGCATGCGCAAATGGGTAACGAGTGCTACAATAAAAACCCTATTATTCCAACTATATAGTAAATATGAAGTCGCGGTATTCGATTGATTTGACCGGTGGGAATGAATCCGATGTCCGCAGTTTGTCGCAGTTCCTAGTATTTAAATCGTCTGCAGTCCTGTTTTTAATATAATTGACGCATTACAACTACTCAGAACGTCACGAAAACTTCATTATTGGTAACAATATTTAACATTTATGCTTTAGTATCGCAAATTAAATACTAAAATATTGGATAAAATATCATCTTTATAAATGGCTTGATGTTTTTTCTAGTCTAATAACTATGTTTTGTGTATTATAGCTGTTAGTTTTCCTAATAAATAAATAAATATGAGATGATATTTTATCCAATATTTTAGTATTTAATTTGCGACTATAATACACAAAACATAGTTATTAGACTAGAAAAAACATCAAGCCATTTATAAGTCTTCGCCGATATAAAACAGAATACAATCACTTGCATTATATGGTAATAGGTTAACATTATAATAAAGGAAGAAATTCAAAAATATAAACAGTCTATTACTATTTGCAATCGCCATCATTAAAGAACGTCCTTGTTAAAAACGTTGTCGCTTTATTTACACTAGTATTAAATAGGTCAAAATCACCTATCTCGCTCATAGTGTTGAAGGAATGACTAGCTCGCCATAAATATGAATTCTGCCGGTAATTTGTGGAAACAGTGGGCAGCGAAAGAGGGGGGTTTGTACGTAGATGTTTGGTCGGAACATTAATAAATACTTTCGACAGAAGTTCGGAACAATCTACAATATTAGAAGTAATTTTGAGCAGGTATGTTATATCTGCTATTTCTCTTCGCTTCACAAGAGGCAACAAATGATGCTTATTACAAAGTTCACTATAATTATTGGGATCGTAGGTATCATGTAAACGGTAACATAGATATTTAGACTGCTTTAAGCTATGTGGGGAAAATTTTTTGGCCTATGATAATGACGGTGATGTTTATAAGGCATGAAATTTTAGGTGGAATAATTATGTTATATACATATTGTGTGTTCTTTTATTTATTGCAATACGATGAAGTTAGGAAGAGCAATTAAATGAAACGCAGAAA
This sequence comes from Antheraea pernyi, assembly GCA_015888305.1. Taxonomy (NCBI): domain Eukaryota; kingdom Metazoa; phylum Arthropoda; class Insecta; order Lepidoptera; family Saturniidae; genus Antheraea; species Antheraea pernyi. Next base: position 3,725,875 of record MU158827.1, on the reverse strand, counting down.
TAACAAATGTATTGAAGGAATGGTAGGAAATTTTGTAATTAATTGTTGTGAAAATAAACATTTTATTGTACATTATTCGATTCATCTAATTCACTGTAAACTTCATCAGATAGCACAATATGTTACGAAACAGCTGATGCGTATGCCGTGTTTAAACTATAATAAGTTATACGCAAGTAATTATTGGTTGCCTTTGATTCAATAAGCGCGCAGAACAGGCCGTCACTGTAAAATCTTACACTTTTTTTCGCCTAGTCCCATTCGTACTGTGCGATTAGGAACTTCGTTCAAATAACATGACCCAGAGATCTATTGGTTATCATCTCTAGGTAGTTGGAGTATACACTGGGTGATAACGAAACGCGACTACCCGAAATAGTGTCTGTGAGAAACTGTGAGTGGTTTATCATCATGTGCGTGGTGGTAGCAAACTAGTTCGATACAAACACTCTAAAGTCTAATATCTATATTACATCGTATATTTATTATATTATACTAAAATAAAAGCTTACCACTTCCCATGTTCCAAGTCAACATGATGTATCCCTTCACAAAAGTCAGGGCCAAATGTTGGCTCCTAGAGTCGTGATGCCCGTTCTGACCTACGAACGCTAATAACGCAATCTGATCCATATCTGTGGTCTGAAACCGCAGCCGTAGGTCAAACCTATCTGAATTCAATGCCGATGCGGATAAAGGGTACACCAGATAAGAGGATACACCGATGTTTATCGGAGCTAAGGATGGGCGAGTTATTTCTACATCTGAAAAGAAAGGTAACAACAATTATACAAGTAATTATTTGGTCCAGTATATCTCAACCCGTTAATGGACATTATTAAGTGTTTTATAGCTATGTTAATGCTGAAGATTGTGGAGGATTTGTAGGGTTAATATATTATTTTTAATGTTGTCTGAAATATTGTAATGCATATAAAAGATCAAAAACAACATGTAGGTGTACATGTAGGTTTGTAGGTGGTAGAGCCACGCTGAAGCTATTAGTGGTATCAGCATGAATGGGTCAGCTCGACCGTGGTACTACAACCCAACCCACAGAAACACCAACGTGAAGTAACAGTGCTTGCAATGCTGCGTTTCGTTCGGTCAGTGAGAGTGTCGGATATCCACTTCCCCTCCCTCTACCCCCAAACACAGGATGGTAACGGACTTGCCACTCTTCTGGTGTTGCAAGTGTCTATGGACGGTGGTGATCACTTAGCATCAGGTGACCCATCTGTTCGTTTGCCTCCATTGATAGTAAAAAAAAAGTTAAGCAATTGAAGTGGTACAGGACGCATGACAAGAGATAGTGCGATAAAAAAATAAAAATAAATGTAACTAAATAAAATCGTTTTAATGTTACTGTTGGCATCTTTGTTTTAATTCAACTTTATTATAGAATTACTCCGATTTATAAGTAAATTATTAGATTTGTCACTAAGATATTGTAGTTTTATAAAAAAAGTAGTTCATATTTACTGTATTCACAGAAGATTCCGTGTTTTCCATAAGGACAGAGGCACAGGAAACCAGTGCCTGGGTGTCTTACGCAGCTGCCTCCCGCCTGACATGGATTATTTTCGCAGATTGATTGATTGCATTGTTCACCAGTCCATCTGGAATTATATTTGCATTTTATCTGCAGAATTTTAATTGAACCAACATGATACTTAATTGCAACATCACGACATATTAAAAAAAGAAAGTGCTCTGCCACGTCTGTTTGTCTGTCTGTTAGGGATAAACTCAAAAACTACTGAACGGATTTTCATGTGGTTTTCACCAGTAAACCAGTGACTCATAAGGAAGGGTTAGGTATATAATTTGTCGAAGTCGAATTTTTTTATTATCAGGGCGAGATAACGTCAGCCGGGCCCGTTAGTATTATATATATATATATATATATATATAATACTAACGGGCCCGGCTGACGTTATCTCGCCCTGATAATAAAAAAATTCGACTTCGACAAATTATATACCTAACCCTTCCTTATGAGTCACTGGTTTACTGGTGAAAACCACATGAAAATCCGTTCAGTAGTTTTTGAGTTTATCCCTAACAGACAGACAAACAGACGTGGCAGAGCACTTTCTTTTTTTAATATGTCGTGATGTTGCAATTAAGTATCATGTTGGTTCAATTAAAATTCTGCAGATAAAATGCAAATATAATTCCAGATGGACTGGTGAACAATGCAATCAATCAATCTGCGAAAATAATCCATGTCAGGCGGGAGGCAGCTGCGTAAGACACCCAGGCACTGGTTTCCTGTGCCTCTGTCCTTATGGAAAACACGGAATCTTCTGTGAATACAGTAAATATGAACTACTTTTTTTATAAAACTACAATATCTTAGTGACAAATCTAATAATTTACTTATAAATCGGAGTAATTCTATAATAAAGTTGAATTAAAACAAAGATGCCAACAGTAACATTAAAACGATTTTATTTAGTTACATTTATTTTTATTTTTTTATCGCACTATCTCTTGTCATGCGTCCTGTACCACTTCAATTGCTTAACTTTTTTTTTACTATCAATGGAGGCAAACGAACAGATGGGTCACCTGATGCTAAGTGATCACCACCGTCCATAGACACTTGCAACACCAGAAGAGTGGCAAGTCCGTTACCATCCTGTGTTTGGGGGTAGAGGGAGGGGAAGTGGATATCCGACACTCTCACTGACCGAACGAAACGCAGCATTGCAAGCACTGTTACTTCACGTTGGTGTTTCTGTGGGTTGGGTTGTAGTACCACGGTCGAGCTGACCCATTCATGCTGATACCACTAATAGCTTCAGCGTGGCTCTACCACCTACAAACCTACATGTACACCTACATGTTGTTTTTGATCTTTTATATGCATTACAATATTTCAGACAACATTAAAAATAATATATTAACCCTACAAATCCTCCACAATCTTCAGCATTAACATAGCTATAAAACACTTAATAATGTCCATTAACGGGTTGAGATATACTGGACCAAATAATTACTTGTATAATTGTTGTTACCTTTCTTTTCAGATGTAGAAATAACTCGCCCATCCTTAGCTCCGATAAACATCGGTGTATCCTCTTATCTGGTGTACCCTTTATCCGCATCGGCATTGAATTCAGATAGGTTTGACCTACGGCTGCGGTTTCAGACCACAGATATGGATCAGATTGCGTTATTAGCGTTCGTAGGTCAGAACGGGCATCACGACTCTAGGAGCCAACATTTGGCCCTGACTTTTGTGAAGGGATACATCATGTTGACTTGGAACATGGGAAGTGGTAAGCTTTTATTTTAGTATAATATAATAAATATACGATGTAATATAGATATTAGACTTTAGAGTGTTTGTATCGAACTAGTTTGCTACCACCACGCACATGATGATAAACCACTCACAGTTTCTCACAGACACTATTTCGGGTAGTCGCGTTTCGTTATCACCCAGTGTATACTCCAACTACCTAGAGATGATAACCAATAGATCTCTGGGTCATGTTATTTGAACGAAGTTCCTAATCGCACAGTACGAATGGGACTAGGCGAAAAAAAGTGTAAGATTTTACAGTGACGGCCTGTTCTGCGCGCTTATTGAATCAAAGGCAACCAATAATTACTTGCGTATAACTTATTATAGTTTAAACACGGCATACGCATCAGCTGTTTCGTAACATATTGTGCTATCTGATGAAGTTTACAGTGAATTAGATGAATCGAATAATGTACAATAAAATGTTTATTTTCACAACAATTAATTACAAAATTTCCTACCATTCCTTCAATACATTTGTTATTTCTGCGTTTCATTTAATTGCTCTTCCTAACTTCATCGTATTGCAATAAATAAAAGAACACACAATATGTATATAACATAATTATTCCACCTAAAATTTCATGCCTTATAAACATCACCGTCATTATCATAGGCCAAAAAATTTTCCCCACATAGCTTAAAGCAGTCTCTGTCAGGCTGAACAAACCATATGAGACCTGCTGATGTGGCTGTGGTAAACGATATCTTGAGAATTCGTTGGTTTAGCATACACTTTTATAACTAATTATTAGACTTTAAGACCAAATACAACGATTGTTCTCTTCTGTTCACAACCTTTGCAAGATCTTCACACTTGGAAACTATGAATATCAAACATACTCTTCATGTATTATCGACATAACGTTTCTGTAGGTAAATAACAGTTTCATATTAAACATATATGAAAAGTATTTAGTATTGTATGAAGAAATAACGATAGGTCCACGGCGCGTTTTCACACCTCGCGCAGTGTCCGCTAGGCGGGGAGGGCACGCGGTGCGCGTGTGGCGGCGCGGTCGCGCGGCTGGTCTTAGTGTCGATGCACGACTCAACGCGTCTGGGAACGCACCAGTGCCTTCAAACGCACCTGCGCGAGCGCATGTCATGACCCTGCTACCATACCTCTACATTGGTTAGCCATATTTCTTTTCTATTTTTCGTTACTTTGATAAACGTATTTTAGAAAGTTTTCATTTAACATCATCAATTCCTCTTGCGAGTTATAAAATTAAATTATAGACAATGAATGAAAAAATCCTAGGGAAAGTAATCGGGCTGTAAATATCATTAACGATATAAGAAAGTGTTTTGATGATTTGTACATATTATGCATTATACGAATTATAAGAATAATAAAAAATATCTCCTGTATTGAAATTCGTATGGAACTAGACCAGAGTTGCACAAATTGAATTAATCTTCTTGGTTATGAAGGAGGTCACCCGTCGGAGGGTTTCCGGGAGTTGCCGCACGACCTCCCGCTCCACAGCGGGTGGCGTGGCTGCGTGTGGGACGTGGGGGGTCAGGCGGCGGGGGGTCCGCCCGCGGGGGGTCGGGGGGTCGGACAGTGCGCCGTCGCCCACTGTACCGCGAACTCCTGCAGCGCGCCGCACGGCGTCTGCATACACTCTCCAGCTACATACGGGTAATACCGCTATGCTAATATGTTTTTTAAGGAATGACGATCAGAAATCCAAAGCCTACTGATAAGAAGTTTCTCTTCAAGAGTTTCATTAAGCTCACTAGTGGTTGTTAACTAAGAAAGTGTACCTTTCCTTCCCCTGTACGTACTCCCCGGGTGGTGCTTAAGAGTAACAAATTTTTGGCCGCTATACTGTACCCACATAAATTGCTGAAATACGTACCTTGAAGCTGTGGAATTCGTACCGTGAAGCTGTGGAACAATCTTCTGGCCAGTATTTTTCTTCCTTCCTATGATATGGGGTCCTTCAAACGCAACGTGAAGAGCCACTTACGCAGGCCGACATGACAGCGGCGACCAGTGATGGATAGTGTGTGTCTCGGTGGTCGCCATTGTTTTTGCATTGTACTATGCTTACCATCAGGCATAGTGCAGTCATTTTGACGAACTACAATTTTAAAAAAAGGTTGATCATCGCAGCGACAAATAGAGTATCGAGCGACGATAATAAAAGATGAATCTAGTGATACAAATTTTCACATGGAACAGCTGTATCTGCAATGAGGGTTGGTTCGGTGCGACCTGCTCTGTCCCACGCAACCCTTGCGATCGGACATCGAACCCTTGTCGAGGGCAATGCGTATTCGCGCCGGGAGACTCCGCCCACTGCGACTGCCCCTACGGGAAGATTGGCCTCAACTGCGACCAAGGTGACTACAAACATTCATCCTTTATATTCAACAGGCTTGCTTACATTACTAATTACATAGCCTTGGTTAACTAATTAGGAATGGAGATTCGGGTGATTAGAATATCAAAGAACTAGTCTGATGGTAACAAACGTCATAGGTCAATCATTATTTTAGGGGCAAAATTTTAATAGCAATTCAGTATATATGGGGTGTTCAGTATTCATGCCGTTGAAGAATTACAAAACCAGAATGTTTGTAATTTCTGACTGCCCTTCTCTTGGTCAACAAAAGTAAGCATCGCTCTTACCCATTGCTTACTTGCTTTATATTAGGTCTTTACCTATGAAATTACCGTTTTGTATGAAAAAATTGAAACTAATTTTTTTAATGTATTTTTTATTTGTATTAATCGAAGTAATCACCCATGCAATCAATGCATCTTTGCAAATGCATCAATGCAACAAATTCTTCAAAGGCATTTTGTACTGCCTCTCGGGTATTGAATTTTTTTCCCACCAAAGAGTTATCCAAATTCTGGAAAAAGCAGTAGTCTGTAGGCGCAAGGTCTGGTGAGTAGGGCGGATGACGGAGAACTTCCAACCCCAGTTCTTGCAACTTGGAGACCGTCTGCTGTGCAATATGAGGTCGCGCGTTGTCGTGCAGAAGCAGCGTAGACGAGCGATTGACCAATGCTGGTTGGAGATGTGCCAGCTACACAGTACACACCTGCAGTAATGCTCACCCCGTTTGGTAAGAAGCTGTGATGAGTCACACCGGCGCTAGACCACCAAACAGTCCCCATCACTTTTCTAGGGGTAAGTTTTCGTTTAGGGCATTGTTTAGGTACTGAACCAGGATCCAACCAACTTGCTGAGCGCTTGTGGTTATCAAACAGAATCCATTTGTCATCGCAGGTAACAATGCAGTTCAAAATTCCTTCATTTATGTGTCTGTTGAGCAGTGTAAGGCACGTCTCGACGTGTATTGCGCGCTGACGATCATTGAGTTTATGGGGCACCCATTTGTCAAGTTTTTTATCTTGCCAATTTCACGCAAATAGACAAATATTGTTTTGACGTTAGCGTCGAAAGCTGCTGCTAATTCAGCCGTATATTTTGTATCATCAGCTTCCACAATCGCCTTTAATTCGTCATTGTCGACCAAAGTCTTCGGACTACCACGAGGTTCATTTTTCAGAGAGAAATTCCCAGAACGGAAGTGAGCAAACCAATATCAGGTGGTGCGTTGGTTTGTAGTGTTAGCTCCGTAAACGTCGTTGTGCCGCTTGTGCTGCGCTGCTGCTACGACGGTACTCATATTCCATAATTACTCGAATTTTTAACGTATCCATGATGACAAAAAAGATTAAATTGCGATGAAAATGTAACACTAATCAATAAACAAATGACTACTTTTGGAAAAAGAATTCCATGTTTTTAACATAAAATTAATTTGAAATTAGAATTCTTAGCCAAATAAAAATTATTTTGATTTAAAATGGCCAGTACTGCAGAACGGCAATTTCATAGGTATTTTTTATCTGTTCTGGTTTCTTTATTAATTCATGGGCAGCAGTTAACAAGCATAGAAATAAGGTATAACAGCTTATAGAAGAATTCATTTATAGTGGTTCGCTAGTAGGGCGATGGTAGCCCAGTGGATAAGACCGCGCGCCTCATATATCAGACCTACACATCTAGGATATCCCCATCACTTATGCAAACAAAAGTAATTACATATTATCATTATAGATTTGATCCCAACGGATGTGCTCTTCACTGGCACACGTTCCTACCTGAAGCTAGCGTCGCGGCAAGTGTCGAGCGTGTCGCTGTCGCTGGAGGTGGAAGTGCAGCCCAAACGAGAACGAGGTCTCCTCGTGTTCATCAACTCACCACACTTCCACTGTTCCATCTCCCTTCAGGGAGGTTTATTGGAATTCCGATGGACAGGCGAGTAAATACCATAAATATCGCCTTAAAAAAGATTCCTTGTTATATTCTACATAATTCCCAATCTTTGAAGTAAATCTTCTTTGTAGTCGGTGTGAATTGTATTTTATGAAATGAACATGTGTAAGGAGAAAAAGACAGCTATAAATGTATATATAGGTTTTACGCTGTGAGAGAATGAGTGTACGGCCTGAGTGCGTTTGCGTCCGGTGTTGCGTTTTGCGGGGCGTCGAGTGGCGAGAGCGCGTTCACTGAGTGGCCATAGTCACGTATTAATCATGACGTCTGCGTTGTACGATATTATTGATATGTATTAGGAAGAAAATATGTCGCTAAAATATTATAATGAGTCGAGGCAAGGTTCAAGTGACATTGTTAAGCAAAGAAGGAAGTTTGGGGAGTTACATACGTTGTAGATACATTTTATGAGTATACCAGGATGGCAATGACAACTTTTGATTATATATTACGGAAAATTGAATCAAGTTTAAAACCACTACTAATTTACACGCATCAGATTCAATAACTCCCGCAGAAAATCTTGTAGTAACAATAAGTAATTTGAGGTTTACTGTTTACAAACATGACGTACACGCTCGTGTCGCTGCTGCAAAACACAAACTAGTTTGAAGTTTGAACTTGCAAGCGATATCCCGCTCAATGCAAACAGGCACGCTGGTGCGGCCGCGCCTCTCTCCGCCACTCAGGACACCTACGTGTTAATACATATGTTAGAAACGAAAGCCGGATGCAACGCAACGCCCGACGCTCGATTGTAGCCTCCACTCTGGTAGTACACTGAGATAGTATATTTATAATGTACTCGAAATATAAACAAATCGAGGAAGAGAGAGAAAATCCTCCGGCGCTCTCACTGACCGAACGAAACGCAACAATGCAAGCGCTGTTACTTCACGTCAGTTTTCTGTGGGTCGGTTGGTACTACCCCGGACGAGCCGACCCATTCATGCTGAACCCAATCATATCTTTAGCGTGGCTCTACCACCTACTAAATGTTTAACACCCCTTATAGTGTATTTATCTCATTATCTTAAAAACTAAACTATCACACAATTCTTTTTCATCTTTGGTCACTGTAACGTCCTATTGTAGAGATATTTTAATTACCCTCAATGACGGTAAGTACTTACTTGTCGATTGTACCTTTAACAAATGTTTCTTTTAAAAGATAATGCCTTTTGAGCTTTAAAAGTGAAGAAGTAAGACGTTTTTGAAGTTAAAGTTCTTATGGGCTTGGAAATTCTGATCCGCAACATTTTTCTTTAACGAAAAAGGGTGCGATGACATTGTATCGGGTAGAGTGGGAGCAGTGTCTCGAGAAGAACAGGAGAGTGAGACATACACTCTTCTCGCTATGTTTTTCAAGATGCTACTTCTATTCCGAATATATTTATTTATAAAATGCCACAAAAAATGCAGATACTCCTTTCTTTGAACGGTGGTATAGGCGTGATTCGGGAGCTGCACTTGACTGTCAGTTCTCTCTAAGCCTAGCAAATTACCATCTGGATTTATACCATATCTTAAGATCATGTGAGATTGTTGTCAAACGTTTAAACATATAAAGAACCTAACAAGAAACTACAAAGGTTCAAATAGTATTTCTTAACAGAAAGGCTCTTAAAGGCATTAAATAAATTTCACTAATAATTTAGTGCTAAAAATCCAAGTTTAAGTGAATAGTTAATACCTTCTGCTACAGATAGGGTATCAGGAGTAACATCGGTGGTACGTAGCGGTGTGGTTGTGTCCTCGGGAGAGTGGCACAAGGTGAAGGCAGGCAGGTACGGGGGGCGGCTGTATGTATGGGCTGACGGAGCGCTCACCACTGAGCCGATGCTTGCTCACGCTTACCCGCACACCGCTACCAACGCTACCCTGCTCCTTGGTATGTCATTTTATTTATGGTCACAATTATGTGTACTAGACTATATACATATTCACTTTTTTATTTTGTCCAACTGCCGCTGTAAAAGCATTTCTCAGTGTCAATGTTTTATAATATTCATCTTTCTACTTTGGCAACCAATCCTCTGCATTAAAAATTATTACTGCTAATATAAAGTATTATTTTTCCCCTTTGCAAAGGCTGAGCCCATGATGATTTCCGATTTCTACCAAAACGGAGATCATCTTCAAAATAGTATATGATAAAATTGAGCTATATTGATCTAGTCTTAATTGCAGACGTTTGGAACCAGCATAATAGAGCCGAGAGAGCAATAATCCATCATTAAAATGATGATTCTTTGCGATGAAAGCATAGATAAAATTTGATAAATTTAAACTATATTTAGTCAAATATTTTGAAATGAGGGACTGATTTATATTTCGCGCGCTGTCTGTGGTTACGTTGTGTACAGATGGGAAAAGGCAGCACTGGTCAAATCGTTAAACCGTCCAATATTAAAAAATGTTAACTGTAATAATTTTTTTATTCACTCAGCTTGAACATTAATTTGTTGACAGTAATAATTTGGGGTGTAAGGGGTGTCAAATAACATCTAAGACTTGAGACACCAAAGCCAACCTCACCTGCACGTGGTGCACCCTGCTGAATAACGAACGAGGCAATGGCGAAAGCGGGGTGGTAGGGTTTTACAGCCTGACTGGGTCGCAACCACCATGTATATGGCGAAAAAGCCCGTCATAGTGATTCGCCTTTGCGAGTCGCGTTTCGGGATCAGCCTGTGCATATCCAGCTTTTCGCAGGCCGGCATGACAGCGGTGACCGGCGATGGATAGTATATCACTCGGTGGTCGCCGTTGTTTTTGGATTGTACTGTGCTTACCATCAGGCGCAGTGCAGTCATTTTGCCGTGCTACTATAAAAAAAAAAAAAAAATTGGTGAACTTACAAAAATGTTTATTTACTATATTTTACAAAGATATACATATATTTTTTTACATTTTGCTTCTTTCTATGTTCTTCGACGTATAAACGCTTTGTACTGTGCTATTAAAAATAATGTATAGTAAAAAACAGTATGTACTGTATTAATATACAAAAAAAACATGTATCAGCTGAATTATGAATTCAAAAATATTGCAATGAGAACCACTGATGAGCAAGATTATTAAAATTAAAATACATTGCGCAGGTGGTGCCAAAGATTTGTCAAAGCTGCCCTTCGACACGATGTCCGGTTCTCCGGAGTCGTTCTTCGGTTGTATCCGGAATTTTCACATCAACAATATCCTACTACCTTTGGAGCAACAAAATATTATAGGTAAATTTGTAAATTACTTTGAAAATCAAGACTGAGAACTCTTAGAATACAATCTAGGCTATATATTCACTAGTAGCTGGCTACGACTTCATCTGTATTTGTACTATTATAAATGATGACACCATATAGGGTTGGTAGGTGGATATAAACCTATATCGGCATATGCAACATAAGTCGAGATAATTCTCAGATAACAACTTTTTTCAACCCTACTTGACAGTATAATTTTGGCCAATTTAACTTTATTCCATTAAACGGTATCTTTATAAATAGATTATATATAACCTATCGATGATTTCTTGCGTATGTTTCAACGTGTCATAAGACAATTGTCACAAATGTTCTTATTTACATTATTAATAGGATGTTTCCATATCAGTCAGTATAAAAATAAACAGGTGTTAAGTGGCGAAAACAAAATAACAATTTAAAAAAGACTGGTCAAAATGTGATAGAATAAATAGTCCTCATAAAACCACAACACAATTTTCACACGAAGCATCTAGTACGATACCCTGCATTTGATTTAGCACGTCGGAGAGAAGAACGAGATAATCGGTTTAGTTCGGTTTCGTATACCTTTTCGTTACCTTTGTCTATGGTAATAAGTATATACACTGTACGATAGATTTCCTTACAAAACTTACGTAAGTCAATCTTAGCCGGACTTATGACTTTTGTCACCGAAATGTCAATTCAAATGCCGGGTAGAGCTTGAAAATGTTCCTAGAATAAAAATGAATAATTATAACACTGAAGTCGATAGCGTCTAGGAGTGTAGGAGTAGTAATTTTTTCATAAATTATAAAACAAATCAAAACTATTCAATTTCCACATGTGTAATTTTAACATATTTTTCTTTATAATAATATGTTTATATGTGTAGGCATATAAAACTGCTAAAAATCCTATCTCTCTTATTTACACCCTAAATACTTGGAGGACAATCCCCCTTTTTTATATGGGGAAATCTCTAACGGATCCCCACTCTAGCCGGGTAGCTGAGGGTGGGTGACGTCTAATTCGCACGGACTAAAACCCTATTGCGCCTCGTTGTACCTTTTTGGTTGGGGAGAAGCAACTACCCACAGGCATTGCGTCTGTTACCCCAGCAGATTTTGGTTCCTCATCAGGCCCCTTCTGTGGTCTGAGGGGTCGGGATGATAGAGCCTTCAAAAGGGCGGGGGATTATTGTTGGCAAGATGAACTGATGAACTGTGGCAGTCGCGTCGTCACAACACGCTTCTTCCACTCATGCCTGGGCAAAAACTGCTAGGGCGAGGGACGAGTGCAACCCGCAATCCTGGGTACTTGTAAATTGTTGTGACAGAATAGTAATATATTCTATCATTGTGTAACTAAGAGGGTCGTAACGTGGGCGACTGCGACGGTACCGCGTGCGGCGTGGAGGTGTGCGGGGGGGGCGCTTGCCGCGTGGAGCGGGGCGGGGCGGTGTGCGCGTGCGGGGGCGCGGGGAGCAGTGCGCGGCGCCGCGGGGCTCGTGCCGCGGGTCGCAGTGCGTGTGCGCGCCGGGGTACGCGGGGCTCCACTGCCAGAACAGTAAGCTCCTATACAAAACTCTACAGTAAAATTATACATCGTTTGGCGCATTATCATAGGCCTCAATATTTTTTTATTACTGATTAAATTATTGTGAATGTTGTTTATTGTTATTAATTGTAAGTTTCATCAGTCTCTAACAGATGGCGCTTTAAGTTAGTTTGTTGAGAGGAAACTGTAAGAGCGACTGTTATACATATCCCACAGATGGCGCCACGTTTTCGCTTTGATTTCCTTTTTTTTAATTCAAGGTTATCTAGCCAATTTTAGTCAATTTTAGGTCAGCTAGTTTTGATATAGGTAAAAAGCCTCCTCAAGACTTAAATCAAATTTGATATGAACATCACTGCTGATTGAAAATTTATACAAATAATGGTTTTTACAGAGATCAACATAACGGTGCCGCAGTTCGACGGCAGCGCGCTGGTCTCGCTGTACCGGCGCAGCGGGCGCGCGCAGCGAGTGCTTGCCGCGGGCTCGAACCCGCGCTACCTCGCGCTCAACTTCACCACCGCCGAACCTTCCGGACTACTGCTATGGATCACTATGGTAATATTGCTTACTTACACTAATACGACAATAAACATAAACCTCTAATAATAAAATTAATATACCTTATTCAGTTCATCAGCGAAGATCGCAACCATGAACAGTGCCGGATTAGGTAGTGTAAAAAATGAAACCTCATTATTTAATTTTTAAATAAGTAAATAAAATGACTCATTCATAGTAGAAAATTTGCAAAAACTAAAATCATTTTTTTTAATTCGTTCATGTTTCTTGAAAACAAAGAAAGTGTATTCGCCAATATCTAAAAAATTACCCGTGATGGCCTGGTTTGTCCCTCAGTTCGGCATTTCCAAACCCCCCCAATACAACAAACACTAACTAACCTGGCTGTTGTCGATCGTTTTTGTTGTTGTAGATTGTTCTTAAATGCACCGTCACATACACGTACGTACATACAGTGATTATTAAAATGGGAGGCCAAAAACCACACAGAACCCAATAAAATCCGGCAGCGCACAGTCCACGACCCAACTGTCCGTTGTAGTTGCCGCGATCGCGCGAGCTCTGTATCACGATCTAATGATATGATACATATGAACTAGATATGAAAATGCCCGAACAGAAAGCGTTTTAGATTATTCTAAGAAATTGGTTTTTCAGATCTTCCTGAATTTTGCCACACCTAAAAAGTAGCTCGAAGTGCCTCTAGTATAAATTCAATCCAGCCAATGAATAATACAACCATCAACCACATAGTCCAAAAACATCGAGATGTGTCCGCGAGAAACCCGATCACGCTTTACAACGTTAAATATTTAAAGTTCTCGTCGTTCATTATAAATTTTGGGGAGTAAGGGGTGTCAAATAACATCTAAGACTTGAGACATCCAAGCCAACCTCACCTGCACGTGGTGCACCCTACTGAATAACGAACGAGGCAATGGCGAAAGCGCGGTGGTAGGGTCTTACAGCCCGACTGGGTGGCAACCACCATGTATATGGCGCAAAAGCCAGTCATAGTGATTCGCATCTGCGGGTTGCGTTTTGGGATCAGCCTGTGCATATCCAGCTTTTCGCAGGCCGGCATGACAGCGGCAACCGACGATGGATAGTGTGTCACTCGGTGGTCGCCATTGTTTTTGGATTGTACTGCGCTTACTATCAGGCACAGTGCAGTCATTTTGCCATACTACTATAAAAAAAAAATTATAATGACCTGCCTTAGCTTACTATCAATATTCCTGATGATGATGTTCTTATGATCTAAACGGATGAACCTACCTACTATGAACCTACGGATACAAATAAACATTTAAGTACTGACTTTAATAATATTAAAAATGTTACAATTAGGTTTAGCATTTTCTATGACATAAATACTGTTGTTTTCTTTTCAATTGTGATATTGTAGAAATTCAAATTGTTTTCTGTAAGTACACACATTTGGACGACGAATCTCGTTTTTAGATTTATATTATACACTAGGGACACATTTTTTTTATATTTCAAGTAAAACAATAAATAAAAGCGATACACTTTTTTTTACATATATACAAACTTTCAGGACGAAATTCTCTAAAAGATAATGAACACGGTATCTAAATTCGTTGCATAATTTAGAAGTACTAAGGTAAAACACAGAGAGACACTCCTCATACACTTTGTTTTATAGTATTCACAGATAAAGCAAAATGTAATTTGAAAAAAAAAGGAATTTAGATACATTTCCATTTCTAAAATTTAACATATGGTTTTTGAGTTACCTGCTAAATATGAAGTTATATACACACGTGCGTTTTGTTCTCAGGATATGGATTACATTGGAATAGGGCTCGAAAATGGTCAGATGAAACTCGTTTGGCAATTGGAGAACTCGCATACAAATTCTACAACTGAAATACACAACTCCGAGCAGAGAACCCGCTTTCAGACTAGAGGTTTCTCGAAACCGATACCTCGTGCAGAATTCCTCGCTGACGGTGAATGGCACACACTGATTCTTAGATTGGAGAAAAGGAACGTTACTCTGATAGTTGATGAAGTGTTGGCTTATTTGGGTGAAACAATATCATTTGAAAGGGATTACTACCATGTGGATGCTTATATCGGTATGTATAATAATTTTCGATAGTATGAATAACTAAAAACTTTATACGAGGCCTTAAATCAGTTAGTGAAGTTTATTGAGATAAATTTAAAAAAACACTGGGTGAACATAGATACACCAATATTAGTAAGAAATAAAACTGTCCTTACAAATCATTAATTTGACTGTTTCTATCTCTCTGTCTATTGTACTTAAAATAGTACTTTAGCAATCAAGCGGGACACTTGGATTTCAAATATAGCCTGTAATCATCGAATATAATCTGTACAATTCATTATAAACCCTCGGACACATCTCAAAATGGCGAATCATGTTTTTAGTTATTTTTTCTAATATCACGAAACTTTATGGTTTTGTACAGTTTAAATTGACATATCCATACAGTTCATTCTTCCATACATATCGTACATCCATACAAAACACACATTGGTATTTCATACATCTATAAATATAGTTTTATCGTAGGTTTAACACACATGTTTTGTCATCAGGTGGTATAGAGGACAACTCTATGGCCAAGAAACTATTTCCAACGAATTTCAGAGGCTGCATAGATCGAATATCGACGAAAGAAGATTCATATATAACAGATTATACTGAGATGTACAGCGAAAATCTTAAATCATGTCAATTATTCCCGCCAATTTAAGGAGTTGCGGATTTATTCCGCTAACGGCGCCGTCGCAGCTCTCGGCAATATTACTTATAGTACAAAACATTTCTAGTCTTCTTATAGGTAGGACCAAAAATATCATGTTTGATTTTTTATTGATATTATAACCAAAAAGACAATTTTTCTGTTCTTTTATTTCTTAAACCTATGTGATATGTTATATACAACTTACCACCTATGCTCTTGTTTTTATATTTTGAACTAGTTGTACCTCCGGTTCCTCATCCGTTTTCTTTCAACCTTATTAAAGAAATGTAAAATTGTGAGAAGATTAAGATTTCGCGATCATACAAAGTCTGTCCCGCAAGAAATTGTCTTATGGAATTCAAAAATCACAATTAATTATATTGTTGAATTATAAACAGTAAGTTAATAATTATTTTTTTAACTAAAAATCCAGAATGGGCCGAAGTCTAGAAATCTTACTTTAATATAAATCAAGATATAAAACTTTATATCTCTCTGTAAGCGGTTTTTAATATTTGACAATTTAAATAATGCTCATTGAACTCGATGCATCAAAATCAAAATATCCTTTATTCAATTTAGGCCCTGAGAAGGCGCTTATGAACGTCAAAGCTACTACCGGTTCGGAAAACAGCCCAGTCATCGAGAAGAACCGGCAAGAAACTCGATCTGATTTATTTTTTCACGTCATATATTTTTACAGTAACATAAATATTTATATTCGTTATTAGTGGATGCACAGAGGTCATTTCCAGACGTCACAATCGTTCACGTATTGATCCACCCTATAATAGCCTTTAGATACTAAAACCCGCTTGACATGGTTCTTGAACTCACTATCAGGCAAATCGGTAATGTGTTTTGGAACTTTATTATAAAACTTAACACTATTACCTAAAAAACTGTTGCAAATTACATATGTATATATGAATTTCAGTAATTTTTTTTTTGGAGTCCAGTACAGTACAGTAGTATAATAATGTAGCCTATGTTGATAAATAAAAGACATATAGAAAATCAGTTACTAAATAACCTTGAATAAGTGAGAATATAATTTTGACATTAAAAATTATGAACTTTACACATTTACATTATCGGTGCGATAATTATCTGATCTGAGGAATTTTTTGCCGTATTCCTCAGATCGATTTTGTATTTTACACATAATCTTGTATTACTTGGCTCTATATTTTGTAATATTGGTAGTGTTTTTCGTAATATACTTTGGTTACTGCGCACAAATGGATGGAAAATGGAAACCACGGAGCATAGATTTTGACTTGCCACAGAAACTCTCCCGAAATTTCTAACAAGACGGCAAACTAATCTTGTTAGTTCAATGAAATTATTGCAAGAAACTTGACAGTAATAACCTACTGGAAGATTGGTTGCTAAAAGTAAAATAAAAACATCTGATATACATTTTGTACGATGCCCAGTTGAAAAGTTTCTGTTCCATTCTCGTCATAGGACCTCCGAGTTTTTCCAACTTAAATTAACAAGTCTAAATAGAAATAGAAGTTTTGGGGTGTCGTATACCATCTTAAGCTTGAGACACACAAGTGAACCTCACCTGCACGTAGTGCACCCTGCTGAGTAACGAACGAGGCAATGGCAACAGCAGGGTGGTAGGATTTTAAAGCCCGACTGGGTCGCGACCACCATGCATGTAGCGAAAAAGCCCGTTTTAGTGAATCGGTCTGCGCGTCGCATTTCGGGATCAGCTCATTCATATCCAGTAGCGAATGACTTTCGCTGTGGCTCGAGTACCGGTGATATGATTAACACTGGTCACCTCTGGATACGGACGGAGTTTGTTCGCTCACGCAGGCCGGCATGACAGCGGCGATAACGCATCTCTCGGTAGTCGCCATTGTTTTAGGATTGTACTGTGCTCACCATCAGGCTGTGCATGCAGTAACTTTGCCGTGATCCAATAAAAAAAATCCTCAGTTAAATAATAGTTAATTGTAAACATATACAAGAGCCGGCGGGAGGGGCTCAGTTAGACGCGTATAAGTACTTAGGGTCAACGACCATCAACTCAAGGTACATTTTTGCAAATAGCTTTGATTCCATGCATTACACGAGGTATTCAGCATTTTGAACAATTATTAAAATAAGTGTAATTTCACAAAATGTAAGTTGCTGTAAATAGGATTGATTCATACACTAAATGTATAACATGTCTTTTTCATCGATTTTTTAAATTAAATTTACATAATAATGACAACGATATTACACCGTTTAGTACCTCGCACCCTGGTACTTTTGCCTGTCCAAAGCCAGGTAAAAAAGTATGAAGGAATAACGGATCATAGCTAGGTACTGGCTAGTACCCTTATCTAAGGTTTGTTACCGCCCACTTCCGGTGCCGCTGCATCACATTCAAGAGACGAGACTACAACTTCTCCTATATACAAATGTACTCTGTGACTACAACACGACCGGAACATTGATATTAGCACCACCATATTATAAATATACATCGACACTAGCGCCAACATAAGATACACATTAACACTAGCGCCACCATATTAAAGATACATAAATAAGAATTATTAATATTATATAAATTTTAATAGGACTTAAATAAGAATGGATATCATTATATAGAATTGAATCATTAGTTTGATCATTATTAATAATAGTATATTCATTGACTTCATAGTTCGGCCATGAAAGGCTAGATGTCGCTGATCTACATGTCGACACAGATTAGTCAACACATTTGAGATACATAAATAAGGATAATTATATAAAATTGTTCTATAGCTTAAATAACATTAATTTGTTCATACTTTATTATTTATGTGTTACTTAAACTATTTTGCGGAATTATGTATAAATAGTAATCGCTTTGACTTATATAGATGGGCCTTTAAAAGGCAAGATGTCTGTGATATCTACGCACTTCTTATATAACAAGTATTGTAAGGTGAAGCTCTCGCCAAATAATTAGTGACAGTATCTACGGAGTATTTATTGACATTCCTAACTGCATCGACTCTACGTGATTAGTGTAACAGGTTATTAACTCCGGATCGCGCTTCGAAGGTTTCGCTATCGGTCATTAAGCCTAGGTAACCATACTTTCAAAAGTCTTAAAATAAATTTTAACTAAGGTTTTCTTTGTTGTTTATTAGTATTTGTTTTGATATTATTACTTTATATGTTAAATCTGACCATGAAGTATCTTGTCAATGAATATTGCGAGTGTTCAATCAGTCACCCGGTTAAGGTAAATTAAAAAATACAACGTACACAAAATATAGTTTTATTGATATATTTATGTTTAATAAATTGTATACATAACATCATCCAATATTATATCATTATAAACATATACATTTCGTTATACGTTACTTATTTCAAACACAAATACAATATGAGATGTTATCTCCGTTACAATTATAAATCTCATTTATTTATTTAAAAAAAACGTTTACGTCACCGCAACGGAGCGTATTGCGATCTCCCGTTGGCCAATTCTTGTCCAACGCACGTTCCGACAAGAAAAAAAAAACATTACTTATATTGACACGTTATTTACATTTCTGCGATAATAAAGCAAAGATGTATACATTCATAAAAGTAGCACGTTTCAATTAGGCCTATTTACAAATGGAATACAATAGTTGGAATGCTTCAACTGCGATTAGAACAATTCGTTTATGTTTAGAAAAAAAAACCGTTCCTCCTGTGACATATTTCAAGTAGAAAAAGAACTCATTTAGGAACATTCGATTCCTCCAATATTAATTACAATGACACTATAATATAATATAATTAATCATTTCATATACGATTACTAACAAAATAAATATCGCTATAATTATATTAAGCATTAAATAATAAATAAAACGTTAATAATTGCACAATAGTTATCGTAATAAAAAAAAATTCTTCGAAAATTAGATATACAAATTCATATATATTTTTTTTTACTATTTTAATTTTTATATTACCATAGACTATATTATTCATTTCATTATTATTTTTTTTACATTTTATTTTAATAACAGCAAGCTGCGCTCACTATTTCATGTATGCCGTATGGGGATAGGCACAGAGAGTCCTCGAACAAACACACAAAGTAACATATATGTACATTAGAAGCGTAAGGGCGTAAATTATGAACGATTCTGTTTCGAATTACGCCCTCGCGCGTCTAAATCACACATTATATATATAAAATTCATACATAACGAAACAGAAACACATACCTTGGGAATGTTTCGGACAACAACGATATAAAGATTTTTTTTTTATAGAATGAATAGATTATAATAATCACAGGTTAAGTAAATATCATATATTTACTATGTATACTATATATATACGAGTTACGGTTATTTTGTGTATATATGTTTTTTTTTTTCAATTGTAATGTATACAATATAAAGAAATAAACATCGCCTAGGACACAGACCGTTCAGAATAGTGAAAACACGTTAATAATGCCTAAGTAAAATAGTATAATACTCGAGAGCTTTATTATCTCATATAACCACGGAACAACATTAAACATCGACATTTATAATTAACATCGAATTAATAAACATTAAAAACGCCATACAATGAGCTATATATTATAATCTAGACGTGAATAAATGATATTAGAATCCTTTTATTAAAATTATTATTTTACTTAGCTTATCCGCTATTAAATCCATTAAAAAATTACCATAATATGTATTCGGGGTAAAACGAACAAAAAAACATTTCACTTATTTCATTGATAAATGATGCCGTTAAAAAAACCTACATTTATATAATTAATATATGTAATAAAAAATATGCTCTAACTACATTTGAAACGAGTATAAAACGTATTCATTTTATTTTTTTATATATACCTGATGGTAACAATCTATATAATTCGTAATCTATAAATTCATAAACAAATTATTCTACGTTTACATAAATGTCATTAATAAAACGTCATGTTCTAATTAAGAAAATAATCGAAGTAACCATATTTATTAACGATACAATACAATACACTGATAACCGACTAAGCATACGGAGTATATAAAAAACAGATTGGATCGCGTTCAATGTGTTTATAATTCATTTCTAACGAGGATTCTCACTGTCCGCACGTAACACGTTACGGTTACACGTTACAGTTACACGGATACCGTGCGGACAGCAAAAAAAAAACACGTGTCCGCAAAACATACCGTCACGTAAGCATATCTCAACGATTTGATTGATTGATTATTATAAACAAAGCATTTACTTGTAAAATCAGTCTCATTCGCATAAGGAAGTGATCACAGCACACACACTGGAAAAATCGTTGCAGAGCGACGGGGCCCACGACCCCCCTTCAACGAAACGTTAATAATAGAGCACCTCATTCGCTAATTCCTTACAATTATACGTATATATAAGTATATAATAGACGAGAGCAACGGACTGTTTATACAATATGTAAGTTAGAAGTTACACTGAGGGATAGAAACGAAATTGATAGCAGTTGGGAGTCTGTATGAGAAGTGTATCGAGAGTTGCGAGTCTGTATGAGAAGTGTATCGAGAGTTGCGAGTCTGTATGAGAAGTGTATCGAGAGTTGCGAGTCTGTATGAAAAGTGTACTGAGAGTAGCGAGGCTGTATGAGAAGTGTACTGAAAGTTGTGTGTCTGTATGAGAAGTGTATATTGAGAGTTGCTAGTCTTTATGAGAAGTGTATCGAGAGTCGAAACGTGTTATAGAGGAAGAAGTTTAGGTGATGACGTCACGAGAGATAGAGACTAGACGGCGAGGGTGTGAGAGGGGTTTGGCGCGGCGGAGGGGGTCACGCGTCACTGGCGCGGCTCGACGAGACGCTGCAGCAGCACGGCGACCAGTACCGCGACCACGAGGAACCCGGCCGCCATGAGGAGCGCAGCGTGACGTTTTTTTTCGGGCGCCGGCACCGCGACGCGCGCGCTCCCCGACCACGCGCCCTGCAGGCCGGCGCGCACGGCACACACGCGCACCAAGTACTCCGCGCCGGCCTCCAGCTCCTCTAGCTGGAACTGCGTATCACCGCCCGCGTACACCTGCAACGGAACGATCCCCTTTACAAACGCCAATTCTGTGAACCGTGCGCAGTTGGACGGAAGACAAAACATTTAAAAATGGTATCAAATATATATATAAATTACTTTTGTAAACAATGTTACCCGGTTACTTTCTCTCCCCTGCGCATGCGCACCACACCGCTTACCCCACTTCATACATAGCTTCAAGCACAGTACTTATAAAAATCGCAATCTCTTCAAGCTTTAATAACTCTATACTAAATGAAGATACATATTGTGATACTTTTAATGCCTTTAAAGTTTAAGTATACTAATATAGGATTACCCGTGCCATAGTGTTGGACAGAAGGGCTCGTTATTCACAACCTGAATATGCCTGTATTGAAATACAGTCGCATATTTTTTTTTATATTTTATTTAACACTGTCACCCTTTCACAGAACACCGACGTGAAGTAACAGGGCTTGCATTGTTACGTTTCGTTCGGTCAGTGAGAGTGCCGGTGGCCTAACTTTTTTTTCCATTCCCCCTTCCCTCATACCCAGGCTGGCAACACACTTGCGACTCGCCTGGTGTTGCTAATGTCTATGGACGGTGGTGGTCACTTAAACTCAGATGACACATCAGTTCGTTTGCCTCCTTTTGACATAAAAAAACAGTGATACTACTGATGTAAGAACTCATAAAATAGTAATTATTTCAGTTATGCCATAACATTTTTTTTTGCTTATATTTTCATAATCGGAATTATAGCATCTTCGAGAAATCGCACTTTGGCTTAGTAAATTTCAGAACAGTAGATTAAACTGGAACGTTTTAGATTAACAATGAATATGTCTGTGCTCACTTGTTTATAGAGCGCATCCTTAGCGCGTGCGCACTGCAGCAGGTACTCGGCGTCGTCTATGGCGTCCCACGCGAGGAGTGCGGCGCGCGGCGCGGGGAAGTGCGCGGTGGGGGCGCGGGGCGCGGGGGGCGGCGCCGCGGCCGTCGCGTACGCGACCGGGTCGGAC